>CM028346.1:25453261-26053261 GCA_016618105.1 Dendrobium huoshanense | reverse complement strand
AAGGTTTTCTTGTCCAACATCTAGGAGCTCGTCGACAGTGGTGCTACTCATAATTTTATTCAAGAAAAACTTATCAAATTCCTACATCTTCTAATCAAATCTATGATGCCGTTCCAAGTTCTCATCAGTAATGGGGATAAACTCACCTGCACCAACAAATGTTCTAAGCTCTCCCTTCATGGTGGACAAGGCCAACACTTCCACCTTGACTTCTACATCATAACTATTCAAGGTGCCAATATTTTTCTTGGCGTCCAATGGATACAACAATTGCATATGTAATAATAAACTACTCTTCCTTTACTCTGAGTTCTCGCATTTACATGAGATTGTATTTCTCCAAGGCCAAAAACCACTCTACCATGAGCTATAAATCAGCCAATTCATCAAATTATCCACCCAAGGTTCAAATGCTTCCTGTTTTCACCTCTTCATTTATTTAACTCCAATACCTAACTCGTCACCATTATTTTCTTTGATGAAACAATCTTTTATTTTCTGCAAGACAGCGCCTTCCAGCTCCAAATGCTCCTTCGGCCAACTCAAAATTGAGTACTTGGGTCAAGTAGTCTCCACTGATGGAACCTCCCAAAACCTCCAAGATTGACGTCATCCTCCAATGGCTAGCTCCTATTAGTCCCCTCCAATTGATGCTAATTATCACAGTATCTTGGGATAATATTAACATCAATCACCTACCACCATCCAAAGGTAAAGTCAACAGCCTTGTCGTCATGACTAGTCAACCAAACAAGCTTATTACACGCCATTGCCACCTTAGTTCACTGATCAAATAATTGCCACTCTATTCATAGCTGATGATAGTTGACACATAGGTCTTTCAAAGATTGCCACCTTAATCAAGGATTGAACTTTTATGAGTAGTTTATGGAGAGCGCTCTTCAAAGAGATGAGCACTGCACTTCACCACAACACAACTAACCACCCAGAATCCAATTACAAAACTGAAATAACACATTGAGGTCATGAACAATACTTGTGATGGTGTGACATGGAGAATCCTTAGACCTATACCAAATCTTTTCCATGTGTTGAATACTCTAACAATACATACCTTCACACCTCTAAATCAGATCCATCATACTTGGAAAAGTACAACCATATCATCAAATTTCATTATGTGATTGTCACTACTCCAAACTCACATTCATTATTTTAGCTCACTTAAGGTTTTAGAAAGCATCAGTCCTATCGGTTAGGTTGAAGTTGCCTCCACAATTGCGAGTTCACCCATTACTGCACATCTCCCTCCTCAAACCCTACACTAAAAATACTCATTTTCATAGCTCGACCCTCCTACAAGACGCATGATTAAACCATGTGGCTGTCCATCCAACAGCCATAATAACTCTCAACAAGCTCTACAAGATGGTACCCCATAGCATCAATACCTTCCATAGTGGCTTGGAATGCCGTAGGAGGATGCAACTTGGCTCATTGCAAATGACTTGTGCATAGCATACCTAGACTTTGACCTTGAGGACAAGGCCATTCTTCCAAGATACTAGGGAAGAATTGATAGGCCCATGTCAACATCATTGAGAACTCATTTATTGCGCAACCAAACCACGAACATCCAAGACTGGAATGGATGTGCAAGTAAATCATAAGGATTACATTATGAAGAAAAATCAGGAGTTGGGTGTCTTGGGTGCATAAACTACCAATAGAATTTATTTTCTGAATTTTGTGATAGTAGGATACTTGTCATGTCTTGCTCAAAGGCAATGATGCCAGAATATTATGTGGAGGAAAAGGGTAGTATTTGCTCATTTCCATCACTTCAAGAAATAAAGAAAACCATTGACCCTTTTTTGAATATCTCTTTCCTTGCACTGTTTCCTCGCTATGTGTTTGTCGTCCGTCCTTAATTCCCATTCAATTCGGGAGCCTCTAGCGTGCCCGAACAATTTATAAAAAAAAAAAAACACGGTAGAAATACAATAGATTTATATGAAATTTGTATAATTGGTTTTGCTTTCCCTTTATCATAGAACTTAATTAATGACGGACACATTTATGACCTTAAGAACATAAAGTATTAGGACACTTCGGATTTGTATTACTAGTGGGACATGCAACTGACCAAAAAGGATTTAAAACCTACCTGAACTAGTTGGTATTAGGCTAATAACGATGGAGGTTGTACATACAACCAAGCACTGGGTTTTACACATGTTATCAAATAGGAAAATTGATATACAAATTGAAAATGATTCTATAATTCCAGAAGACATCAATGCTTCAACTGTTAAAATGCAAAGAAAAAGATAAAACCCAAAAAAATCAAAATGGCTACACAAAATTAAGTATTGTTTAAAGGGGCATACTTGCGCTAAAGGTGACATTCGAGGGCTGATGCCTCCCTCACGTTCCAACTGAGCAATAGTGCAAGCCATTCTAAGCTCTCTAATCAAGAAGTTGCAATTACCAAGTCAAAGAAATAAAAGCAAACAAGAATTTGCACATGCTTAACAAACACATAGTTTCTCAATTCATAGAATCTACCAACTTCAAAGTTTCTCCTCCTAGTATAGCTGCAAGAAATAGACCATCAGGCTTTAGTGCCAGTCGACACTGCCAAAATGGAAGCAAATTTCAGCTCCAGTCGATTGTGAATTAATATTCACAAGGCAAACAAAAAATAATGGTGACTGGAAAGAGCAAACCTGTATCATGGCTCCAGGAAGATCATTTGTCCAATGAAGTCCTAGACAACTGACCACCAATTCTAAGGAACTGCAAGCAAACAAGGGATAGAAAATGAGACTCCCAAGACTAAACCACAATGCAATTTGTAGCAAGGTATCCAGAAAGACATTAATCAGTATACTTCTCTTTAATGGGAAGGAACTCTTCATCTCCAACCATGTATAATGTCTCAAGGTTATTACTAACATAATTCTGCTCTGTATTCTTCAAATGCTTAACCATGTCAAGGGACATGTCCATCATGATCAGCTTTTCAATACCACCTGAAAACAAGAGCAGAAATTTTGGAATTGAATTCTCTACCCAAAGTTTTATTATCCTCAATCCTTCTGCAGAGTAAGTAACCATCCATTAGAAAGCATGCACATAAATAATACTTCAGATTGAGATAAGAAAAGCTTAGGGAAAAAGAATAACTATTGCAGTCATCCATATTTCAATCAGCATTAGTTACTAGATATAAGTATGGCTTTGGGAAATAAGGAGCTGCAAATTTGGATCAACAGGGGATTCACCACAGGATTATGAGAGCACCAATGATTAGAGTCTAACTCTTTAATTAGTAAAGAATAACCCAAATAGAAGTAGGTAGACAAAGAACTCACCACGACCTCGTATGAGGCGTCGGATGGCCTCTGAGGAACCCCCCAAGCATAGTGCAGTAGAAAATGTCTTTTTACAATCCTGTGAAGTAAAATGCCATCAAGAAATTTTCTCTATGAAAATGAAATATTTCAAAAATGCTTAGAAGGTAACAATTCCTTCACATGGTTGACTTATATTTAATAGAATCATGTATCTTTGTCCTAGATCACCCAATTTTTTCAAGAGAAGGAAAAAAAGAAGAATAAATGAGAAAAGGATCATATAGTTGGATACAAAGTTATCCGTGGTTGAAAAAATAAGAGAAAAAAGAAAGAGAACACAAAGTGAGAAATTTTGAGGTTTCACTGATTGAAAAAATACATGACTTGAACAAATGATTCAATATGCCTAGCTCATCATCTAGCCCTTTATTTATAAGCTTGGTTAAAATATAGTGTTACAAGAAAGGCTACACAAATAAAATTATCTCGCAAGACTTGCAAAATGATTATCATAAAATGAACCTAGCTAACCTATTACTTTCGATTACATAGAGAATACATGTTAAATTACAAGTAAACAAGAAATTCATTGAAAGTCGCATGTCAATTTCACTGTCTCGTCAAGTCTGGCAAGTTGCATTGACGATTTTGAGAAATTAGCACTAGAAAATTGAGTGACTTTGATTGTTCAAACCTTAGGATGAGTGTGACGCTTGAATAGAAAGTTTTGGCCAACTTGAATTTTGTGGTGTTTTTTACTCACGGACGACATCAACAAGTTGATCTTTTTAACATGGCAAACTTGCCCTAAATTTGGTCCACATTGTTTAGCAATGATGGTCCAACTTGCAGTGATATTGGCTTAAGGGTTATTTGGGTGTACATTTACTTCTCAAATTCTCTTCTCCTTGAAGATATCGCAAAAGAATAATAGAGTAAAGCATTCTACAATGATGAGCTAGCACTTTCATTGTGATCACTAAAATGAATCTGAAAGCTTTTCATATAAATGAGTGTCAAGAGATGACGATACAACAACAACAACAACAACAAGAGATGACGATAAATACACAAAATAAAGATCATTTGATTCAAGTTAAAATATTGTTCAATAGAAATGTTGATAATGCTGCGGAGGAAATATAAGGAGTGAGAGGGTCACAAGACTATGGAAGAGTTTTTTCTTCACCTCCTTTGAAGGAGAAAATAGATGAGATTGAGAAAAGAGAAAAGAGTTAAGTCATTGTTGAGTTGCTCACTATAAGTGATATGCTTAGGAAAAGTCTCCTAAAAAAAATATGCCAGTCATGATTCTTCCTTGCAACTTGATCTTGCATGAAAATAACAAAAAAATCATCTAGTGATACTGTCATTGTTCCTAGGGGTGTCAAAATGAATTGATGGGTCGAGTTAGGGTTTGATCCAAAATTAATCAGACCCGAATTTAGTAAACACGAACCAAACCTGCTAGCAACCTGATGATCCGAACTCGATCCAAATCCAATAACTTATTTTAATTAAAAAAAGTTATAACTTATTAACTATAAAGTTTATGATATTTGATAATAAACAAGAAGATTATAAACACAAGTAGAAAAATTTAAAGAAAAAATATATTAAACAGATCAAAAATAGATTGGCGAGTCGACTTGAACTTGAATTTTTTTTGTCAGATTGTAGGACCGGGTCTTTTCTTGATGCCCCTAATTACTCCCACTCAATTGCCAATATCTAAAGCTAAGTGAGTTGTCAATTTATCAAAGCCATTAGCCACCCACTAAGGAAGGCGATGAATATGATGATGCCACTACTAGCTCAAGGGAAAGAGAAAAGACGTCTATTTTGAGAATCATGCTGAAATGATAAATTTGAAGTCACCGTGAAAACTTTTGCTCCAATCAAAGACATTGAGTTTGGTTTGATGTTTCCTAGGCGATCAAGCAAGGATTAAGTGGTTTAAAGAACACAGTCATCCTTATGAAGAGGAATATTAGTTCTTCTCAAATTAGTCAATTTGCGGGTGGGTTGAGTTCTTACTTTTCATCGATTATTCATGGATCAATCACTACAGATATCATTTTTTGTTCCATTGTCCAATTGTTGTTAGGCTGAGCTATGCAATTGCTTGATGCCGGGTTTGAGAACATGATGACATCTTTTAGTTATCCTCCTCCATGTTGATTAATTTTCCTTGCAAACGAGAAGATAGAAATTTTATTAGGCACAATCAATTTTATTTTTTTGTGCTTGTTTTTTCTTTGTGTAATCTCTTTTTTAAATTATTTGTTAGAATTTTTATTTTTTTGGAAATGATCATTATCGTTGATTTGACCTCTGATGATATGATTAGGATAATTTTTATTTTCTCATATTTTAAGTCACTTTAAATCTACATGCAATCAAATATAATCATTTGATATGCTTCCTTGAATGATGTCGATTTGTATCTGAACTAGTGGAACTCTGACTTTCATGATCTTATCAATGAATAGGCCCTCAATAGTTCATTCGTTATTTGACATTCTCTCACTTCAATTGCTATACAACTATTACTCTCAGGTCTCAATCGACTATGGTAAAGGTTTTCTTGAGTTGCTTGGAATACTTTGGCAAAGAGGATTAGGGAGTTCAAATAGGTAGTGAGAAGAATAATTGCAATTCATTATGTCAAGAGTTCAAGTCCAACAATAAGTTCGTTGTGCAAATTCCTGAGACAGACAAGTTCCTAAATTTGTTGAAGGATGACGAGCTATGCTTCAATTAGGACCAATTTTGATGTGGTTTGTGACACCCTTTCTTCCTTGAGGTAGCTTAGGTCTTAGGATATTTTAACTTGGTACCAACATAGGTGATACTAAATTACTTTGCCAACATGATTACTTTTAGGGGCATTTACATACATACAACTTTATATCATGCTATTTACATGTCTAATACCTAAAACTTTAATATTTCATACCTTGGGTGGTAGGCATGAAATATTAAAGTTTTGGGTGTTAGATATGTAAATAGCATGATATAAAGTAGTATGTAAATCCCCCTTTATTGTTTACCTGAAAATGTAGAGATGGAAGAGGATTTTAAATTTATTTTGCTTGATGTTTACAATATAAGCCTTTAAAGAAGGCATTGCTCCTTTTTTTTGAAGCATAAAAATATGCAAGGCTCAAATTGGATAAAGAAATACTTTTTTGTTAAGTCTATTGGACAAAGTTGCAATAGGACCAACATAATCTTGAATTCTCAAGTGCCAAGTTCACGACATCACATCTTTCAAAAGAAAAGGTTGAGTTCTACATGAATCTGGAAGAGCCTCAACTTAATTGTATACAATAACACTTTCAAGTCTTCTATCAATGCCCCAATTATGCTTAGACAACCTTCTCATGGCATGTATCAAGTAAGTTCTTTTTTCTTTATTGAATAGCCGTTACCCTTATAAAATTTTAATTATACTTAGTTGATTCTTTTTTATATCATTTAGTTTTTAAAATCTTTGGCGAGACCCCTCTTTTGTCTGATTTGGATCACTTATATAAGGTCAACTTAAATGATTTTTATTGATAATATCCAAGAGGAGATCGGTCAACTCCCCTTCTCAAAAGAAGAGGCAAGTAGTTTTGAGTGACTAAGAGGAGGCTGAGAAGAGCGAAGTTGGATCGAATTCATGCCAATATGCTTCAAGTGAGGTGCCTTACAGTTCTTCTTTGATTCTCGTTGTGCCTCTACGAGCAATCACTCTAGAGAAGTTAGCTCGTGAGCATGGTGGATCACTGAAAGGAAAGGATAAAGTCATTTATTCCCATCCTTTGAGATGCTTTGAGACGAGTTGCAAAAGTGACAAGGAAAGCAAGCCATTCATTGGAACAAGAGAGATCGATTCGTGGTTTATGTTAGCATGGACCCTCTTCTTCCCAGCATAAACTAACTTTAGCGACTTTTGATCTCAACCCTTTTCAGAATATGTGCCCAATTACTTGGAGAAGTTGTTGTTGAATGACTTACAAATGTTTCTTATCGGGAGACTTGTATTGAATATTCAAATTTATTTGAAACTAGCCCTGTTCCAACCTTATCCTTAATAATGCTAAGGATTATTAAAGAGACTTCTATGTAGCTGCAAAATGTATAACTAACCATTTGAACCCATCAAAGGAGGATATACTCCTATACATAAGACAGTAGTATCACCTAAGTGGCAACTCCTTAAAAGTAATAATAAACATTCAACAAATCATGGATTCATTGGCATTCAAAAATGAAGTCACCGACATGAAATAAGAATGTGATTAGTGAATTTATATTTTTCTTGCACAAATTCAAAGGTGGGATCTTAAATTTTGCTATAGATTAGGCCCTAAAAATCTCTCAGCAAAATCATTATTTAACTGTAGTTTGCAATTCTCAGTCCTCCTAGGTTGATGTGTTTCGTCATTGCTTTTTGAAAGATAGATCAAGCCAATTGCTAGAGTCAAAATTAGTGTTTGTAGACTTGGTGGTTATCGTGATTGAAATTAAAGATATATCTTAAAAAAATTCCAACATGTGGAGTGGTTCTAGGAGCACGCTTAAAGAGTCATTGAATCATCTTTCTTATTCTTCCCCAATCTAGTTGAGTGATTTATTAGTAATGAAGCATTGCTATTTCATTTCAACTAATCTCTCATTGTCATCTTGTTGTTCCAAGCTTGGTTTCTAATTCTTCACATCTATCCATGCTCATCGCACTTTAGAGTATGGTAGATCCAAAATAATCCATAAAAAACCTTAAAATCTTACTAGTAGGATGGTTAAAAAAGAAGAGAAAAGATGAGGATGGAAGAATTCTAAGTGAGAAATTATGGGATTTTATTAAATTATAAAAAGTACAAAATTTGAACAAATGATTTGATGTGTCTGGTTCACTCTGACCCCATTTAAAGACTCCGTTCGAAGTGCAATGCTATCAAAAAGGCTACATAAGTGAAATTATGTTGCAAGGGTTAATAAATGTTTTTCATAAAATGAACCTAGCTAACACGTAGCTATTTAGTTACATGGAGAATACATGTTGAATATTAAGAAAGGGATGAATCTATGTGAAGATGTCGGTCGACTTTACTGTGACTCACTAAGCTCTCCTGAATTACATTGATGGCTTTAAGTGACTAGCTTTAGTGAATTGGTCAATTTTGCTTAGTTTGAACCTTAGGCCAAGCACACTTTAATAGACAGCTTTGGCCTACTTGAATTTAGTGGCAAGTTCGCTATATTTTTTACGACTTCGATTAGTTAATAATTCTGACCTGGATAAGTAGAACTGGATCTGGTCCACGTTGTTCAGATATGACAATCCAAACTATCACTAAAACTAGCAGATGCGCTAATTTTTTTTTTTTAATGTAGCATATGCGCTATTTGGGTATACATTATATCACTAAACTGAATCCAGTAAAACTAAAAAATGTATCTTTTCAAGAAATTCAGGGGTCAATAAAGATCCATGTAAGCCAAATGAAGTAAACGGGCTTTGCAGATGAAACACATAAATATTCAAGAGAAGGGAAGCAGCACAATATCAGACTAATAACTGCTGGAATTTCTTCCCTGTCTAAACTAGTCTGCCAGAGAAAACAGGAGAGGAAATGCATATATGAACATCAGCCAGCATGACTAAACCTAAGGACATTGTCCAGTGGATTAAACACAGATAAAACCTTAGATGAATAACCAATGAAAAGAGGGAAAAAGTTCAAATTTTGAGTGAAATCAGATAACCTCCAGTCGATCAAGAAGATTTTCCGCTACAGAGTCCACGAAATCGTTCTTTCCCCCCATCAACCACGCAGCTCTATCCCTCTGCATATCCAATGATCACTCACTTAAACAGAATATAACAAAGGAGAAAAGAGAAAGAGATGAAGGATAGATAGGAGAGAGAGAGAGAGAGAGAGAGAGAGAGAGAGAGAGAGAGAGAGAGATGAAGGGGAGAAAAAAGTCAGACATGCTTGCGCTTGAGATCACGATCAAAGATATTGACCCGAGAGCTCAGAACACCGTCAGCCTCGGTGCAGAAGGAGGCCAAACCAGCTATGGCGAAAGAGAAGGCCGTGATCGCAGCAGCGGGGGAAGGAAAGAGGCGGGAGTGCTTTCCCGATGCCCATTCACCAGCGAACACTCTCGCTGCGCTCAAAGCCATGCGTCGTCACTCCGGCTACGGGTTTAGGGGCTGTTTATACCAGATTTAAGTAAGATTTGACAGCACGATTTGAGTTAAATCTTGCGAAATGTTTAAAAAAAAGCAGCTTAAAATTTTGATAAGTTTAACTTTCCCTCTTATGAATTTCTTTTTTTTTTTTTTTTTTTATTTGAGGGACTGGCATATTTTATTATCATAATGAATAATTACAATACAACAACAACTTCAAGCCTTTGTCCCACTACGTGGGGTCGGCTACATGAATTCTTTTTCGCCATTGTGTTTGGTTAAAAGTCAAATTCTCATTTAAATCTAATAAAGAACTATCATTTCTAATATTTCCTAACCAAGTCTTTTTAGGTTTACCTCTACCTTTCTTAACATAAGTCAAATCTAATACCTCAACTTTCATAACCGAGACATCGGAAGGCCTCCGTTTAATGGGACCAAACCATCTAAGGCAACTCTCTCTAATCTTATCTTCCAATGGAGCTACTCCAACCTTTTCACGTATATACTCATTTCATATCCTATCTCTAAGGGTCAAGCCACTCATCCACCTAAGCATCCTCATCTCTACAACACTTAACTTAGTATTATGCTTCTCTTTTAATGGCCAACATTCGGCACCATAAAGCATTGCCCAAATGCACAATCCCGTCACTAGGTCTATTGCTATTAAAATTACACTCTATATATTCAGTTTTAGATCTACTCAAGAAGAAACCTTTAGACTCTAAAGTTGACCTCCATAATTCAAGTTTACCTTGTACTCCCTCTCTAGTCTTATCAACAAGAAGAATAACATCAGCAAAAAGCATACACCAAGGTACATCCTCTTGCAAATGTCTAGTGAAAACATCCATGACTAAAGCAAAAAGATATGGACGTAAGGCTGATCCTTGATGTAATCCCACTGAAATAGGAAAATACTTCGTCAAATTACCTTGTGTTTGAACACAAGTAATAGCTCCTGCATACATATCTTTAATGATTTGAATATAAGCATTATTAACTCCTATCTTTTCAAGAACTCTCCATAGCACTTCTCTTGGAACTTTATCATATGCTTTCTCTACATCATTAAATATCATATGTAGATCCTCCTTATTCTCTCTATATTTCTCCATCAAACCTCTCAAAAAATGTATGGCTTCCAATAACTCATAGAGATAAAAATGAGACATTCAAGAGCTATATAGGAAAAACCAAAAGCTTGGAAGGGTCAAAAGAAAACCCAAAAAGCAAAGTAATATTAAGAAGAAAAAACGGACTCACTGAGCAACAAAATACTCCCAAAAAAATAATAAGAGTGTCATCATGAATTAGATATAACTCAGTTGCAAGGCAAGGCATGCCATCCAATCGTGATGAGGGTGAAACTGAATAAAACAGTGCTAACAAGTAGAAATAAGAAAAGAACATCATGGTTGCCAGTGCAATGTAATAATCATCCAGGGTTGGTGAGTAACCAAGCTTCATCATAATTCGGCAAAAACCAAAAATCCTAGGAAAATTCAGCCAAATGAAGAGCATGATTCTATAAGTATCGAATGTGCTAACCAATAGATATTTTGATCTTAATATAACTTCTTCATCTTCTAAATTTCAAATCTAAAACCCTCAAGATATGATAATAAACCATATTCAATGTTTTTATCTGAACAATCTAGCATTTCATTCTTGCCAAATAAAATAGATAAGGGAAGAGATTACAAGCCTATGAGCATTAACCACCTTAGGTTTTTGATAAAAACAATAATCTATATAGTCGAGCGCTTGCAATATGTTAGGGTGTAGCAAGAAAAGGTAGAAGATAGAAATAATCTTTCTCAATAAATCTATATTAAAAACCACATTCAAAAAATAGATGTGACATGGTTTCAACAATATTGTTATATAGAATACTAGAATCATACACCATAATAGTTCTACAAGCAAGGGCATAAAAAGTTGTAAGACCATCCACATGCGCAAGCCATAAATAAATGAAAAATTCGAGAATGTATTTTTAGTGTTGAATTTGCTTGTACCAATCAATCTCCATATTATAAAAACAAGAGGCCGAAATTTGTTTGAAAGTAGGCTTACCAATACCCATCCACAAAATGCTAGCATCCCCAGTAAGTTTAATTGGAATGCATTGAGTAAGTGCATGTAGAGCATGAAGGAATAAAGCAGGCAAGTTCTAATGTCCATTAAGAATTACATTATATATAATAAGGTGTTTCAAAGGTGAGAATATATAATTGGAGATGCCAATATTATTTTTAATAGTATTCCCATGAATCCATGGGGTCCCAAAATAAATGAAGCTTGTTGTCAGAAGTAACATTAAAGATAATGTGTATTCTGTCTACTTATACGGTTTATGCACGATTATCTGAATTCTGTACGGCTACTCTTCTGATGTATTTTCAGTTGTGTGTTTCTAGAGATTTTGATTGGCTAGTGTAGTCTTGCTGAGCTGTTAGCTCATTCTTGTTGTCTGCGTGGTTTTCAGGTTCTGGGAAAGGGACGGAAGTCTTGGACTAACCGTTCAGTGTCTGATCTGTAATTAGGTATTTTGTACTTTTGATTTTTGTACAGTCATGGCTTTCTGTTCTGTTCTTTCTGTTTCTATCCATGCACTGTATTGTATATGATTATCTTGATGAAAGAAGAAAATATAGATGAACTGTTCTGTATATTTGATGTTTATAGTAGCTCTATGTTTTCTATAAGTTTGATGTTTGGAAGAAAATTTGAAGCAAATTTCAAAGCTAGATCCTAGATTTTCTATATTTGTCGCGGCCCGACGCGAAGGGATTTGTTCCGGCTGGGTTGGGTCGTGAAAACCATCCTCCAAGTTTTCAACAAAATTCTAATCAAAGCCCTTGCAGCTAGAGTTTGGTTTGGAGAGGAAGCCTTTATAACTAAGCTGAGAAGATGTTGTGGGTGAGTGAATTGAAGGGGTTAATGATTCTCATCAAACTAGATAGAAGGGTGATAGCCTAAAATCAACCAAGGTGCCAATCTTGTTAGGGTCATTTGTAAGAGCAGGAAGTTTGTGTTATGTAGAAGGTGAAGACATTATGACTGGAGAAAGATCAGGATGAAAAATAATACCAATTAAAAGTAATTTTATGTAGGGTTTATAGAGAGGCTTCTTTAATCTCGGAGGGAGGCGAAGGAGGTGAAACATGCATGCCCTCCAATCTTAGCCTGAGTCAAGTGAGTAGGGAAACACACTTCTAGTCCAAGAGTGGTGCGGAGCAATGGAGGTGGAGGGATAAAGCAATATTATAAAGTTATGGAGCGTTGGATATTAGTTTATGATTTCTTTTGGACAGTTTTTTTACCGCTTTCTACGATAGTTTTTTAGCATAAAAAATTATTGAAAGTAACAAAAAAATAGCGGCCAAAAGCTGTATAAACGAAGCCTAAATATGCTTACACATCCCCTGTCATTTCTTTCACTGGCTATTAGTAAGAACCTAAATTTAAGCCCCGTTTAAAGTTTGGAATCAATGCCAAACGATAAACAGTTGACATGATATATGCTTATAAGGTTGATTTGTTGTCATCATGACTGGAAATAAATGAATTATTTACTTGTCAGCCTTTTGGTCATATAATTTTATTTTATGCTCCATTATTGCAAGATACTACTGTTTGTGTCATGATAACTAATTAATTATAAAGAACTTAAAGACATTTCCATCAAGTCGTAAGATAGATATTTCCATTTATAAATCAACAATCATACTACTATAATTTTTTTTTTTCATAATAATCAGAAGAAACAAAAAAAAGTCATATTTTTCTTACAAGGTTAATTATTTCTCAGGAAATAAATAATTATTTAATCAACTTCTTGGCTGAATTGTGCTATCTCTCTTCTAATGAAGAGGTTAGATGTTCAAATCTCACCTAAAAAAGCAAATGATGTTGAACCGTCTGGTAGTTCTGGAATATGCCTGTACAATTTTTTTTGCATGAACTACAAAGAGTAACTTGTTTGGTAATTGAATTTTGCTCAAATTATATTGTAATCTGTTTTTTCTTCGTTTCACTGTACATAACTTGCTCTACGCTGAGCTTTATTGCAGGTTTTCCAACCTAAATTAACCCAGCAATGCAACATGAAGAAGATAAATACCAGACAGGAATCAGCAGAAGCATATCAACTCTTCACAAATTTTTTATTTTTCTTTGTTAAGCGAAGCAACCAAACATGAGGTGCAGCGTCAATATCAATCCTGCAACTACTTGGCTTCTGCTTAAAGAAAAAGCCAGATCAAAACCAACTAACCATCTCCATCTTCCCATTTTATTCCATAAAACTACTACGAGCACGGCATTCTGATCTCACAAACCAAGCTAAAAATGAGGCACAAAATCCATGCTTCCTTCAACCTGAAGCACCTCCTGCTAGGTTTGTTCATTGTAGTTCTACTCATCATCATACTAAGAACAAACTCATCATTAAAAGCTTTACCTCCAACTTCAACAATGCACACATGTACTAAAATCTCTCCTTCTCTGGCCAACACCATCATTCACTACTCCACCTCAAACATCACACCGCAACAAACCTTCAGTGAAATCTCCATCGCCGCCGGTATACTGGCAAAGAGACCCCCCTGCAACTTCTTGGTATTTGGCTTGGGCCATGACAGCCCAATGTGGAGCTCGCTTAACCATGGCGGCCGCACTGTCTTCCTGGAGGAAGACAAGGCATGGATGGAGAAAATCAGAGAAAAGTTCCCTGACCTGGAATCATATCATGCAAGTTACAAATCCAAGGTGAGGGATGCAGATGAGCTACTTGAATTGAGAAGCAAGGAGTGTACTGAGGTTGGTGATGTCAGGTCTTCAAAATGTCAGCTAGCGCTGACAGATCTGCCCAGTGTGTTCTATGAGGTAGAATGGGATCTGATCATGGTGGATGCACCAACTGGTTACTTCACTGATGCTCCAGGGAGAATGGGGGCAATATATACAGCAGGGATGGTGGCAAGAGCAAGGATGGTAGGAGAAACAGATGTGTTTGTTCATGATATTGATAGAACTGTGGAAGATAAGTTCTCAAGAACTTACTTGTGTGAGGGATACATGAAGGAAGAGGAGGGAAGGCTGAGACAACTTCACCATTCCAAGTCACAGGAGTACCATGGGTTTGCCTTTCTGCCCTTGAATGTTGGGGTGATTCCTTAGCTTTGTCAGAATATGATGATTTTTTGACATCTGTGCTCATACTTATGTTAATCATTCTTGTTATGTTGAGGTGTTATTATGATATTTGTATGGATTTTTTTTATTACTTAGTTTTATAGTTTCATTTCAGCACTTATGAAGATTAGATTATAATTCCAAAATGTTTCTATTAGGTTTATATATAAATATAAGACATTAGGATGGCATTCTCATTAGGTGATTTTATTTTGTAAGGTTTTTATTGATTTTAGATTGAAGCATTGGGAATTAAGGAAATAAAAGAGGTGGTTTTATCTTTAGTTAACAGTAGTTGAACAAGCATTGTGAATAAGATTTGAATTCAAAGTCCTTCACATTTCTTACCTTGAAGGATACTATAACAGCTAATATTAACCTTTTTATTTGTTCTCCAGCTTTACAGGGAGGATGCTTGCCTGATGTAGACATCCTTTGTAGCCTTTGCTCAGTCTGTGGTGTTCTTTTTGGGGGAATTTATATAGGCACCCCAAAATACTTTATATTTGATTATAAAATAATTAAATCTTTAGATTATGTAAAAATATTACTAATATTGACCTATTTAAAATAAAACACATTTTTATGCCTATGCTTTGATGTGTTTTTGACACTGAAGGCATATATAAGTAAATATAAAGATTTATGTACTTAGTTGGTTACCTGAAAAAGGAATGCAATGTAAAAAGTATATTTTGAATTTATCTGGATGAGTGTAAAAGAAATATATGTGATTACTTCTTTTGTTTGATTTGATGTAAAATAGATGTAATTTACATTGAAAAAAGGTAGTGCTTGGTGACCGATATTGATAGCGGTGGTGGCCAAGAGCGAGCAATGGTGATGGTGGCCGGCAGCGAGAAGCTACAATGGTGGCCAAAGGCAGGAGACAGGCAACCATCCAGCATTGGTGGCTGGCGGTGGAATTGATTGGCGATGGCGGTTGTCAATGGTAGATGGAGGTGGCGGGTTGGTGGTGGTGGCCAATGGCGGTGAGCGGTCAAGCCGTGTCAATCGCAATGAATTTATGATATGTTTGGAACTCCTTTAAATCCGAGGAATTCAAAATACACAAAAAATGAACTAGTGGGTGAGTTTCAAATGCATCAAAATTTTACATTTCATTTATTTTACTTCAAACCAAACACTAATATTCTCAAAACCTTTGCATTTGGAATACTTAACAACACTCCTTTTGCAGTCAATCAAAAATGTAAATATATAAGAACTTTATGTTATGATATGTAAAACCTCTTGTTATGTATAGTATTCTTTCTTTTTCTATAATCTATCTTGAAATCCAAGAAAGATTGGTTGGTTTGACTGAAGAGGAGAGAGGGTCTAGATTTGGTGCCAAGATTTTTCACAATCTTCATGTGGCCCCCATTTAAAAATTTCAGATCTATATTTATAAAATATATTAAAACTCAATAATATTTATATAAATATTTCATCTAATATTTTTTTCCAGATGTGATTAATTGGAACACATATCTACCTTTTAGGATTTTTTAAGACTAAATTCTAAATGAAATTTGGAAATTTGATTTTGTTGATGAGCCACTCGAAATAATTCATTATAAAACTAAGCTCACTTCAGGATTGGCCTATTTTAAGAAATTGATTTTATAATAAATCAAATTATATATGATGTAGCTCAAATTTAGGCTTCATTTGGGATGACTTTCTTACTGCTTCTTAACACAACTTTTTAATATAAAATAAAAAATTTTGTACTAGAAAGCAGCTTTAAGAAATAGTAAGAAAGCTGTCCCAAACGAATCCTTAATCAAGAACAATTTATGTGAAAATCACTCGGACAAGTGAGGATTTCATGAGAGCGAGGTCCAACTCCTAATCAAAGCAGATTTTGACTAAAGATGACTATTCCAAAAGATAAGGGTATGACTTTTGTTTTTTGGATTTTGAGCAAATTAAAATTTTGTTTGGGACGACTTTCTTACTATTTTTTATAGTAGTTTTCTAGTTTTTGTACTAAAAATTAACTTTAAGAAGCAATAAGAAAGCCATCCCAAACAAAGCCTAAGACTTCATTTAAGACAGCTTTCTTGTTGATTTTTAAAGCAGTTTTTTAGTACAAAAATTTTATAAATTAAAGTTTTGTATACTAGAATGTTGTTTTACGAAGCAATAAGAAAGTTGTCCCAATCGAAACATAAATTTCAAACACACACACCCCAAATAGGTAAGCTTCTAACCTAATGCCTCGTGGTTGGTAGCCTAAGCTCCTAACCAACAAATTAAACTGGTTGCATATCGGGGTATGATCATTTGTGTAATAGGCTAAAGTTTATGATTCATATGCTAAATCTAGTGTATGTACTAGACTGAGTTAGAGGAGATGAGGATGGCAAATAAATTAGAAAATGATGTTAGCAATTTCTCTTGTCTAACACATGTTCAAATACCATAAACATAGAGTTTATTAAATACATTTAGTTCATTTCAAAGCTGGTGAAGTCATACAGTTCAGTTTCCATTTCCTGTCAACATGTCTCACTTTCAATTTAATAAGTTGATTGGAAAGTTTTCTTCTTTGATGTCAATTAGTTCATATGGCTATGATAAGTTATTTTAGTATATTTTATTAGGCCTTTTTAGAACCAACTACTTTTAAGTTCACTCTCTTTATCCTCTCTCATTTCCTCTACCTACCATGCTCATGCTTTTTTCATCCAAGAACCGTCTTTATTTTAAAAAGAAATGCAGCTAAGCTGCAAATGGTTCATTGTTTATTTCTTGCAAAAGGAATTGGCATCTTTGATTGATCTCTTATAAATAGTTCTCCTATTCAAATCTTCTAACGCCATACAAAACAATTCCGAGCTTCTCTTCTTCCATGGAAACTGCTCTCTTGAGTGAAGAAAATGTCAGAAAAGAAGAGCCAGTTACACTGGTTTCTCCTAGAAATCCAACACCTACAGAGATATTGTATCTCTCAAACATAGATCAGACAGTAGCATTTAATGTGGAAACTGTCTTCTTCTATGAGGTCCCTGAAGATGCTCAAGCAGATGCATCTTCTATAATAGAGCTGGTGAAGGAAGCAGTATCTGACGTGCTGCTGATCCCTTATTACTTCATGGCTGGGAGGCTCAGGTTCAACTTTGATGAAGGAAGGTTGGAACTGGTTTGCAACAATAAAGGTGTTTTATTTGTTGGAGCAATGTCAAGCCTTGAATTGAAGGAACTCGGTAACCTTTCATTTCCAAATCCTTCGTTTCAGCATCTCGTACTTCCAACAGAGGGATTTCATGATCTTGCCGATACTCCCATATTCAGCATTCAGGTGATTTGCCTTCTTTTTTTTAAAACTTCATCATCATTAGGTTTATACCAACTATTGAAAAAAAAAAAAAAAGATTAGGCCATTACCAAAGCGCAGCCAAAGCACACCAAAAGCGGAACTTTAAGCCAAACGCACCAAAAGCATATCCAAAATGCAGGGAAGGGCAGTTAAAGCGCAGTAAAAAAGCCCAACAAAACAACAATCAAAGCACAACTAAAACACAGGTAAAGCGCAAGTAAAACGTACAAAAAAGTACAACCAAAGTGCTCTCCACATGTCAAATTTTAAGTGGATGTTCGAACGTATCTCTGAGTTCGGTCTCGCACCTAGCCACCTAATAACGTTTTCCTTGGTGAGGTCCCTTCACTCCATCAATAGGGTGATACATGATATAAATAGTAAATTTTAAATGTTAAACATGTAAATTTTGAGTGCTTTCACAGTAGTTCTCAGATGGTTGTATTATTTCTCAGGTTACCAGATTCAGATGTGGAGGTTTTTCCGTTGGATTTGTGGTAAACCACAGTATACTTGATGGCAGATCAGCAGCAGAGATGTTTTTGAGTCTGGCTTCAATATGCAGAGGTGAAGGCCTGCAGACTCATGAGCTCAACACTGATAGATCACCCATCAGGGCAAGAAGCCCTCCCCAGATTAAATTTAAGCACACAGAGTACACAAAGTTAGCGGAGGCTTCCTCTACCACTTTCACCTCTCCTATTCTTTCATCACAGTCAATTCGAGATCCCCCAAGGATCTCGAGTTTCAGGCTCTTCTCATTCAGTCCTGAGATGATCAATCACCTTAAGAACAAATCTGAACTGAAATGCTCGAGCTTCGAAGCAGTAGTGGCTCACTTATGGAGAGCAAGAACCAAAGCGGTCTTCGATGACCAGAAGAAGATGTCTTCTGTGTTATTTGCAGTTGACATAAGATCGAAGGTGTCTCCACCATTGCCGCATGGGTTCATCGGGAATGCAGTGATCACTGCATCTGCAAGTGCTGAGGTAGAAGAATTGGGAAAGAAGAGCTTCTCCTTCTGCGTGGGGTTGGTGAGGGCGGCCATTGACAGGGTAAATGATGAGTATGTGAGGTCTGTTATAGACTGGCTTGAAGTGTTCAAGGGGGTACCTTGTGCTCTGAATGGGAATTTCTTTGTTTCTGCTTGGTGGAAGCTTCCATTTCATGAGCTGGATTTTGGATATGGGAAGCCTATCTATGGAGGGCCGGTGGTGAGGGGGATGGAGGAGTTTGTTCTGCTGCTTTCTGATGGCGGTGGAATGGGCAAGGAGAAGGAATGTGGAATTAATGTGTGGATAGCTTTACATCCAGAGAAGATGGAGAAGTTTCAGTCTTATATTTTTGAGATATAAACATAGTATTTGATTTAGGTAATATGAAGCACTTTGGATGCTATAGATATTTAACTTTATTTGAGAAAATCTACACAATTCATAGATGATATGATTGGTGGCGCTATAGTGGAACATTTTTTAAAGGTTTATTTTTCTATTTTTTTAGAAAAAAAAAATGCTATTGGTTTCAGAAATTTAACAATTGGGATAGCTAGAGAGAGAAAATTGAAAGAGGCATGAGAAAAAAAAAAATCTTTTTTTCTATTATATCCTTATTAATCGCTTCATTGCACAAAATCTTTAGTATTCTTGCTCTTGGTGTCATTATCAATACTCGCAATTTGTTTAGCTTCTTCAAGATCTTGTATCTCTTCGAAAATAAAGAAGCATAGATGTAATACCTATTGGATATGTGCACAGTTTCCTATCCTGACTCGATTTGATGTAGGTCACTAGCTAAATTTCAGCATTTGAATACGACTTGCATGTGTCTGGGAATGTTCTGCATGCATGTTGATGTATGAATCTATTTTGAAGAGGAAATTGAGTTAGAAAACTTTAAATTTTCCCTTGGGTGCTGTGGCACCATTTAGGTCGAGCTGCAGCATAGTGGTCTTTGTCTTTTGTAAAAGAAAAAAAATAAAGCTACGACGCTTGGGTGCGGCGCAATGCCCTCTTATAGGGAGCTTTGCAGCGTGCAGAATCAGGCATCGTAGATTCAAGCTCAAAATTCTTATAGAAAATCCATTTCCGCCATTTTTTATTTTATCATAAGCTATTTCTCACCTTTTAGGAAGTCGACTATAGAGAAAGAGAGAAAGTTGGTTTGGGACGGATCGATATATGTTACATTACGTCTATCTTAGTTTTAAAAATATGAAAGATATGAGATTTTCTTCATTAAATTTATAAATTCATATTGCATAAATGTGAATAAATTTGTATCCACAAAATTTTCATCATGCAACTTTTTGTATGTCGTAGAGCTAATCATTCTTAACATTTAGACATTTTTCTAAAAATTTTTATTGGTAATTTGAAAAAAGGGCTATTTTATTTAACTAGAAAATAATTTTGATCTCAAGAAAATAAGTTGTAGTACAATTAAAGCTTCAAAACAATATTATGAACAATCTCCAAAAATTTAATGACATTTTGAAATTGTGAAATTCCGCCTAATAGTTAATTATGTTATCTACCAATAATGCTTTTGTTAAATTTTGAAATTTGTTTATCTATATCTCCTTACTGCAATACACACAAACACACACACACACACACCAAATATATATATATATTGCTTGAAATATGTGATTCTAAAGAGATCTAATGTGTGGTAGAAATTCTGTTATGGTGCTAAATACATAGAGAGTCATACGGGGCTGAATTCTTAATATAATATCTGCTCAGTATTGGGAGTCATAAGGACTTGTTTTCTGATATAGATAGTGATGAGTGCTTGAATTTTGATATCTGTTTATGGTGGGTGGTATAAGAGTTGAGAATTTTGTTACTTTCTGCTATGTTATATGAAGTATTATTATTTAATTTCAGTGCACAATCTTTCTTTATATTAGTCATCTTCTATTTATATAATGCTTTGTATAATTAATTTCTCTGAACCATTAATTAATTGTATAATGAACAAATTATTAGAAATTAAGTTCGTGTTAACCTATTGGGCTGTGTTAAGAGCTCATCGAGTAGTTGAGTTCAAGATCTGATATGTCTAAGTATGTATAGGTATTTATTTTGATATTATACAGTTCTGGTTCATTATATGATTCCTCTCTTTTTATTTGTGTAGCCATGCATTATGTTATAAATAATGTATATACATTTTGATGATATATAAATGAAATGAAAAAAAATTGTGGATTGTCACTAGTCAACACGATAGAATCTGTTTAGTTCGTAGGTCCTTTTTGGGTTGGGTTGTCACAGTACTAGATCTCTTTGCCAACAACAAACCACAAGATATCCTAAAAAAATTTTATTCCCACAACATGTCTTTGCTCTCCTCCAACATTTACATTGCTTTTGTTGACATCTTGACAAATTCCCATATCACCGTTCAAATGGAATGAACCTTGTTCGTTACCTCGATGTCATCTCTTTAATAACATCAACATCATCACTTGCGCAAAGACCCTAATCCCCACAATTAGATCTTTCTCACTTTCTTTCAATCTTGACTCATCGGATCCTTTGATCTTCACTCATCAGATCCAATGGTGGAGACATGATTATTTATTTACGGGGGCACATATATTTAATTTGAAAAATATCGTTAAGCTTTTTCATTTGAGTTTGAAATTGACACTGTAGTTTTAATTTTTTTTTAAATATACAACTTAAGATTTTCATATCTAATTTAAATAAAAATAATTAAAGATTATTTTATAATTAACGAGCTATAAATATATAAAAAAGTTGCATCTTATTAATATAAACAATATAATTAGCATATTTTAAGCTACTTGATTTAAATTTAAATATTGTAATATTTCTCTAGTGTAATTTATTGGCTTTAATTATATAAATTTCATATAAAATAATATTTGAAGATTTTAAAATAATTAAAAAATTGATTAAATTTTTAATTTTAAGAAAACTAGTAATGTTAAGATAAGTGATTAAAATGGGAATATATATATATATATATATATATATATATATATATATATATATATATATATATATATATATATATATATATATATATATATATATATATATATATATAATATATATTTACTTAATTTGAATTGTCAGCCCTTGTTGCCCTGCATGTGTCTGCCCACACCCCACAGAGTGCCCACCGACGCCCCACACGTAGTGCATGCCTAGCCTCGCAAGCGTCCTGCAATCCTTGCACCTGCAATCCTTGCACTTGCACCCGTTGCCTTTTCTCTCGCTATCCACACGCCCGAGTCTGCCTACCTCTGACCTGATCACATTGTTAATAAATTCAAAATATTTAATCATATTATTTGAATGGATGTGTCTTTTCATTTGTGTGGGTGTGGTTTATTTTATTAATTAAATGTAGTTAATTGTAAGTGAAAGGGTGTGTGAAGTAATGTTTCATTTGAAAGTGAAAGGGTGTATGTGAAGTGATGTCTAATTTAGATAAAAGAGTTGTAATGTGTGCATGAGATAAATTAATAGAAGAAAAAGTTTGTGTGTTTCTACTTCTACCATTTTTTTCTCTTCTTCTTCTTCCAATTTTCTTTTCTGTTTATTTCACAATTTGGTATCAGAGCGTCATGGCAAATTCTGGAAGTTTTCCGATGGGACAAATACCTCTACCACGACTCACGAAGACAAATTATGATAATTGGAGTATTCAGATGCGGGCATTGTTGGGCGCACAAGATGCATGGGAAGTCGTTGAGAACGGCTTCGTTGAAGTGACGGATATGGCGGGCATGACGGCGAACCAATTAAAGGCGTTGAAAGAGATGCGTGCGAAGGATAAAACGGCTCTCTACTTGCTATATCAAGCAATAGATGAGTCGGGCTTTGAGAAGATTGCCGGAGCGACAACTTCAAAAGAAGCGTGGAACACTTAATTTAGAGAAAGTGTTCAAAGGTGCTGATCGTGTCAAGCAAGTACGCCTCCAAACTTTGAGAGGTGAATTGGAAGGGATGAAGATGAAAGAGTCAGAAGGTGTATCTGATTACATCACTCGTGTGCAAGCCGTAGTAAATCAACTCAAGCGAAATGGTGAGATGTTAACCGATGCCCGAGTTGTGGAGAAGATATTGTGGTCATTAACCAATAATTTTGAGAATGTTGTATGCGCGATTGAAGAATCAAAGGATCTCGGCACACTAACTGTTGAAGAGCTTGCTGGCTCTCTTGAGGCACATGAGCAACGAAAGAAGAAAAAGAAGGAGGAGACGCTTGAAGAAGTTCTTCAATCAAAGGCAACAATTAAAGATGATAAGGTACTATATTCTCAAAATTTTCATGGAAGAGGACGAGGAAGAAGAGGTCGTGGAAATGAACGTGGTGGAAGAGGTCGTGGTTATGGAAGACAATTTGAAGAAAAGGAACAGGCAAATCAACAAAATTGGTGAGGTCGAGGACGAGGACGTGGAAGAGGCGGTTGGCAAAATCATTCAAATGTTGAATGTTACAAATGTGGCAAGTATGGTCACTATGCAAAGGACTGCAACTCTAAAAAATGTTACAATTGTGGCAAATTTGGGCATTATGCAAAAGATTGTTATGGTGAAAAGAAAATTGAGGAGAATACAAATCTTGTAACAGAAGAAGAGGTGAAAGATGGGCTTCTCATGATAGCTCATGATGAAAAGAACAGTAGTGACGAGACGACTTGGTATCTCGACACTGGTGCTAGTAACCACATGTGCGGGCATAGACATTTGTTCAAGGAAACGCGGGTCGTTGAGGATGGACATGTTTCATTTGGTGATGCATCAAAGATTCAAGTAAAAGGTCAAGGTACAATTTCTTACATGCAAAAAGATGGCGCAAAAGGCCTAATTGAAAATGTGTATTTTGTACCTGATCTTAAAAGCAACATACTTAGTATGGGGCAACTCATGGAGAAAGGATATTCAGTGTTCATGAAAGATGAAGTTCTACAATTGAAAGATAAGAAGGGGCAGTTAGTCACACAAATTAATATGGCGAAGAATAGAATGTACAAGATCAACTTGGTTTATGTACGAGAAAAATGCTTGCAAGTTGATGTAGAAGACAAGACGTCTCTATGACATTTACGATTTGGTCATTTGCACTATGGAGGCCTACAAAAATTGTTGAAGAAGAAAATGGTGTATGGACTACCAGAAGTAGATTACACCAACAAGCTTTGTGAAGATTGTATATTTGGGAAACATGCAAGAAATTCATTTCAGAAAAAGGCAGAATATCAAGCATCAAGTATTCTTGAATTGGTACACACTGACATTTGTGGGCCAATCACTCCTGAATCTTTCAGTGGTAAAAGGTATTTTATTACTTTTATCGATGATTATTCAAGAAAAACTTGGGTTTATTTTTTGAAGGAAAAATCTGAGACTTTCAATGTGTTTAAGAAATTCAAAGCCATGGTGGAGAAGACGACCGGAAAGTTTATTAGAGCATTGCGATCTGATAGAGGTGGTGAATACAACTCAGCGGAGTTTACAAGTTTCTGTGAGCAACAAGGAGTAAGAAGGTTTCTAACCACACCATATTCACCCCAACAAAATGGTGTGGCCGAGAGAAAGAATCGGACCATTCTTGATATGGTTCGGTCAATGTTGAAGAGTAAAGAAATGCCTAAAGAATTTTGGGCGGAAGCAGTGCAATGTTCAATTTACATACAAAATAGATGCCCACATATGAAGTTAGATGATAAAACTCCGCAAGAGGCATGGAGTGGTAAAAAACCGACAGTCTCGCATCTTAAAATATTTGGTAGTGTAGCCTATGCACATGTGCCGGATCAACAAAGAACAAAGCTTGAAGATAAAAGCAAGAAGTATGTGTTTATTGGGTATGATGAGCAAACTAAGGGTTACAAACTACTTGACCCAATAAATAAGAAGGTGGTGCTAAGTCGAGATGTTCGAGTGAATGAAGCAAGCAAATGGGATTGGAACAATTCATCGGAAGAACAAATGGAAGGTGGAGAATCACCAACTATTTCACTAACAAATTTTCCTACTTGTTCTCAGGTACCTAGAAATACTCAAACATCTGATGTCGAGCAAGAATCAAGACAATCAAAAATGCGAAGCCTACAAGAGTTGTATGATTCTACAAGCGAAGCACATCTTATTTGTCTTCTTGCTGATGGTGAAAATATAAGTTTTGAAGAAGCGGTGAAGAATGAAAAGTGGAAATAAGCTATGGATGAGGAGATCAAGTCCATCGAACGAAACAAGACATGGGAACTTGCAGAATTACCTAAAGGAAGTCGACCTATTGGAGTAAAGTGGGTGTTCAAGAAAAAGATGAATGCTCAAGGTGAGATAGATCGATACAAGGCTCGACTTGTGGCAAAGGGCTATATACAAAAGGCGGGGATAGACTATGATGAGGTTTTTGCCCCAGTTACAAGAATGGAGACAATTCGACTTCTTATCTCTTATGCGGCACAATTTGAATGGCCAATATATCAGATGGATGTGAAGTCGGCATTTTTGAATGGAGTGATAGAAGAGGAGATTTATCTTGAACAACCACCTGGTTACAAGAAGATTGGAGAAGAACAAAAAGTATTGAAGTTAAGAAAGGCACTTTATGGGTTAAAGCAAGCACCTTGAGCTTGGAATACTCGTATCGACATTTATTTCAAAAAAAATGGGTTCACTCAATGCCCATATGAGCATGCACTGTATGTGAAGAAGAAAGGAGGTAACTTGTTATTTGTAGCACTTTATGTTGATGATCTTCTTTTCATGGGAAATAATGGCAAGATGATTGAAAATTTTAAATGTGAGATGGAACAAGAATTTAAAATGACAGATTTGGGCTTAATGAAGTATTTTCTTGGTCTAGAAGTTAGACAAGGAAAATCAGGAATTTTTGTGTCACAAGAAGTATATTCAAAAGACATCTTAAAGAAGAACAAGATGGAAAATTGTAATCCAGTAACAACGCCAATGGAATTAGGTGCCAAATTCTCAAGGTTTGATGGTGGAGATCGAGTCGACGCAACAAAATATCGAAGTTTGGTGGGAAGTTTGCGTTATCTCACAAGCACTCGGCCAGATATTTCTTATAGTGTTGGAGTGGTAAGTCGGTTCATGGAAGAGCCGACCTATACGCATTGGAAGGCATTGAAGAGAATTCTTCGATATGTCCGAGGAACAGAATCACTCGGATTATTTTACTCGAAGACGGATGAATATAAATTGGTGGGTTACTCCGACAGTGATTGGTGCGGAGACATAGATGATCGAAAGAGTACATCGGGGTACATATTTTTTTTGGGAGATACAACATTCACATGGCTATCAAAGAAACAACCGATAGTGACACTTTCGACATGTGAGGCAGAATATGTGGCGGCAGCATTGTGTGTGTGTCATGCAGTTTGGCTAAGGAATTTACTCTATGAAATGAATCTCCAACAAACAGAAGCTACCGAGATTCGTGTTGATAACAAATCTGCAATTGAGTTAGCAAAGAATCCGGTATATCATGAAAGAAGCAAGCATATCGATGTCAAATTTCATTTCATCCGTGAACATGTGAAGGAAGGAAGTACGAGAATGATTCATGTTGCAAGTCATGATCAAGTAACAGATATATTTACAAAGCCATTACCCACAATATTGTTCGAGAAATGCAAAATGGCTATCGGCATGAAGGATGGAAGAGATTTTGAATTTAAAGGAGGAATTTGTTAATAAATTCAAAATATTTAATCATATTATTTGAATGGATGTGTTTTTTCATTTGTGTGGATGTGGTTTATTTTCTTAATTAAATGTAGTTAATTGTAAGTGAAAGGGTGTGTGAAGTAATGTTTCATTTGAAAGTGAAAGGGTGTATGTGAAGTGATGTCTAATTTAGATAAAAGAGTTGTAATGTGTGCATGAGATAAATTAATAGAAGAAAAAGTTTGTGTGTTTCTACTTCTACCATTTTTTTCTCTTCTTCTTCTTCCAATTTTCTTTTCTGTTTATTTCACACTCATTCTCTTCTCCTTTTCTTGATTACAAGAAACACCTTCTTCTTTCCCCTTGATCTTTCTTGATCAAGCTCTGATATCAATTATTGAGACCTCCTAACAGCTGCACCTCCACCTTGCGGCAGATTCTCCTTAATTCCGAGAGCCACGTGCTCTTCTTTGATGGCTGCACTGAGAGAAAGGGAAGGATGGAGAGTAGAGGGAGAGAGAGAGAGAGCTCACAGTTTGGAGAGGGGAAAACCAAACAAAATTTTATTCTATTTTCTCACAAAACTATAAGTCTAAAATGGAATGTCTTCTATTTATTAGCCCATTCCCTCAAAAGAGACTAGACCAGTTCAATAAAATTGAATTCAAGATTCAAAACTAATTACAAATTGGATCAAATACTAATATTATTGAATCTAATTTTGTTTGACGGTGAATCTGAACTTTACGTGTACGATTGATATTATATATATATATAGAGAGAGAGAGAGAGAGAGAGAGATTTATTTATTGTTTGATAGTATAGAGTTTGACTGCTCGAGATAATCAATTGTCCTTGGACCTGCCCTCTCTATTTATAATTGGGTGTGGAGGCAAGGTATAGAGAAATTATATTAAATAGATACATGAATTATAGAATATGACATGATTAATCATTCTCATCAAAATAAGATGTGCTAAGTACATATGCTTAGGCTTCGTTTGAGGTACTTTTTAGTCACAATTTTTTCGCACAAATTTTTGTTATTTTTAAAAAATTTTGTACTAAAAAGATACTACAGAAAGTAGTAAGAAATTATTCTGTGTAGAGGTATATATCTGCATTGATGAGCATTTTGATACCCAAACTTGAGCAGTCTAGTGAAAAACAAATTTTTTTTTTCCTTTGAGCCTTTATATTTGATTATGGCTTGGATGATGTTGAATTTGATTTGAGCGGATAAGAGAATAAAGATGAAAGAGGTGGTCAAAATATAGAGAACTTATTCTGTGTAGAGGTCGCACGCAGCTTCTTTTTCGGAGGCGAATCAGAGTGGTACTAAGTAGTACCAAGCCGCGGTACACAATGAAAGGGTGACGTGGCACATTTTAGTTGGTCTCCATATGACGTTCGACATCCGCATAGAATAATTAACCCAAAATAAAAAGAATTTTTCCATAAACAAATTTAATTCAAAATAACTATCGTGATTATAAAAATTGTTATCGTTAAATTTGCTGATTCGAATTTAATCCCCAATTAACACTCCAAATAATCCATATATTAACAATAATTAATATCAACCGAACAACTCAAATCAAATAAGAATACACAATCTTTACTTCCCATATCCCCACAAATCCATCTCCGCACCACGCTGCTGAGCTATTTCATTCATCTGCTGCACCGCCGCCACCGCCGACACCGCTCCGGCGCCGGTGAACCTCTCCTCCAAGTTATCCATCAACGCCCACTCATTTGCCGCATGATGGTCTCTCCCTTCCCCGACTTCCTGCATTGGTTCGCAGTCATTGGGGAGAACGGAGAAGTCATGGTATCCGGTCACCGGCCGGTGATTGGAGAGGAGGTCGTGGACTTGAACGTGCGGGTAGTTGTTTGTCGCCGCCGGCGTGAGTTGAGGGTAGTGGAAAGCGATCTCCGGCTTGTAGAAGGCGGAGTAGGCTTGGTGGTGGAGGTGGAGGCTTTGCTGCTGGTTAAGGTATTGGGCGGCGAGGGCGCGGGAACGGTCGAGGGAGGTCGGCCCGGCGGTCGGGTTCATCACGCCGTCGATTCCTTTGCTCGTGTGCGAATCGCCGGCGATTTTCATGAAAGATTTTTTCTTGAACACCCGGCACACCACCCACCCGTCCTCCTGCGCGGTCATTATATACCGAGCCAGTGGAATGTTAGAGGAATGACATTTAGCATATTAAATGTAAATTTTACATAAATACCATTTTTATTACAACTTATAGAAAAGAAAATTATTTTAAGATATTCTAAAATATTCTGATGCGATTTTCATGAATATAAATTTAAAAGTTTTTAAGCTAAGATATTACAAGCTCAACTTAAGGGGTTATTCATCCCTTATATATATTCAATCACAAATAACTTGAGAGGTACTCAATAGGCTAATCTCATATATAGCTCATGCTTGTCACATTTAGGTTTTATAATTGGCTAGACATTTTTATTACTTCTCAATTTTTATACTAAAAATTTAATTTAAGAAGCAAGAAGAAAGTCGTACCAAACGAAGCTTTAGTTAATCACTCAACTTAATACCTAGCTTAAGTTTGCCAAATAAAGATTTCGTTTGGGACGACTTTCTTACTGCTTCTTAAAACAACTTTTTAAACATTTGCTTTAAGAAGCAGCAAGAAAGTTGTCCCAAATGAAGTCTAATCACTCAAAATGACACATAATTCAAGATATTTTCAATTTCTTTCTGAAATGTATAAGAGTTATAGTTTGGTGCTTTAGATGTGTGATTTTATTCAATAAACCTCATCACATATGAACAAAAATATCTTAAGTAGATTATATTCCTAAGGTCTATTTCTCTCAACAAACTAAGGATATTCTATTAAACAATATATTATATTTTGCATCACTCTGACTGATGAGTTCTACTAATATTTGTAGTATTTGAATTGGTTGTTAGAAATATTAGTTTTGCTAATCCTTTATTTTATTATTGTTTTTTTTATTTTTAATATTTTATGAAGATGAATTGGCCTTCTCAAAGGCTTTGGAATAGATTGAAGAAGCACATGTAAAAATTAAAACAATGGATCTCTCTTTTGATGTCTATGATTGCTATTATTATTATTATACATAAATCATATGATGAGTCTCCTAAATGAAGATCAAATTCTTAAAATTTAGTAGATGGCTCATCGTAGAATTTGGAGAAGTTGATGGTCACCAAAAAGATAGAAGAAACTTTTATCAATTTCATTCAATTGTAGGAGGACCTTAAGATTTATAATACTAAAGATCTTTTTGCTAAGGGAGATAATGTTGTAGCTAGACATTTCAAGCTTTTGAGAAGCATCATAACTTAGTTATTGTTCTTTCTTGGACCCATAACTATGCATTGTCTAGGCAATCCTTGGCTTCTTCATCCTTGGTTCTTTTAGTATAATAAATTTGAAACCAAAGTCTTGGAACATCTATACTTTGATGGTGGCATGTGATAAACATTCATTTGCAAGCTTACTAAGCTCGATGGAAGACTTACTTAACCTTCCAGATAGTTTGTGCTTTTGGAGTACATACCAAAGAGAAGTGTAAGTAATGTGTATTATTTATGAACTTATAAATACAACATCAATCTCTTAGATATGATAATTAGAGCAATTTCCAAGCTATCGATTGTTGGAGAGTTCACATTAGACCCACAAAGAGTTTTATTAATATAATATGTTAAATTATACTTTTTACCTTTTTCTTTGATGAGGATCAATCTAATTGCATATGTGTCTACCTCAAGGAATATAAAGAGTTCTTCTCCTAGCCTCGAATAGCAAAGAATTGGTGTGCAATTAGATATTCCTTAAGTTATTTGGTCAATTTCTTAGAGTCATCCCAAATAAACTGATTTAATTTCTTATGAGCTTTGAATAGAGGGGTGCGTCTTTTTCATTGCCTAAATATGAATATGCTAAAAAAGGTGAGCTTTCCAACAAATCTTATCAATCTTTGAATTAATTTGGATGATGTTGTATCCAGCTAGACCATGATTTTAACTAGATTTTCTTGTATTGATCACTTGTATAGATTTATTTTCCCAAGTACTCTTTTGATTAAACTTTGAATAAATTCTATATGAGATTTAACTTCATATAATATATTTAAGTTTTGTGAATGTTTATTCAAGATTAATGGAGAGTCTAATTCATCATCACTCTTATGTTGATGATTATGTCATCAGTGCATTATTCCAAGTTTACTCCTATCTAAACTTTAAGGATTTTATCCATTAACCTTTCATAGATTGTATGAATATTTTTCAATCATGATGACATGAACTTGTACTTAAATATCCTTCCATAGATTATAAAGCTAAATATATTAAAAAGATAGATTTCTCTAAAATTATTGAGGCTACAATGATGAACTAGGTATATATGTTTAATATGTTAGAATATGAGTTCTACTTATTGGACTAACATTTGAAATGATTATCTGTGATTAATATATGTGTATGGTTGAGATTTTTGTTGAACAATTTTTTTAGGAATATAGGAGGTATGATGTATAATTTAATAAATAATTTCTTTGTTATGCTTTTTTATACTAATAATTATTATACATATTTAACATTAATACTTATTATAAATTTTTTATGGCAGTTGACTTTGTCTCTAACTACAACCTTAATAATGATTGTGATCATGACTAAGTGTCAAAGAAATACAAAATAAATAAATAAAGGTGTCAAAGAAAAAAAAATGAACTAATTAATTAATACCAAGAATAAATTTAAACATGTAACTGCAAGAGTGCATGGTTGGAAGGTTATGCTTTAGCAATAGTTTAATATCTTGTGGTTCCGTAACTTGATGATTAGCAAGCTATGTTATCTTAATGGCCAAATAAATTTCACATTTCAATGTATCAAACCATGGTCAAGTTGCTTTCTCCCAATTTAGAACTATTATACTAAAGATTTTAGCATTGAATTTACCTCACTACCTACTTTTTTTTTTCTCATATAATTGGTTGGGTTTAGGTGGGGCAAATATAGAAGAATGGGAGCTCAACTTGGCATATTTGACTATTCATAATATTGTTCTTTACATTTGATGCAGTTGGTTAGTGTATAATGCCTATATTAACTATTTTTTCTAACCCTTTAGGTATAGAACCTTCCTTATGATGATTTGATCTTGTTTAAGAATGTTAAATTTATATTTTCTTATAGTTCACTTTAAATGGATTGAGTAAATTAGATAGTTCGAGGAATCTTTATCAAACTTATTAAGACTTAGAAGAATTAAATTTAGAAACAAAATTATTACACACTTGAAATGCAACTATTGAGGATATAACCATATGGGTTTGTTGGTATTTATTTCAATTGATAAAGCATTTTTGTTTTTCAAACCATGATCTATCTATATTGATAGGATTGGGCTACATTGTCATAGCCATTGAATTTCACCCAACCAATTAAAGTTAAGTTATAATAGAAGATTTTAGAGCTTAGGCTTAAGATTCTAAGAGAAAAGTATACTAATAGGAAAGTATGGGTAGAATAAGTGAGACATATGTCTAATATTTTAATACAACAACAACAACATCAAGCCTTTGTCACACTACGTGAGGTTGGCTACATGAATTCTTTTTTACCATTGTGTCTGGTTAAAAGTCAAAGTCTCATTTAAATCTAATAAAGAATGATCATTTCTAATATGTTCTAACCAAGTCTCATTTAAATCTTAATATTTTAATACAAGGAAAATATTTTTCTAGGGCTATGAGCGATTGCTAGGGCCAATACCTAATTAAGGAGCAATTCTTAAGATGCTTAGTAGGATATCATTCTATTAGGATATAAGTGGGACGAAATAACTTTTATCCTAAAATAAAAGTGGGGGAAATTATACAATAATATTTAAGTAAACTATTATGCCATAGTATGATAAATGCCTTTGTTTAATATTAGGTATATTTCTCATAGTTAAGTGAACTCATACTAGAGTACTCATGGGGTGTTTGACCTCCTAAAAAGGTATGTAAAAAGAGGATAAATTGTTAGGTTCATTCTTATAAGGAATGGTATAGGCTAAGAAAATTATAACATAAATAGTATAACCTTAGTTATTATAAACAAATACAATATTCAAACCTACATTAGTATAATATGTGATTTAGGAATGAATCAAGTAGAAGTTAATGGGCTAGTAATACTAAAACTTGAAAAGATTAGCTTACTTAGGAGATGAGTGAACACTTTGAATTAAGCTTAAAAATGATAGTTCCTTACCAACATATTAAGTTGTCAGACTTGTAAAAGATAAGGGTGATATACTGGCATGAATGACCTTAACCCATATAAAAAATGGATAAAATGATATAATACTATATAAGTAAAGTGTTAAGCCATAATACATAAAATGCATTTTGTGTAATAGAAGAATTTCTTGGGTAACTCCTAAATTAAGCATACTTATAAAGAAACATTCCTAAAATAGAGGGACCTTATGGGAAGTTACATAAAAGGATGATAAATTATAAGGTTTAGCCCGATATAAATTAACTTCTATAATATGGCATGTGTTATTATAATTGGTATTACATCATAACCTCCTATAGTATGATGTGTAATTTAAAGATGAACCAAATAAAATCTTGTGGGTATGTAATACTCAGATTCATAGGGGGTTATCTATTTAGGTGAGTCGTGATAATTATTGCTGAGAATGTATAAGAAGTAACTCTTAAAAGTTTAATTCATACATCTAGAGATAAGGGTACATGAATGACCTTAATATTCCCTTGATGAAAGGATTTTTGGGTTATATTATAAATAAAATGTTAAGCAATCATATATAAGATATCTTTTGGTGTGATTGGTGCTCCTTTTTTTTTTTTTTTTTTTTTTAATTCTCTACAATTAAGTGTGTTGAAGATGAAGAACTCTTAGTATAAGAAACACCAAGTAAATTACATGAAAAAATGTGAGGCTTAACTTAGTATGGTATAGTTTGTGCCATGAAAGAAATAACTTGCATATTATGTCAAGAGCTTTTATGTCCTGCATCAATTCACTAAATTAACTCAAGTATTCTTTATAGCTGGCACGTATAAGGTAAGAAGTTTATAATAATGAAAATAATAAACTATTTTAGAAGAAGGAATATAATGCTTGGGGTAGAAAAGACACTGAGGTAACCACTTTGACCACCTATAATTATTAGAGGAGAATGCTATGAATTAGAACCTTCAATAATGAAACCCTTTGTGACTTCTTGGATACAACATAATAGTATTAATATCAATTTGTCAATGCTATCATTGATATTAATCATAAAAATAATGGAATTAACACAAAAAATTTCTAACCTAAGGATAATTGAAGTTCAATATTAAAATAAGAGATTCTTATAGTTAAAGCCGATTCAATTTAATGGAGGGTTAAAACTCCTCAAAGAGGATGATTAGTTCATGAATACACATAAAACATTTAAAGATATGAAATTCCTAATTCAAAGAAATGATGATTTGAGCATTCATCCAAATCACAAATTTAAAACATTGTTGATAGCTATGATGTGCATATAGATAGAAGATTGATAATAATAATAGAAAAAAAAACTTCTAAGAGTTTATATAAGCATTCTAAGATAAGTACAGGCTAGCAACTATCCATTAGGTGCTTCTGAGTAGGTTAAGTTATTCAAATACCAAGCCTTTGTAGTTGTTTAGGCTAAACAAAAGCATTCTTAATGTGAACAGACTTGGTTATAGACTAAGAGATATGGAGTAGGTATAATTGCTTAAAGACTAGGCCTAGGCTATCTGTTAATGTGTCGTTATTACACTGGCTTTAGTAGAGTTCTCTAATAACCTTTTCTACTACATTTAGGCACATTCATCTACTAATGTAACAATAGGACTTCATGTTCAACATTTCAACAATATATAACGTAGCATATATATTTATAATAAAGTTCTTGAGTGTCTTATTGAAAGCATGATAAAGTAGAATTCAAGATCGATGAGAACTGAAGTTTCTCTAAGTTGACTTTAATTATTTTTAACTCTTTAATGAAGGGTAACTCTAACACATGTAATGTAGTTGCAGTAGGATTATAATACTTTGCTTGCGAGTTAGCAATTTAGTTATCCTCTTGATATATATGGACGACGATTTCAAATTTATGGAGCTTGAAACTTTTTGTTTTAACTATGCTTAAGTACCAATCTATTCTAATATTTTAAACTTCAAAATCCCTCTACACTTATTTTACTAATAGCTAAGAACTAAATAGAGCCACTAGAGTTTTTACATTAGAACTTATTGTGAAGTATGTTGTCACCAATATGGCTTTGTATTTGGCCTACATAGAGTGAGGTATTCAAAACTTTTTCAAGAAGCATTGCATTCAAAGACGTGAATCTATTTGCACCCATACAATAGGCTTAAGGCTTTGTTTGCCCATTTTAGATTTTTAAAGAATAGAAACTAGGTCATCCTTCATTTTATTCAAGAAACATTTTGAATATTAAGACAATATCCCTAAATAATATTTATTATATTTAATAATAAAAACTTCATAACATTCTAAATTATGTACATGATATCCACCAAGTAATTTAGTGATGAACTATCAAAAGTAACATTATATGCAAAAGGGGTGTGAATCTTCATGGACTTAGTCTTGAGGATCTTATGGCGTTGATGATATCCCCAAATACTTTAAGTGTGATGAGGCTCTTGGGTACACATCTCTCTTTTTATAAGCCAATCAAAGCTTCTTATAGAAGAGCCCCATCCTCTCGAAGAGTTACATAAACTTAACATTTATGGAGTTTCTAACATTGATAAGTATTCTCAAAACCTTGTAGTGAATAATTTCTATTTTGATTATAATAGAGACATATAAGGGGTTATTGAATGATGGTTGGTCATAAATTGAGAAGAAAATGATAAGAAAGCAAGATGACACTACAAGAAACTCGTTATTACCGGCGAACAAAATCTGCCAGTAAACCGTAAAATACGATGGAAACCCTTGGTCTCCGGCGCATTTCCGTCGAAATTTCATACGCCAGTTTGGTGCGCATCAAAAAAAGTCTTCCGACGTATATAAGACGCCGGCAATATTTCCGGCGCACATTCCGACGCATTACCGGTGCAAAATGTGTTAGAAAAATGGCATCTTTTTTTAGATTATTCCAGCGTTATATACACCAAAATTTACGACGTATATATCCGCCGAAAACGTCGTTGGATAAAACGTCGTAAGGTGCGCCGTAACTAAAGGTACGACTTGTTTCCAGCGCCCTTTCTGCACTGGTAATGTCGGCGGATAAAACGCTGTAAGCTGCGCCGTAACTAAAAGCTACGACTTGTACTATGACTTGTTTCCGATGCCATTTCCGCTGGTACTTTCGGCGGAAATAAAACTCCGGCAATAAACCATCAATTCGTTGTATCGTCATTTCCGGCATTTTTTCTACGCCAAATCCGTCGGAAACCTGTTTGCCTCGTATTTACTTTCATATGATGATATATTTCCAGCAATATCAGATTCATCATTACTTTCCTCTATGGTTAAATCTTCTCCTCTAACTGCAACTCGCTCTCATTCATTTGGATTTGGTCATCCACATTGATTGAAAGATTTTTTAAATTTGACATAAACTCTTCTTGATGTGTTTATGGTATTGAAGTGGTTTTCTCAATTACTCTCCTTGATTTTATCTTCATAACTACCAGCCAATTATGTTTGCCTTGTATTCTGCTTGGATAGTTAGTATAATAGACTTGAGTTGCCTGACTAGCAATGATGAATGGGTCAAACTTTGCATATCTCCTACCCCGCTTTAATTCTATTATACCGTAAATTGGATGTACTCTTGTGCCTCTATTTTATACTGGATCAAACTATTCACAATTAAAGAGATACACAATATTCTTGTGACCAGGATATTCCACCTCTAATATTTCTTGTAATACCCCATAGTATTCAGAATCATCCCTTGTATAGGTGTTCCCTCTTACACATACGCCATAATTTCTGTCTTCCTACCTTCACACCAATTTTTTGTTTGAAATTTATAACCATTGACAAAAAATATTTGATAACATTTAACTAATCTATTTGGTCCACAAGATAACTCAAATAACCCTTGATACTATGAATCACTATTTTCAGTGTGTACCTTTAAATGAATAAGACGTTATTATTATTAATATTAATTGCATGCAGTACTAACTAATTAAGGCTAATTATTCAAAATATATCATATTTTTAAACCAAGTAATAAATTCTTTCTCCACCATCTTCTAGGCTTCTCCTTCCTCTGATGTACTTAAACCATCAATGTACCTTATACAAACTTTTGATTTTAGAACAAAATTTATATGAATAATGAAAAAAAATGAACAAATTAACTCATACTTACTCGAGATATGGCTCAACTTCATCACAGTTAAGCAAGATATACAATGTGATAATTGTCATCTCCTTATCGGTCAAATAGCGCATGATGCTACCGCCTACAGGTTCACCACTTCCACCGAATATAAATATATTAGAAGATTTATCAACATTTTGAGGTGCTGTACTTTCACCTGATTTAGACATTATATTTCAAAATAATATGAGCAAAACCAAGTTGTCTCATATGTTAAATATGCTTCACAGATAGAGCCTTCGGATCGTGCTTTATTCTTAGCGGTCTTCTTAAGTTTATTTAAATATCTCTCAAAAGAATACATCCATAATAGACCTACCTAGCATGAATCCAAATTGATTTTAAAAAATTTATCAACAAAAAAAAAAACATCTAATATGTGCATCCTCTAGCAAATGTCTAATAAGAAATAACATGAAGAAAAAAAATCTTACAATCGCCGAAATCGGGAGGCGGCGGAAAATCGGGAGGTGGTGAAAACTGACGGTCAAATTTTGCAAAATCGGTCTCCTTTCGCCGGCGATGAAGGCGGTGATCATCGGCGACATCTCGTGAATGTCTACAAAGATCGATGACGGCAATCTAGGGTGGGCGATGCTGGGGCGAGAGAGAGAGACCAAAGATGCGAGAGAAATGACAGAATAAAATGAGCAGTTAGATGGGTCGTATTAGAAAATAGGGCTTTCACCAGCTGATTTTCCGGCGTCCTGGACGTCAGAACGTTTTTCGACGCCTTTTTCGTCGGTTCCAAGTCATTGAGTTTAAAATACCTGACGTATTATCCGCCGGTAACTGCGTTGGACCTAATCCACCGTAAAGTCCACCGATAAGAATGAAATGCTGCTAATATTTTCAACGTTACCACAGGCACATGAGACGTCGGGAAGTTTCCATTGCAGGATGCGCCGGAAAGAAAGCGGTTATTATTCGATCCTTCGCATGATGCGTCGGTACAAACACCGTATTTATCGACGCAAAAAATTTCACTGGAACATCCGACGGTATTCGCGTGTTTTCTTGTAGTGTGAAAAAGTTTACTCTATAATGGCTTACTTATTAATGATTTAATCATTGAGAAGCCTTAACTCCTATTCCCTCAGTAATTGGGTGAAGTTAGTTAATCTATTTCTCACTACTTCGACTTCTAAGACTCAGTTTTTGATTAGTTGTTGGTTTGGTTTAAAAAAATAAATAAATAAATAATCTTAACATGGTCTTCTTCGATAATCTTTTTTAGTAAGGCCTTAAGTATATGTTAGTTATCAATGTTATGGTAAATATATAATTTATTCTTTTTTCTTCGTCCCCTAAAAAGTACTTTCATTTTTTTATGACCAAATTGATTAAATGAATATCCAATGGGGAAGAATTTGCACATCTTCATATTTATTTAAAAGATAGGATGATGAATTGACTTTGACAGTCATGGAAGCCAAGATAGCATAAAAGGAATCCACAAAGGAATAATCAATTAGATCATGATTTTTTTTATATGTCATGATGAATATTTATGGGTTGAGTTCTTTAATTAAATGATCACTTCAAAATTAAGATAGTTGTCTACTTTATTTTGTTAAGTTGGTTATAGTCTCTAGGTGGGTTCTTGGAGTTAAAAATTTGAAGGGAACTTACTCCTAGGATCAATGCAACCTTTACTATTGATGAAAACTTAGAAATTTTATGAAAATTCTAATTTAAATAAGCAACATATTCATGTAGAGATTTTTCATTTTTATATTTGATGTAAAAGAGAATTTAAGAGAATTAAGAAAGCAATATGTACCTTAGTTAATCAAAGAATGAAACATGGGATATTAGTAGCTTTGAGAGCCATATTATCATGGAATCCAAAAAGGTGAAAGTTAAACATTTAAGATAATTTTAGCTGTCATAAAGAGAAATCACATCTTCAAACATATAAATGCTAATATGGTCTATGGTACCCTCTAAGATGTTGAACATAGCAACTCTAAATCATGCGGGGATATGGTCAATGAGGATTTCAAGGATAAGAGCGGAGAAATGAGGAAAACCTTTTGATGAGATATATAAGGTATTGAAAGCGGATTAGGCTTTGATGAGCGGATTAGGCTTCTATATATGTTTGAGTGGGGATAGTAAAGTGAGAAACATTTTTTTATTATTAGAAATGGTGGACTTGGAGTAGTAAAGTGAGAAACAACTTTGCTATTAATATTGGTCACTCCTTACACAAGGATCACCAATAAATTATTCAATTTGATTCACATGGAAGTTTTGATCCTATATGTAAATTAATATTGAACCATTTACAAGGAAATTTGGTTAAAAATTTTGCCTTTTAAAGTCATTATCAAACCCCAAAGTATTTAATAAGGTTCAACAAGTTTGTAGGAGCTCAATGTAGATAATATAATTGTGAGACTAAAAAAGAGGGATCAAGATTCAATAAGTTTATAAGAGTTCACTATAGAAAACAAAATTATCTAACTAAACAAGAAATATTAAAAAATTTCCCCAAAATATTTACATTATATTGGATGATTCTTTTTGGATGCAATCTCGTATGTGGGTGCCTCTGTCACGAGGCTTATAATGTCAAATCAAAGAATTGACATGCATTTACATTTATTCTTATAAGGTGCTAATGCCAATATAATGAGTTAATATTATAAATTTGTGATATAATCACAATTATTAGAAAATATCTAATACTAAAAAAATTATACATTTTTAAATTATAATTAAAAGTAAAACCTTAATTACACTTTTGCCCTTGCAATCACCATTTTTTGAAGTAGTTTCAACATTAATTTTATATCTTGGATAAATATTTATCATTATTCACAAACAGTTGACAAAATCTATTACATTCACTCCCACTTTTATTTAGCCACCAAAGCAAAGTTGACTTTAAATTATTATTGTATGTAGATTTCATTAAGGAATGTAATAGCACCTTATCAAATAAAATAATTAATTATACTTTCACATAGGTATAAGCAACACTTTATAAACCAATTCATGTCCTAATACAAATAAAGAGAAGATGCACTTATAATAAATTTTTATGCATAATTTTCTATAAGATAAAAATATTTTCTTAAAAAGTGATTGTTCATGACAAAGACTCTGGTTTCGTTTGAGAGAAAGCCGTTGCAAATGAAACATTAAAACTCTTAATGTACTAAGTTGATAAGAATATATGCTTACAGTTCCATCGGCTTGGGGATCATCGGAGTCCTCAAGGCGGTACTCGTGCATTATCCAGTCAGTCTTCAGGCCATGAGGGGCTCGCCCACGATAGAAGACGAGCGTCTTCCTCATGCCGATCTTGTTGTAGCTGGTTCGGATGCATTTGTCCCTTCCAGTTGCCTTCCAAAACCCTGCGCTCGTCGCCCTATTTGTTCTTGAACCAGTTGGATACTTACGATCCTTGTGGCTGAAGAAGTACCACTCGCTTTGTGGTGTGGCTCCTATCCTGCACCTCTCTGTTTGACGTTTTTAAATATATTTTTGCATCTTATATCACAAATATTATGTTTTTCATTGAAAGGAATGATTTAAAAGACTAAAAAAAAGATCTTCATGTAATTATCTTTTTTGGTTTTATTAATAGAGCTCGGGATACCAAGCTAATGGAAAGTAGTCTATTTATTGAAACGCATCAAGGTTGTGCCTTTCGCATCTCCATTTCAAGGAACATTTCAATCAATCTTAGTTTCCATTGAACTTACATCTCCATCGATCTTGACAAGGAGGGTTGTCTCTTGTAACTCCTTTTTACTATTAGTGGAAGGCTTTGTTTGAGAAAAAAATTATTACGTGTGGTGTCCGGGTGCGTCCGGAGGTCAATCTAAATGCACCAGGTCATCCAATGCTTCTGTATTGATCTCCGGAGGAGTTCGGACATCGCACAAAATAATTTATTTTGTTTGAGATAGCTTTCTTACTGCTTTTTAAAATAACTTTTTAGTTCAAAAAAATTTTGTACTGAAATTATGTTTTAGAAAGTAATGAGAAAGCGGAATATTTTGAGATTTTTATATAAAAAATTTATATTGCTTGCTCTCTTCACACATCTTATAGCATGTGAAATATCATACATAAATAAGACAATCAAACTTTTTCTCTCTTTCCACACATCAAGGAAGTTCTAGTACCATTTTTTTCCATTGCAATTGTACGTCTAGTTGTTTAATTTTGACAAAATTATGATAGATTATGAGGTACAAATAATTTAGATGTGCTAAATATGTACAAACTATGTGATACATTGCGCGATTCATCCTTTCCCTTTGCTAGTAATTAACTTCATATTATTTAAGTGTTGCAAATCAAACTCTTTGAGAGAGTTTGAGATTGTAGAAAGGTAGTATAACACTTCATTGTAGTTAAGTAGATGCATTGTGGACATGAGAGGCTTGTGCGCATGAATATGAAGCCACAGCATAGAAGAAATACCATTGAAGATATCATATACAGTTCCAAATATATAAGCTTATGAACGCATGCAATCAATACAAAGCCAGCTCACCTTGCAAATCCCATGGCTCCGTCTTGTTCAAGTCAACCTCTCTGATCACTTCAAGATCGAACTTCTCAAAGGAAACCTTCTTCTTGAGATAGTAGAGGAGAAGCTCTTCATCAGTGGGATGAAACCTGAACCCTGGCGGCACGCCGGAGCTTGACGTTGTCGCCGAAGAAGACGAAGCCATTAATCCTCTTGTAATAACAGTGTTACTATTTCAATCTCTCAAAAGAAAATCTGATCTCTCTCTCCTTTTCATGTAATGTTACGCATATTTTCAGGTCTTATATATGTAATGAGAAGAAAGTTGACACCGATAGCTACGCCGATGGGTTGGGAAAAAAGTAAGTATACGTAGAAAGGAAGCTAAGTGCATGAGCTTGAGAAATTATGGGGGATTTTAAAAGTATTATCATGTAATATAAGTCCATAAACGATCCCGAGGAATAAGAAATTGATTTAATTATGTTATAGGTGTAATTTTGATTGTTTTTAAAGCAAGTTTGGTCAAGAGCTTTGATTTTGTAGTTGCTAATATTGAGGTTTTATAGTGATTTTGAGAATTGAGAGCAATTGGTATTATGCTCTAAGTTTCAATAAGCAATTGTGACTTTAAAAATTATTTCAAAAATCAAACCGACCCTATATAATGCAAATGTATAGTCAAATTAAGTAATTATTTAACCATTGCAACTCTAAAGACTCTAAGATCCCCCAACTTTGAGCATGTTAGGTAGCCAAATTAGCCTAATTGACCAAAGTCAAATAGGGTCGAGTTAAACTACTAGGCTGACCCCTCTTCTTCCTTACACATGCATAGGGATGCATTTCTCGTGCATAACATATGAGTAGCATATACCACTACCACCCCATTGACTAGCAAAGGACCTGTTTGATCGATCACATTGACAACCTCTCTTTGCGAGCAAGCATTCGAGGGTGCTTGATTGACCTAATGGCTCGCCATTTTCACGAGCTCATATTTTGATGGATATAAAATCTCTGGAGTTATTACAAAGTCCACGTGCCTCAATTTCATGAGTCATTTATGAAAAATATTTTTTTGAAAAGAGAAATATTTAAATACAAAATAAGATAGAGTTTATTATAATATTTTTCATTGTACGTAAATTTGATATATAAACCATTTTTCAAAAAAATTTGTCAATTAAACTATCAAAAATTCATTCTGTTAACTTAATTGAATTTCTAACATCAAGGGCTATAAGATGGTACATTTTGTTTACCATTTCAGTGGTTGTGGTTGTTGTAAAACCACAACCACTGGCCTTGGTTGATTGATCAGGCTAACTCTAGCCTAGTAGGTTAAATGAACAAACTTTTAAGGGGTCTAAACAACTTTCCCAATAAAAAGAGGGCATAATATAGGCTACTTATTTTTTTATGCAAATAAGGAAGGCATTAACAAAAAGGATTAGAATACCAACCTTAAAATTTTTAAACAGGACCACATTCTACATATTAAGTATACATTAGGATAATGGTAAAGCTTCATAATCATAGATAATTCTAAAACTTTGACAACCTCTTAGAGTGCTAGTCGACCATTACCAGCGGTCTTAGATTAATCATACACCACTATCTTTATGTTGCACAATTTTCCTTTTTTCTAAAAGAGGGGTTGCATCGACCACCCTTAAATGCATGCGTCATAACTCAAAAATCATTCTCGTATGATAGAAATTGTATCAAGCACCTTTAATAATTTACTTTAAGATCTTCATAACCCTGATTCCTATTTTTTAATGATGGATTGGCTAAACTGCCAGATACCATCATCCATAATATTGTTGAATTCCTTCCACTTCACCACATAAGAAATTCATCATAGTCAAGTCTTTTTATATTGCATCAATATCTTCTCAACTACCTTTGTCTAAGTTTGATGGAATATTTAGATGTCCATGGTCGAAACACAAAAATTAAACATTTCTTAAGCCCGATGATGTAAAGGTTGATTTATATCATAGGGGATTTGTTCCAAGCTACTGGCAGATTTAAACCTCACATGACATGTAAGAGCCATATAGAGATACTCATGCCGATTTAACCAAATAAAATTTTATCCTTAGACCTATATTGCTTTGGACCATTGGTAATTTCCAGCTTATAATATATTATCTGGCTAGAGAACAACAGAAAAATTAGCTTGCCCTTACTACATGAAGAATACTAAATCTTTCACAATAAATTATGAATAAAAAAATACTTAGTTTGATTATTATTATATGTTCCTATATACTGATCATCCATTTTGGAGAAATAAGGAAGCTTTCATTAAAAATAGAGTTGAGATGTGACATCCTCCACACAAATTAAATGGCGATGACGTACTATAGAGTCTTTTTGATATTTCATCAATTATTAATTTTTCAACATTATCAGAATGTAAATTTTTTAGATATGGTGCTCAAAATAATTAGACTAAAAAGGTCATAGTCGGTCATTTTTCCCTGTTGCCTTCATCGCGCCGCTCTAGCGATTTAGGGCATCCCCGGCGCGATCGTTGCCTCCCACTTTCGCGCTGCTTTTCTTCCTCTTTGGTCTTGTGAGTTGTTCGATTGGTAGGGTTTTGAGGTTCTCCAGTTTTCTTTGGTGCCCGTTAGGGCTTTTGTGCGATGGCGGTGGCTCCTCCAGCTAACCCTTGGGGGAAAGCTGCGTCGGATACGTCTGTGGAGAAGAAGAAAGGCTTTTTTAACCTAGATGATGAGGGATCTAGTTCTCCATCTAGATCTAGATCATTTAAAGAAGTTTTATCCGGTGCTGCTTCAGGTGATATTTTTCCTAATGTTCAACAATCTGTCTTTAATGGCGTTCCTGTTGTGTTATTATCGGATGAGGAAGTGTTGAAACTTGCTTCCCCTTTTCAATTTACGTTGGTGGGAAAATTCGGTTTGCGTCGTCCTAATCTTGATGCGATTCGGAATTTTTTTCTCGTCTCTTAAGCTTTTCGGTTTTTATTCTGTGGGATTGTTGGATGCAAGACATGTTGCTAATTCAATTATCAAATGATCTAGATTATAGTAGAGTGTTTGCTAGACGTTCTTATTTCATTTTGAACTGCCAAATGAGGGTTTTGAAGTGGACTCCTTTTTTTGATATAAAAGAAGAGTCACCGATTGTGCCGATTTGGATTTCTTTTTCGAACCTCCGTCTGCATTTTTTCAATTCGAAAGTTTTGCATGCTTTGGGCTCTATCTTCGGTAGACCCCTTCAAACGGATCAGGCTACGACCTCTCGAACCCGACCTTCGGTTGCTAGAGTGCTGGTTGAAGTGGATATTTTAAAAAAGCATCCCAAAGAAATTTGGGTGGGTTCTAAAGCCTACGGCTACTTGCAAAAAGCAGAATTTGAGAAAGTTTCTGATTTCTGCAATCACCGTAAAATGCACAGTCATGGCATTGTGGATTGATTTAAACTCCATCCGAATTTAAAGAAAGTTTCTGGGCATGCTGGTGGGAGGCCAGGATCTACCGAGAACATTAAAGTGTTTGTGCCTATCGAGAAATCTAGTGGGATGTTAATGTTGCTCAGGTGGAACCGCCTCCGACTGTGCATAATGGTAATTTGGATGGTGGTGAAATAAGAGGTGAAATTGTGAAGATTGATCATACGATGGATCTGAATAAATCTGAACTGGCTTTAAATGCTTTAGATAACAATATTGTGCTTAACAATACTACTATTAATGCTAATGATCCTAAACTTTTTATTTTAATTGATGATATTTTAAATGAGTTGCCTGTTAATTTTAATTATGTGGCTATTGAGAATGCTTTGATCTCGAAACAGAGTAACAGTAACACCATGGTTGAGAATGGTGAGGATGCTTTGGGGGATTCTTATGAGGAAGGTGAAGTTATTCCTAATGCTAATGTTGTTGATCTTTCTAAAATGAACCAAGGTACGGATTTAAGTGGGAAGCGGAAAATTTTGTGCAATGGGGGTTGGGAAAGGGTGATATTTATTTTTGGCAGGATAACTGGTTGGGTGGATCCTTTATTGATGAATATGTAAACTCTCATACTGTGGATAGGATCAAAGTTTCTTCTTTTTTAGGGATAATGTGTGGGATGTGGAGAAGTTGAAAGATTTCTTGCCTGTTTGCTTAGTGAACTGTATCATAGATATCCCCCTAAATATTTACTGTAATGACAGTATTCTTTTTTCGGCTTCTTCGAATGGTAAATTTCAATTGCGTATTATATGGGAGAATATTAGGAATGTTGGGGTGAAATCTCAGTTTTTTGCTGCTATTTGGCATAGTTCTTTCCCTATAACCTACTCAACTTTTGTTTGGCGTTGCATTAAAGGTTTCTTACCGATTGATATTTTGTTGCAAAAGAAATGTATTGTTCTTGCTTTTAAATGTTTATGTTGCTCCTTTAGTGAAGATATTGATCATTTATTTTGTAACGGCCTCGTGGCTCAACAGGTGTGGTTTTATTTTAATAGCTTATCGGGTAAGAATAGTTCTAATACTCATGTTAATTTATTATCTATGTTGGAAAGTTGGTTTATGCCTGTAAAAGGTCATTTTTTTCAATTTGTTACCTATTCTCATATTATGGTATATTTGGGAAACAAGGAATAAGGCAAAGCATGAAAATATTAAGATGGATGCTTCTAGTATTATTAATAATGTGAGAAGAAAGGTTTTACAGCTTTATAATTATAAAGTTATTTCTTGTAAGACTTTTACTAGGTGTAAAGATCTTGCGGTGAAGTTTAGCATCAATCTGGTAATGTTATCCTCTAATACTGTTGACTCTGTTGTTTATTGGATCAAACCCAAACCCCCTTATGTGAAATTAAATACGGATGGGTCCGTTGGCAATAATAAGGCGGGAGCGGGGGGTATCATCAGGGATTCTCTTGGTGATACTTTGGCTGCTTTTGCTTCTCCGTTGAAAGAGGGGGATGTTATCTTGGCTGAATTAAATGCCCTCCTTTTGGGTCTGGAAATGTGTTTAAAATTGGGTTTGAATTGGGTTTGGATCTAAGTGGATTCCTCAAATCTGGTTCAAATTTTGAATGATGATTTCTCGGGTAATGCTCAATATTTTTATATTATTAGGAAAGTTAAAAATTTACTGCTCTTGATGAACAATTATATAACTCATATTTTCCGAAAAGGTAATGTCTGTGCTGATTGGTTATCGAATAAGGGTTCGTCCCTTGGTGGTTATGAGGAGTTGGATATTCATAATTTGGATCAATCCTTGAATGGTATGATGTTACTGGATAAGGTGTGTATGCCTCGCTTTAGGCATGGGTGAGTGTTGTGGTTTCTGGGTTGTGGTGGTGCTGACCTGGTATTTTATTCTGTGGCTGCTCTCTTTGTGGTTTTGGGAGCTTTGTGCTATCTTCTGGGGGGTGTGGTGTTTTATGGTTTTGTGCTGGTGTAATTGTTGTGGTTGGATGTATTTCTGGATGCTTTCTTGGTTGTTGATCGTTATTAGCTGGGGGATTATTTTTGTTTGCATGGGCTGTGTTGTGGGTTTCATGGGTGCTGGGGGCTATAATACTGGTGCTGGAGGTGACGGGGATGATTGGCTGGGTTTGGAGGGTCTTTTTGCTGGTAAGGGCAGAGATGTTTACAGATATTATTGGCATGTTTTTTGGCCTAAGATGCTCAGTGTTACGTGGTGCGGGTTTTGTCTTAGTGTGTGGTGGTTTGGTATGGTGTTACTTGTTATTTTTGGTCTTATGATTTTTTTGAGGTTTCTTTGCAGGTACTTAGGGGTGTCAATATTTGACACGACACGAAAACCCGACCCGGACCCCACCCGGAAAATCCGGGTTGAACCCGACCCGATTTCAAAACGAGTCGGGTTCGGGTTCCAGAAATCGACCCGTTTAAAAAACGGGTCGGGTTCGGGTTGACCCGGCGGGTTGCCGGGTCAACCCGCCAACCCGTTTAATTCGAAAAATTTTGAATCCCGCCTCTGCCCGCTGCCCGCTGCGCGCCCGCCCGCGCTGCCTGCCCTGCCCCCCGCGCCCGCGCGTTGCGAGCCTGCGCCTGCGCCCGCGTGCCCAGCGAGCCCGACCGCGCCCGCGCTGTCCCAGCTCGCGTCCGCCCGACCGCGCCCGCGCTGTCCCTGCTCGCGTCCGCCTGCCGCACTCGCGTCCCCCGCCGTCCGTCGCCGTCGTTCCGGCGCCGGCAACCCAAATCGGGTCGAGTCGGGTCAACCCGGCAACCCGCCGGGTCGGGTTAGGGTCGACCCGTTTGAACCCGGGTCAGTTCCGGGTTCGACCCGAACCCGACCCATGACCCGAAATTGACACCCCTACAGGTACTATTACAAGTGGAACATATTTTTGAGAAAGGTATGTTATTTTATTTTCTGGTTCTTCTTTTTGCTATATAGTGGTGTTTTTTACAGGAGAGCGGAGCTGAAAGCTATCAAGATTAAGTGGTCTCTCCTCTTTTGGGTGTTATTGATTAATAACCCGTTTTCATTAGGTTCTTTTTGTAATCTTAGTTTAAGGATCCGCCGGCTCATAGGACTTTTATTTTCTTTTTGGATTTTAGCTCTTCTGAGCACTAGAGAGCTGGTGGAGCCTTTTAAGGACAATGTAACCGATTTTTTTAAAATGAACGCGTAGGCCCCATGAGTGGGTTTTACAAAAAAAAAAGACTAAAAAGGTATTTTCTGGATATTACTATATTTGAGAAAAAATTTAATAAGACTTAATCTGAATGTTATGCAGATTAAGGAGAACTTTCTAGATAATATTTTTAATATAATTATGAATGTTAAAGGAAAGAGAAAGGATAATGTGAAAGCTATGAATGAAGTACATCTACTTTAGCATTTTATGATATTAGTGGAGTTGAAGAAATAGTTAGTCAAAGGGTTGCTTCCTTGAAAAAAGAGATAGAGAATATGAGAAATATTCAAAATGAAATGCAAATAGAGCTGCAATTATATCGAACTAAAAATAAGAAGAAAAAACAGCAAGAGCCTACACCTGCATCACAAAACAACAATGATATGAAGGATGATTAATGTTATTATTTATTGTTAGTTATTTGAAAAACTGTTTGGTGTATTTGGAATATCTAACGGTGGATATTATATATTTTATTAATAGTGAAACATATGCATTGTTATTTATTTAAAGAATTGTTTCTAGTTATTGTGGATTCTGTAAATAATATATATGTTGATTGTATATTATTACTTCATATGAATTGATCTGTTGATTTTGGAAATAAAAAATTAATATATATATTATGTCTGCAGGTAATTATGAAAATTGGTGTAAATAGAAGAGGGTTGTCATTTTATTTTTGTAAATGCTATAGGTTTATGACGGCTAATCGGTAGATTGGTTGCCGAAAACTTCGATACCATACGCCTTGAAGTTACCGTCAATTTTAAATTTTACTGCTGGTAATAACCATCAGTTTGGCCACCGGACATACATACGGTGCTTATCGTCGGTAATATATTTGAGGTTCATGACAGTTAAACCGTCGAAAATTATCGGTCGTTTACCCTCGATTTTGGATTCATTAATTTTTGGTTGTTTTAGCCACCAAAAAATCACCAGAAAATAGCCGCCAATATTCATTTCCTACGTGGTTTATTCTGGCAGTTTAGTAACCGCCGGTTAACGACCAGAAATATTTCAATCCACTAAAAAATTTGCACCAAAAAATTACCACAAGTAATTGATAATTTTCCTGTAGTATTTTTGTCCGGACACTAGAATATTAAGCTAATTTTCATATTGAAAGTTCAATTCGGGTCATTAGATTGACTTAAACTACCTAAGGCACACTAAGAGAGAGGGGGAGGGGAGGTGAATTGGTGTTTTAAAAATATCTTTTTTAAAAAGAATTTCTTTTTAAAACGATGTTAAAAAAATACAAGCGGAAGAAAATATAAAAAAATGAAATTTATGTGTTTTTGATTGAACGGAAAAATATTTTTGTTCATTTTAATTTTTAGATTTTTTACTTCTTTTCTTTTCTAATAAATGATAAATAGAAAATAATCTTAATATTCTCAACTCAGATTTGCGTGAAAGTAAATGTACAAGATAAATAATATAGAAAATAAAAGTGTGAAATAAAGGAACAAGCACACAAAAAATTTTATGGTGGTTCGATAAAATCTTGACTTATGTCCACTACTCAGAGTCCTCTTTTGGTGTTACACTAAACTTTTAGTGTTTCTCTTTTATCTCCTACAGTAAGGTTGAGAAGCCCTTAAAAACTCACTTCCACCCTTTTACGGTGCGCCTGAGAACCTGAATCATTTCCACCCTTCAAGTGAGGGAGAGAATCTAGATTATTCCTTTTTACCTTCCTAGTGAGGTAGAGAACCTGCAATTATTTTCACCCTCCTGGTGAGGCAAAAAACTTGGATCTTCACCCTTGTAAACTTTCTTCCTAGAGTTACCCAAAAGATCGACAAATACACTTGGAGGAACCAAGGGAGAAGCTTTCCTAGAGCAACCACATAAACCCCCTCACACAACTTCCTTTCACAAAATTACTCATTCTAGCTCCCTCTCTAAGATTTAAGGCCTCTCATAGAACTTTCTCGAGCCAAAGATCTTTTCAAAGTCTAATAATAAAGTTTTTAATACAAGGATTAAAGAAATCCTAAAATTTCAACTCTATCACTTATGATCGTAAAGTAGATATATGATCGTACAGTATGATTAATTCCATTTATCTAGTTTAGATTGTACAATGAAAGAGGTCATGTATAATAAGTTCAACTTCTTGAATGGATCGTCTAGTATGAGTTAAGGATCATACAGTCCGATTAGTTTAATCGAATAGAATTTTCATCTAATACGATCGGTGGCAATTAAATATCGTCATGGGAGCTAGCAAATCGAGTCATAGAGTATGATTAAGAACATCGTATAGTATGATATTAAGAATCAATTAATAATGATTCGATTGCCTAATTATAGGATTAGATTAAACAAGATTTGTTGATATTGTACAGTATGATTAATTCATATTCTAAATTTTAAAATACTGATAGATTCATGATTGGTAGCAGGAATCTTGATTTCTACTTATCATCATGTACGATGTGAATTATAAATTATGATTAGTTTTAATTTAAATTAATTTAATTATCTACTTAATTAATCACTATTTTAGTCATATCATACAGTATGATATATATCGTATAGTACAATCTTCACAAAAATCAAACTACTTCATTTTTCTCTTGGTGTGTGTGTGCATAGTTGCCAAACTAGCATACATCTTTTATAGGACTTACGAATTAAGAATCTACTTATCATCATGTACGATGTGAATTATAAATTATGATTAGTTTTAATTTAAATTAATTTAATTATCTGCTTAATTAATCACTATTTTAGTCATATCATACAGTATGATATATATCGTATAGTACAATCTTCACAAAAATCAAACTACTTCATTTTTCTCTTGGTGTGTGTGTGCATGGTTGCCAAACTAGCATACATCTTTTATAGGACTTACGAATTAAGAAATATAAAAATTAAATAAATAAAAATATATACTTTTTGCAAAGATATCAAACTTATTCTACCCAGTCTTGTGATGAGCCTTTTGCACGGTGTACGATGTACTTGAATTGTTAGAGTGCACAAAACAAATTTCGAATAATAATATCATGTGAACCAAAATAGAAACAAAATAATATTTGTTATCATGAAAATAATAAGCTTGAGATTCTGGATTACAACACATATATTGTAGATTTTTTTAACTTCTTCACTAATTTTAACTCTTCCATCCAGGAAAAAAGGATTTTAGATATTTGGTGATGCTAATTCATTGAAAGGTTTGAGATATGTATTGATGCAGCATGAAAAGGTGATAACCTATGCTTCTAGACAGTTAAAGCCACACGAGATGAATTACCCGACACATGATTTGAAGACATTATCTGTATGATGTCAGGTGTACGTGAGATTTTCACTCATCGTCAAAGTTAAAAGTATATATTTACTCAGAAGGATATGAATCTGACGCAAAGGAGATGACTTGAGCTTATTAAAGACTGTGATCTTATTATTCAGTATTAGTCTGATAATGCTAATGTGATATCAGAAGCTTTGAGAATGAAGTATGCTAGATTATCCTCTATCCAGCTTACTTTGGATAAGTATTTGGTTCAAAATATGGAGAGATTACGATAATTGATCAAACGTACATACATATCTAAATGAATATATATATATATATATATATATATATATATATATATATATATATATATATATATATATATATATATATATATATATATATATATATATATATATATATATAGAGAGAGAGAGAGAGAGAGAGAGAGAGAGAGAGAGAGAGAGAGAGAGAGAGAGAGAGAGAGAGAGAGAGAGAAACTATGCTTTGTGAGTTTTAGTATTGCAAAAATAACCTCCTCTTAGAAAGTACATCCATAGAGACTGAAGTGGTAAGTGATTAACCAATGCATTTATTTATTTACATCAAGTGATCCATTGAAGATATATATATATGGATATATTCAGCTATACCTTGAATGATTGGTTCCTCTAGTAAAAATAATTCTCAGCTTCCTCATCTTATGAATCATATTAGAGCTCTCTCTAGTTCCTTGCATTCCAAAAGAAGAATTCTTCCTGCGCTAACGATATTTTCTACCGCTTTGATCGATGCAATTCCAGCATCCACATTAGGATCTACTTTTTTCACATAGCTCCATCAATAGTACTTGCATCTGTTGTTGGAGCTGTGTGACTTTATTCGCCAAGAAATTGGAGTTTAGTCCTTCGTTGATTTATATACTTCTTGGCTTCCTCTTTCCTCCATTAACTTTTCTTCTAGGATCAAGAATTAATATTCACCCATTTTATGTAGACATTCTTCATCAACATCATGCATTAGGGTTTGAGTGATCTTCAAACCAAAGATCGGATACTAAAAACCTTATTTGTGAGGCACTGCTTCAAGGAAGCTGCATGGATTGAAGGGATATAATATGTATTCAAAATGAATAAAGAAATTATGTCTGCGGTTTCATGAATGAAGAGAGAGTAGATAATCAAACAAGGAGGAAGAAACTCTCTTCTATGAATTCTCTCTCTCTCTCTCTCTCTCTCTCTCTGAAATCCTAAAAACTCAAGGCTTATTGTCTTCTGCTTCGTAGTGAAGAAAGGATCCGATCATGGACTTACAGTTCTCCATAACATCTCAATTGGTATTGAAGTTTTTTTTTTTTTTACTCCAAAATTTTTAATGAATGATGAAAAAATATGATAATAAATCCTATTATATGGGAACAAGGAGAAATTATCTACTCCCAACTGAAAGTAAAATACTCAAATGTAATGCAGACTGAAAAACCATCCAAAGACAGCAACCGAAGTATTAATTAATTAACTCGCTGTAATTAGATTCAAAACCAGACGTTTTCTTTCAACTGAATGCTCCTAGCAGAAATTTCTGTAACGCTGAATCTAGCAAAGCTATTAAATATGGTGCATAAAGCCCACACACCAGTACAACTAATTAGGGGAAGGTAAAATGCATTTTATTTTTTTTCTTCGATTCATTCGAGATAGCTTTCTTACTACTTCTTAAAGTAACTTTTTAGGATAAAAATTTTAATATTTTACTAAAAAGCTACTTTAAGAAGCAGTAGAAAAGCCACCCCAAACAAAATTTTAAGTGTCGTTTGGGATGACTTTCTTGGTGCTTTGTAAAATTAGAGTTGATAAAGTAATTTCTAAGAATTGTTGTAGAAAGCAGGTGTTTAGTACAAAACTTTTTTGAAAGCGATAAAAAATAGTGATCAAATAAAAATTATGATTAAGATCTGAAAAACAAATAATGGCGAAACCAAATTTAATTCACTGCGGGCATTTGGACACCCTCAAATTTATTTTTGAGTTTAAAGAAATGTTCATTTTGAAATTTTGCCCAACAAAGAAAAAATTTATAGCCCAAATACCTTAAATAATTGTATTTTTGAAAATTTTACAATAAGGACGGTAAAGCATTGTTTGTGTAACAGATGAGCTCAAAGACTGTCTAGCACCATACATTGAGAAAAAAATTATTTAATTTGATTATCAATAAAATAGTAATATAACATTATAAAAAAAAATATAAAATAGTTTGAAAAGTTCATAATCATTATTCAATTTATTAATCATAATTAAATACAATTACAAGACTTCATTTTGAATTATATATTATATTTTTTTATTTTTTATACTTATTTATTTATAAATAAGTTTGTCCACACTCATAAAAGAGGTTGTTTCCACCCCTGAAAAACAAAACAAAACAATTAGAAAGTTAATCAGCCCTATAAGATAATTAATTAGCTTAACAACACATATAATCCGAAATGGTTAACGTAGGTTGTAGGTTAATTGGAGAGGACTCCCAGGCACACAGTGATTTTGCTGCTATCATCTCAGTTACTTGTAATAGATTCCCTGATGGCTCTTGAAGCATCCACACTGCAAGAGACTGTAGAGTTAGAGGACAGAATGTTCCTACTTCGATATAATCGAGCAAGATGAGTTAATGTTGCTTCTGTTCTTTTTTTTTCTTTTTAGATTAGTAAATTATGGGATTATCAATAATCCCTCAAGACCTCGGGCTAAGGAATTTAACCTCGGACCGTCAGGAAAAGCTTCCTTCCAGCTTAATTAATTTATCTCCTGACTCACCATTTTCTTTTGTTGTAAGTTTCATTTGAGAGGTAATTTTCAATCTGTTCAGTAAACATTCTGTCAAAATACTGTGAAATGTTTGTATATACTATATAAATATTTTACAATATTTTTTAATTTATATAGGGTTTAGAAGACTACTTCAGGGCATCCGATGGAGATCATTTTATCATCATAATCATCATCACCACTCATACACGCCACCAAAGCCTAGTACATTAATAGCCCATATTCAAAAAAGATCGCTCCCATATACCACTCTATTTAATTCATATTAACGTATTCATTAGGGGTGTCAATATTTGACACGACACGAAAACTCGATCAATCCAATTTAAAAACAGGGGGTTGGATTCATGTTCCCAAATTTGACATGTTTTAAAAACGGGTTGGGTTTGGGTTGACCCGGAAACCCAAAATGAGCTGACTGCACTGCCTGAGCTCGCTATCGCTCGCGTCTGATATGCCTGTGCCTGCCTGCACCCGAAGTTGCCCGTCTTGCTCCCGAGCTGCCCGCGCCCGCTCGCACCCGAGCCCGAGGCTACCCTCTTCTACCCGACTGCTCCCAAGGTTGCCCTCTTTTACCCGCATGCTCCCGAGGTTGCCTGCACCCGCCCGCGTCCTAAGCCCTATTGTCCTGTTGCCGTCATCTAGCCGTGTTGGGTCGTCAACGGGTCTCGGGTCCAGGTCCAAATATCCGACCTATTTACATAATCGGGTCGACCCGTTTGAACCCATGTCAGTTTTGGGTTCGACCCGAATCCGGAATGAAACCCAATTTTGACACCCGTAATATTCATTACCACCATATGCAACCAATTCACCTGTTATGGTTGAGGTTACTCAAAGCCTAGTTACTACCCACCACCACCACCATAGAATTATGTTTAGCCATCAATTTCTACTAGTGAAATTGATGTATCAGATAGTTTTATTTATATTGAGCTTAAGAGGGAAACAAATCATTTTATTATATTTTTTGTTTGAAAATTCTTTCATACTAATATATTATTTTATGTAGGTTTAATCTCACTAAGCAAGCAACGCATAAAATAAGAGATATAATAATGAGCAAATCAAATGCTCATATATGCCTTGGAAGAATATTCCAATAGAGGTTTGCGATATGTGGTTTTACTCCTTTATAGGGTGAGTAAATGCAACTTGTGGATCTACAAAGTCAATCAGCTTTAGGAGAAGGATGCATCTTCTCAACCATCAAGTCTTGGTTTGTGAAGCCAAGTAAGGAGAGGAAGAGAAAAGGATTATTTGGATCAAGTACTTAGGGCATCACATTTGTGTTAACCTAGGGTTATCTAGGTTTCTTTAGATCAAGATATAATGTGTGTATAATAACTTTAGCTAAGTAAAATATGATCCCAAGTAATGACTTCGGAGCTATTAGACGCATTTTAAAAAAAAAAATTCTTGTATAGCCAAATAAGCTGCTGCCATGTAGCCTTAGTTATGTGCCTTGGATATGTATGTGTCATTGATTTCATGAATAAAGGAGATGATTGAATTGTACTCAAGTTACATGTTTCCCCTGTTTTTTCGCCTCAACGTTCTGTATCCTAAGAATTATCAGGTGGTGAAGCCCAGGCAGAGGCAGTTGAAGACCCTTGATGGAGGAGCTCTGAAGGGACGGTCTAGTGGTCGCCAATCTCCAAGTGGTTGTATTGGCATCAAGTAAGGTCTTATATGTGTAAGACTAGACAAGGCCAAAAACTCTCAAGTCTACGGGTAGCATGTGATACCTTAATAGTAGATCATGAGGATTGACAAATAGGTAATTCAAATTATTTTGATTTATTTGATGGTATAGTTTTAGCTTCCTAACATACTTGATCAAAACTATGTCAAAATTAGAGTGTTTAAAGATAGGTCATTAAGAAACCATAAGGTCCACCAAAGATAAACTAGTTTTAGGGGGGTTGGGCGTTATGTCCAAAAAATATGTCAACAATCGTCTCCTTTTTGGAATGGATATCCCATTTATCTCTTTTATTAGGATGAATTTAACAAGCTCTATAGTGTTGTTAGAAACTTCTAGTTCTTCCTTCAGCATTGATTTAACTATTTGGAATATAGTTTCTGTATCAAATAGAAATTTAAACCACAAAAGAAATAATTTAAATGATTCATTTCTCTAATTTTATTTTAAATTGAAATTCTCTATTGATTTATTTTATTTTATATTCAATTATTCTTCCAAACAATTTTATGATAAATTTAATTTTGATTTGATTTATCACCCTATTTCTGTATGTAGATCCAGTCATGTTTTGTAATAAATAAGAAAACATAGCATAATGATATGAAATCGGAATTTTCTTCTAGAATCTCCTTATTCGATTATCTCTTTTACGATCATGTCATTCATTTGTGCTTCTTTATATTTACCCCTTATATTTCTTCTTTGTTTTCACCCCTCAAAGTTTTTATTTATCTCTCTCTTGAATCCTTGTCTTCTCTCTAGCTCCCTAGTTCTCAAATATCACATTCATATCTCTCTACCACCAAATTGATATAAGCAAAAACAAAAAGAGAACCAAATAGAGCTTAAAGAAAGGTAAGAAAGAGAGAGCAAAATAGTCAAAAAAAAGGAAGAAGAAAGGGATAGAAGACCATGAATTCAGATAGATAGGTAAGCAACCATCCCAACTAATAATTATCTAAAGCTTAATCTCATAAGAAACAAACAATAAAAAAAAAAAAAATCTAAGTAAAATTTGTACTTCTTGAAAGAAAGAAAGAATTGAATATGTCAAAATGAAAAGGAGTGGGGAGTTAAGCCGCTCGCAGCTCTACCGAGGACGGGCACATGCAATTGCAAGGTGGACTTGCGAACCTCAATGGCTACTCTGCACATAGCAATCCAGGCCAGTTGAGTGCGCTGCACTCCTCAAATAATACATCGCGTGACGCTGCATCTCCCAAGCTCATGCAAGATGCCCGCGTTCGTCGCACCCAATCCCCATACAAAATATCATATTATGATTTATTTTAGTAATAGTTCTTTCATGATTAGATATTGGGCCGATTGTGCTTAGCTGGATATTTCAGGATCAGTGTTGAACATATATTTTTTATTTTGGCTGTGTCATAAGTTTGATTAATTATTCTGTATTGACGCCGAACACAGTCCGGAGACTAACAAAAATGTGCCACGTCACCTTTGTACTCGATACCGCAGCTTGGTACTGTGGCTCGGTACCGCTGATGAGGTTCTGCATCCGATCTTTGTGTAGAATAATTTCTCCACAAGTTGATTACTATTCTGATGATCCTATTAGGAGATTAGGGTTTCATTTAGGACAACTTTCTTTTTTGCTTTACATTTTAAGGTGTAATTATGATTTTTGATTGACTACTGATATTTTCTTGCTTTTAAAAATTTTTGTGCTAAAAAACTGTTTTTTACAGTAGCATTTTAAAAAATTATTTTCTCCTCAACAGTTGTAACCATCTCAAATGATCCTGGATAGGGGTGTCAATTCGGGTCAACCTGTCGGGTTCGGGTCGAACCCGACCCGACCCGTATATAAACGGGTCAACCCGAACCCGACCCGTTTTTATAAACGGGTCGAACATTCCAACCCGGACCCGACCCGAGCGGGTCACGGGTTGACCCGACACGACCCGTGACCCGGTTTTTTCACTCGCGGCTGCGAGGCAGCGGCGGCAGCGCGGTAGCGGCGACGTCGCGGGCGTGGCAGCGGCGGCAGCGGCAGCGAGGCGCGCGGCAGCGGCTGCGAGGCGCGCGGCACGCGGCAGCGAGGCGCGCGGCACGCGGCACGCGGCAGCGAGGCGCGGGCGACGCGGGCAGCGCGGGGCAGCCGGGCACGCGGGGCAGCCGGGCACGTGGGGCAGCTGGCAGGCGGGCAGGCTGGCAGGCGGTCAGCGGGCAGCGCGGCAGGGGCAGCGGGCAGCAGCGGGATTGAGCGGGAAATTCATTTTTTTAAATTAAATGGGTTTTCGGGTTGACCCGGCAACCCGCCGGGTCAACCCGACCCGACCCGTTTTATTAAACGGGTTGAATCTGCAAACCCGGACCCGACCCGTTTATCAAACGGGTCGGGTCCAACCCGGATTTTTCGGGTCGGGTCCGGGTCGGGTTGTCGTGTCGTGTCAAATATTGACACCCCTAATCCTGGACATATTAAAGCAGGCCTATATTAAAAAAAATGTAGAGATATATACCTAATAAGATTTGATTAAAAAGTATTTAAAATGATATTTTTATTAGATTTAAATGAGAATTGAACTTATGAAAGAGGTCAATAGAGAAAAATAATTCATATAATTGATCTCAAGTAATTAGATAAAAGGCGTCTTGTTGTTATTATCAAGGTTCTGAAAACCGGACCGGACAACGAACTGGAAGAAAGAGATGTTCACGGTTCGAGAGGTCGAACCGAATGACGTAATAAATAATAATATTATTAAAAAAATTAATAAAATTGATAAAATAATGAAATATAATAACCATATAATTTCCTATAAATTATTCTTAATTTATATTACATGTTTAGATTTAATTTATAAATATAAATTATTTAAAAACTTAAAACTCTCAATATAAAATTATAAATATAATTAAATGTTTTAATACAAAAATATTTTAATTTGTAATATAAAAATCTTTTGAGTTGAAAAACTAAAACTTTACAAATTTTTTAACATAAAAATAATTCATTTGATAAAAAATAAAAATTATTAACTAAAAAATAAAATAAACATTTTACAAAAAAAAAATAAATATTATTCAAATCATAAAAATTAATTTTTATATTATAAATTTTACTTGAGCCGCTTAGAGAACAAAAAAAAATCACATAAACTTCATAATATATATAATAAAAATATTAAAAAATAAAAATTAAATATTAATATTAATGAATAAAAAATAAATATTATTAACTTAAAAGATAAATATAATTCATATTATAAAAATTAATTAAAAAAAAATTGTTAAAAAACTATGTTGTATAGTGTGTATAAGTGTATAACTATATATAAACTTAAAAGTGACTTTTTGCTTTGTATAGTTTAGTCCCACATCACTTGGAGGTGTTACTTTGTCTTGGTTATATACCTCTTTTCTTTTTCTCATGACATTAGCTATAACATGGAGAAAGAAGACTTAGAGATGATTTAAATATTATAAAAAAAAATTGAACCGGCTGGTTTTAGAAAACCCGTATACATTATTATTTTTTAGCAGATGTCTTTAATTTTAAAAATGATATAAATTAAGTTTTTAAATAAAAATTATGTTTATAAATTAAAACATAATATGATATATAAACATATTTTAAATTTTTAATGAAACAAATATTCCTCATATTCTCTTTTAATTCATCCTTTCAATTTACACCGAGTAATTAATGACTCCATGTAAATATGTAAATCGTATGGGCAATTTTGTCAATTGGCTTGATTTTACTCTGGTTGGATGGTTGATTTTATTTATTTATTGTCTTATTTTATCAAGTAAATTTTCTAATTTTATCTGAGGATAAGATTTTCTTTTCTAATTCTTTCACCTCGTTTATATTTTCAATGTCAAATTCATGGTAATTCAAATTAGTCAATCTAAACTCAAAATTAAAATTTTTATTCTCAGCCAAATCATGCTTAAGCATACTAATTTTGTGTTTAATTTGGAGCTCATTAATTGAGATAACTTACTTATTATTTTATAAAACTACTATACATTAAATAACTTTCTAGACCAAATATTTATTTTAAAAAGTAGCAAAAAAAATTCACACCAAAATAGTAAAAAAATTATCCCAAATAAAACCTTAAAAGATAGTATTTTATATAGTATAAATTGACAATAAATATGTAATTATTAATTAGTATAAATGCTTATGCTTAATGTTAACTACATATAAATAGGTACTTAAACATATAAGCTTAAATTGAATCAAACTAATTTCAAATTAAGTGTTAGTAAATCTTACTATGCTCCCACTTCTATCACAACAATATTGTACTCACAAGCATATCCTTTGTTTCAAATTAAGATTTCATTTGGAATAATTTCCTTGCTGCTTTCTAAAGCAATTTTTTGTGCTAAAAAACTGCTGAAAAAAAATAATAAAAAAATTATCCCAACGAAATCTAAGTAGTATTTTCTATAGTTCACACTTATCATAATTATGATAACGAAAATTTCACATAATCAATAACGAAAATTTCACATATTTTAAAAAATTACTTTGAATTTACTTTACTCCCATTAAACATTCGAAAATTTAAACCAATACAACAAATACAGTGCAGTCAAAATAATCTACCAAACAATCCTTAAAACAAAAGACAATATTTTGGAATGCTCAATTTCTTACTCATTAGTAGACCTGAATGAGAATCATCGTTCATAACTTAATAGTTAAGTTCAAGCTTATGAAGCACACTATCAAGAACTTCAAAAGCTATTGATAACCAGCTCGACGTGATTGATATAGATGAAATCATGGCAGAGACACAAGAATATGTGTTTATTAGAACAAAATAACTACCAACAAGAAGTAAAAAACCTGAAGAACTGAACTACTGAGGTTTGGATAAATGGGAATGCTAACATTAGATGTGGAAATGACTTGAACAAGTTGGAGAGCAGTTTTGTGTTCATCTCCACTTCTCAATCTCCCTTGAAGCTGCTTCGATTAACTTTTTAGTATTTACAACCATCTCATCCAGTAAAGCATCAATGCGGTCCCTGTAAATTTGGCTGATAAGATATAGAATAATGTCGCGTGAAATCTAATGAAATAAAATAAGGGTATGTTTAGGAAGGCTTTCTTACTGCTTTTTAACGCAGCTTTCTAGTTCAAAAATTTTCATTTTGAACTAGAAAGTTGCTTTAAGAAGCGGTAAGAAAGCCGTCCCAAATGAAGCCTATGGCTTTATTTGGGATAGCTTTTTTATTACTTTTAAAATAACTTTCTAGTTAAAAAAAAAAATTATACTAAGAATTTGATTTAAAAAATAGTAAGAAACTGTCCCAAACAAAGTCTAAAATGGGCTGCAGAAAGTATCATGATTCTGGCTTCTCTGCATAACAGATAGATAGCAGTAATGATGGACGCAGTACAAAAGTGATTGTAGACAATTCAAGAGTAACAACAGCAAGTGCAAGTGAAAATAACTATACTTCGATCCTAGCCTAATTATACTTCTTACATTGAGGCTTCATTTGGGATGGTTTTTTTACTGGTTCTTAAAGCAAATTTTAGTACAAGAATTAAAATTTGTGTACTAAAAAATTACTTTAAGAAGCAATAAGAAAGCCGTCCCAAATGAAGCCTCAATTAGACTACAAAATGAAAAGACATAATCATGAAACAGGCGGTATATTGAACGGGAAATACTAATTGAACAACCTCTCGATGACAAAAAAATATTCTGTCCGGACAGCATACCGAGGGTAGTGGTACAGTGGTCGGTACCAAGCGCGGTATCGAGCGCGATACCAAGCACCCAATGATGTGGCACTTTTTTATTGGTTTTTTGACACGTTCGGTGTCCGAACGCAATAATCACTCCTTGATGACTACCATACATTGTTTAAAGATTTTACGCATGTAAATTCTTTGATGCGTTATGAGTAACTTTTATATGCTCTCATTTTCTTCATAAATCGAGTATGTGTATCGCATACTCTCATTTGCCATGGCATTTATCACTATAATTACTAAGATGTCTTATTTGTTAATCTCATGAACTCATATGACTCACGTGTTGTTTATTAATAAATTGTGATAATAAATTTCTGTTAGATATTATCTAATAATTTGTTAAGTATTCTATACATTAATTAAATAAGTACTAATTATATCATACAAATGATGACAAGTTCAATGGAGAACTTTTGCCTATGAATTGACTTATTTGTCGGCCTTCGTTACACTTTAAAACCCCTGTAAAGGTCATTCTGGAGCTCCTTAATCTTAGAGGGTACTACTGAACCTTTTTGATGAGTGACAAGTAGTTCAACCTAACAGTTGGCTGTTATTTCTGATCATTTTATTCAAAGAAATTTTTCTGTGCTTAATAAAATATTCATCAAGAATAAAAAACTTTATAGTGTTTATCCTTGTAGGTAGACTCACATGCCCAATTTAGGATGCTTGAAAGGCCCGGTCCACAGGTACTCTAGCTAAACCTTAGCCATCGATCCCAAACACACACTTCTAGTGCTGGTAAAAACCCTCAACATGCACACATGTGCATGCCGACACCATTCCACTATCATTTCATAGAGTTGCTTCCGTTGTTTAAAATTACACAAGGCGCACCTCAACATTTCTTTAAAAAATTCACAACAAGGAGCATGCCTTATTGGGTTCTACATGAGGCATGTCTCACATACTATGAGATGCACCTTTATACATATATTTTTTAAATAAATAAGTAAACTAAACTAAATAAAACACTTCAACATGCCCAAATAATACTCAAACCTTGCGCACGCACGCAGCCTTATGACCATGAGTTAATAGTTACTGAGCACTTCTCCTCTCATGCAATCCCTTCTCCACTCTTCATGCGTGCTGTTGACCATCTCCTTTCTAGCCACCGTCGTCGCCGTGCAAAGTTCTTTTCCTACACATCTTCTCCATTTGTTGGCAATCCCTATACCCTAAAATTTTTTTCTTTCCTAAACCTAATTTCTTTTGTATATTAGGGGTATTTATTTGAACATTTGAATGTTTTAATTTTTTTTAATTGACGTTTCCATCCTAAAGTTATGTAAGAAATGATTAAAGGTAAGGAGAAATCCAGAATGGATAATGAAAAAGACTCAGCATGGAGGAATGGCGGGCAAGTTGATATTTGAGAGAATGATAAAAAGTTACATTTATCTAAAGTGCAATTATTAATAGAAGGTTTTTCTAGGGATGTTATAAGAATGATGTAGCATCTTTCTGGCTCTCACAAAAATGTTGCAAAGTGTGCTAAGGTGCTGGAGGCTATAAAAGAGGAGATCTATACATACTAAAGAAGATAACAATATTAAAATATTTAGCACAATGATCGTTTGATGATAGAATAAATGTTAGTTATTATTATGAAAATGGAACTAGTAGCAAGATTTCTCTACCCACATGTTGCAAAGGAATGAGCCTGTGTTTACAAGCATGGATGATGGAATCCTAATGTAGATTAGAAGCTACATGTGGACATAGACCATTAAAGGGCTATCAATTGCGTCCGTTTCACTTGATAGTTTATATTTACTTTCATTACATATTTACATTATCTTTATTATGATTTAATATTGTATGATGATTAAAGAGAGAAAATCTCATGTCCTTGAGTTAAGTTAATCACTTTCTTTATGCTCACTAGTTATAAGTTGTCCTCTTAGGTTAAATCCATTTTGTGGAAAATTGTGGTTTGGCATTTGTTAAATTTAAACTTAAACTAGTGCAATTTAATCATATTCTGTAATTATTCTCATATTTTAATCACTCTTTACTGAATCAATCATTCAAAATCATTATTTGATTGTGCTATTATATTGGAAGGACCAATTTACTTGATAAAAAGTTTGTATAGTTATAATTGAGTAACACATTTTTCATTGACCTTAAAATTGATAACTAACCTTAGAATATATCACATTTGGTGTTATTTGTTACCAACAGACATACACATAGTATTGTTTATTTAATCTGTGAAGCTTGTTAACATATTCTTAAATTCCCACATTAGTTTGTTTGTTACATTTCTAGTAGCCGTTATATGTATTTATTATTATACCTTCCACATTGCATTGCGCTTGATATTATAGCATCCAAATTGGAAAGAATTTCACAAGAAATTCTATAATACAAGAAAACAACCATCAGCTTTCTTGCAATACCATTGCTGGTTTTTAAACTGAAGCATGTAGAACCTATGTACTCATTTGCAAGTGAGGCTGTCTTTAAGCAAATATGGAGCTTTGCTCCTTAATTGTGATCTTTCTCCCATGTTTCTCCCTCCTTGTTCAAGAGGGTCAGTCCCCACTAATGATGCTTTATCCTCCTCTTTCTTTATGTACTTTAAAAATCACCCCTTCACCCTTCTTTTGCTTAAAGTCTCATTTAATTGCTTGAAGTTAATATATACACACACAAATTTATGTTTCAAAAAATAATAAAGTTTATGACATTCATGATTAAATTGGATGTAACTAGAGACATGTCATCACAAACTTCCTCAAAACTCCCTTTAAAATGATGAATTCATTTTTAAATAAATAAAAATAAAATCTGCATTTTCTAAAATTTGTTTTCTAAATACAAGAACACAATGAGACTGAGGTAAACTGTTAGCTTACTTGTTCTTATGCTTTATTAAGCAGCGTATCTACGTTTGTAGGCTTTTTTAATTCTCATTTATAACATCGAAAGGCCCACTTCATCGCTTCCCCATCGCACCCTCACTTCTCTCCCTTCTTACACTTAATAATTCATTATGTAAGGTATACATCAACTTATCAATATGAAAGGTGGATCAAACAATCGCATTCTTCAATTCAAAAGCTTAGCCAAGCAATAATAGAATCTAAAAAATCAGTTTAAGGATAGAGAAAACCATAACAAAACAGTTATAGTTCAATAAAGAAGTAACTGTAGTAAATAGGTTAGAGTTTCAATACACTTTAGAAGCTTGCATAAATTTTGCAGAGAACAAATATAATGCTGAATTCAAGAGTCCAAGCAATTAAATACTCACTGAGATGGAAGATTTCCATTTCCCCGAAAGAGCTTTCCAACATTTGAATATCTCCGATTTTCATCATATGCAATTCCCTTTCCCATGCCATAACCAAAGCCAAAGCCTATTCCACATCCGGCACCAATTCCAACACCAAATTGCAGGCCAGGAAATCCAGCCCCTAATCCTGCACCTGTCCATTCACATAAAGGGTTTAGGCTTATTTATTGAGTGTTTTTAAAAACAAGAAGATTTATTTTAAATAAAAAATAAAAAAAGGTTAAAAACACACTAAACAATCATATTTTTTAAGAGCAAAAAATAAAAGTAATCCAAAGCAAGCCCTTAACAAAGGAAAAAACTTTTTCGACTCAGTCAAGTTCTATGCAAATACCCAAAAAGGGTTAAACATAAAAATTTTGATAGAAATTTAAATTGCATACACTATTAGCAAAATCATATTGTTACTATTGAGATTAAATTGATCGAAGCAACCCCTTATATAGCAATTTGTTGCAAAGAAATGTCTAACCAGATCTTTATGAATAAAGAAAGAAAAATAGACCTATGTGATCAAGTGAATAACGGATGGAAGACTAGATAAAACAATACTTCATAAGCACAATGGAGATAGAATAACGAGTGTATAGTGAAAACAAGGCTCTAAATTCCTCAGGACAAACTAGTAAAGGGATCAAAGAGAGTCCTATTGAATCCCCCTCGCAGCAAAAAAAGGTTTCTATAGCCTTAAGCTTGTCATGTAATGCTTGCAAATCAAAAAGAGGGCAATGAAAAACAAATCTCCTTAACCAAAGCAACTTAAACTAAAATCCCTCGCTATAGTGGGAAAGCTTTGACTAGCACAAAGCTCTGGCAAAATAAGAGGAAGAGGGAGACCAAGAGATAAGGTCCTCCTAACTATATATAGTGGCAACCCATAGAAGTCATTGAAAATCATTGCAGATGGAGCGCTAGATGCAACAATGAGGAACTCAAATTCTCTAAATTTCAATCACAAAAATAGCAAATGTGCAAGAGTCTACAGGAAATCCAAGCTCAAAGAAGCATTATAAAAAATGTGATGAATGCTCTACCATCAACATAGGGGTCAATATAGACCAAAAAGGACCAATAATGTCCTAAGAAGTTATTTAGTTTATTTTCTTGAAGTAACCATATTTTTTTAAAGTGCTTCCACAATAGCAAGGTAAAGAATGAAGTGAAGCCCCACATATTCCCAAAAAATACATCCAAGAGATCCAAAGCCCATCATCCTATGCATAACCTTGCAAGGAAAACTACATGCAAAAGGCTATGAAGAACGAAAACTTCTAAATGACTTTTGTGTCCGTGCTGGACACATGTCAAACACGGACCTAGCTACAAAATGCATCGGCACTTATAAACTAGTGCAAAAGTTTTTAAGTGTGAACTGGAATTCCAACACTTCCCAAACACAATGAGACAAAAGCAGGACATGGGTGAAATACATAGAAATGCGAGAAATAAAACTGTGCACATAAATAATTATCATATATCTTACGCATCTTTCCCTAGATGTCAACTATCATGCACATCCTGCAGTCGCGTAGTGTCCTACATTTTGCAACAAAAAAAAACTAAAAATTATATATTTTATATTTAAAATCTATAAAATATAAAAAATGTGCCAATTATGTGTAGTCTGCTATTTTCTATATTTATATTGTATCGTCGTATCTGAGTCATCTCATATCTATGTCCCTGTATCCCTTCCATGCTCAATAGGCTAGAGTCAATGATAATGACAACATCCCACTATCCACCTAAGTAAAGGCAATTTGCTTCTACTTAAAGACCACTCTCAAAAGAACTGGATCAAATGAATCTACAGCAATAGGCTTAATTCTCTTGATAGTGCTTTAGGGATGGCAAAGCTATTATCCCAAAAGGAGAATATCCACCAAATGGTGGTTGTTAAGAACAAAGAATGATTTACAGATAACATTATTATATTGAAAACATTAATATGACATTGCTATAGACAAAGTAGTGGTGAGAAGCACAGCTTTTGCTAGATGACATTATTATTTGAATATTATGTGTCCATATATGCCGATGTAAGTAATCATGGGTATCTAAACAGGCTTAGGGCCGCGAACAAGATGAATACTCACCCAAAGAAAAACTCTCACTAGAAGGCAGTCTCCAGAACCCATATATAACTAAGAGGCATTCATCCCAGCGGAACTCGCAGCATGTAAACTCGCCTTTGGATGCACTCATTCCATGCGAGTTCATTCAAAGGACTCACCTTGACAAGCCAGACATTCACCCAAAGAGGCTCCACTATAGCACCTTTCCCCAGCTAATGCCATCTACCTTCCATGGGTAACTTAGTCCAAGCTACATGAAGCGCACACTACAATAATGACTTCGTGATTATATTCATCCCCAACTCACAGTCATGTTCGTCCAGGAGACTTGCTTACTCTACTCTCTTGCTCTTGCTTGCTAAACATATTAGTAGGCGCCCACAAACAGCTTTGAATACAACAGATATCATTGATATGACATTGCTATAAAGGTTACAATACTGCTATTTAAATAGCATTTTCAACCAAAGAGCCCCTTAAATACAAAACTGATACCAAAATTCCCCTACGATACTGCTCACGTCTTAGCATAACCTTGTACTGCTTGAGATCAAACTTCAAGAGCAAATACAGAAATATTCATCAAACATTTCTTTGTTTACCACCATAATATTGTTAAAATTTTACTACTAACAACCATAAATTTCATATAAGCCCTTACTAAACCCTTAAAAATGCGCTATGCTTCTCAGAATTTCATCCATGAATTAAAAAGGCTGATTCGTCTCACCTACTAAGATAATAAACTTCCTTTGAAACCTTAAATTAATTTCACGATGGCGACAACAAAAACAAGATGAGTTCCCCTAAATTAATTTCACGAAAACAAAAATTTTAAGGTGGAAAAATGAATCGAGGGAAAAAGTGGCACACATCAAGAGAGCAAAGGTGTAGGAAGGCTCACCTCCAAAAAGTCCAACACCGACACCGACACCACAGCCGGCGCCGAAACCGAAACCCGGTCCGAGCTTCCCGAGATTCTTGGATTTCACCACCGGAAGCCTCCACAGAAGGCCCTTGTTCACGCCATTATTCCCGCTCATCCTCCTCGCTACCGTAGTCCACGAAAGGCGAAATCTTTCTCCAAGTTCTCTCCCGTGCCTCCGCCCGATGTACTGTGCCTATTCCGTGAAAGGGCTACAGAATCGAGCCCATAGGCCACGAAAGAAAGTTTGTGGCGGACCAGCGGCGGACTGGCATGTAGTTTTTAGTTTTATTTTATTTTTAAATATAGATTAGGTGCATTGTCGCTCTTTAAATGTCAGTGGCGCTAATCTTAACAATACCGAAGGAGATAGATTGGCAAGCTTCAACAAGGTTTCTTAACCTACGTTTTAATAGGGGTGTAAATATTTTACCTGATTTGAAATCCGATTCAAACTTGATCTGAAAAATTTTGAATTTGGGTCAACCCGTTTTGTCATAGGATTGGATTATGATTCGAGATTCCAACCAGTTTATAAAATCGGATCGGATTCTAACTGACTTGATAACCTGAAGCTAACTTGAAAACGACCCCGATTCGCGTAAGAGGATGCTCGACAGGGCTAAGGCCTGCGGAACGCTGGAATCCTATTCCTTCTTGCTTCTCCTTAGAAAGAGCGAGATCGATTCTTGAATCCTATTTGTATATTTCTTCCCATCTGCTTCTCATCAACTTGCTTTAATATTTATATGCATCATTTTCCTCTCTTTATTTCCATATCTTCCTATGTTGGTAGCTTCGAGGCATGTTTCGCTATCTTCTCTTTCTCTTCCCCCCCCCCCCCCCCCCCCCCCCCCCCACACACACACACACAACGTCCTTCTCAAACCTGCTTGGTGGCGCCAGCATCGATAACGACTTCATTGCCAACTACCAACGAAACTTCGAAGTCAGTTAGAGGATTTAGCAATAATGGAGTAAGAGGAAGAATACCAAAGACTTTTACTTCGCCATCTTCGCATGCCTCAGCCCCGCAGAGCTCCAAAGTTCAACTCCATAACTAGACCCTCACTTCCTATCTCACCTCCTCCCATCTCTCCTTCCTCTTACTTCGCCATCCCCGCAGGCCTCAACCCTGTCAAACTTTTTTTTTTAATGTGGGTTTGATCTTAAGTTCTGAAATGGAGGTTCAAAGAATATTTGAACTATAATATGAGATTCAAATTTTATTCTAACATTTTTTTAAATTTCCCTCAAATCTCTATTACTCTAAGCAGTGCTCGACCTTTAGTTTCAAAAGAAAGTCTCAATCAATATTTGAACAAACCCTTTTCTAAGTTTATTCGAACTAAAATGAAGCTTCATAGCAATCCTTCAAAATTGTATTCAAATAAGATTCTAATATTATTATTTTTTTTTACATCTTGTATGGAATTGATTCATTTGATTTTCTTTAATATATAAGCAGGTGTCTTAATTAGTCTTTTTTGTGGGGAGGCATTACATTTCTCATGTCACATGCAGAGCTAAGGAGTTGTAAAAAATTTATTAAATAGTTTAAAGGGTTGATCAAGCTTGGACCAAGAGCTCCTAAGAGTCAATTGATAGGTGAACAAGATAAAAATCAATATATTACATCAAGATTTGAGATATTCACTATGCACAACTTCCTATGCATACCTATGACCCATAGTCACTCTAAAATAATTGAAGAATAATTAAGAATCTTTATTTAATGTTTCTTAATGCTTATGTGGGTCATACTGATTAAAGATGCAAAAATCTTCAAGAATTACTTCATTTCAAGACCACTCTACTTGTCTTATTTAGCAAATCTAAACTTTTCATACTTTTAGAAGCTCAAATTTTAATTTATTTCTCTTATTTTTTTTTTCTTAGTATAAGGAAAAGTAGTCAATCAATGTAATAGTATTCTACTAGCTCTTAAGGCTGTCTAAATTTGTTTAGGCTTGAAAAAGGGTTATAAATAGAATCTTACTTTGTGCCTTTGAATTCATCGAATAAAATTATTATTTTTTTCTTATGTAAATTTTATTAGAAAAAGGCTTGGTAGTTGATATACTCTTTGGTGAAGCTTAGTGGCTAATCCCAAGCCTTTTATGAGCCCTTAATTATCTTTTCTCACCCTTATTCCTCCTTTTTTCCAACACAGTTTTCGCATCCTCTATATAACTTAAATCCTTGCTTCCCTCAACCTCAAAAGATATCCAACCTCTTCAAAACTCTCTCAAATTTTCTTACATGTCTCACATAAACTTCAAAAGCCCCAACTCCCTAACAACCCTAAGATACCTTAGCCAAAAGTCCAATATAAATAGTTAATTTTTTGTTGTGAGCAAACGAATTAACAATATAACAGTTCCTTAAGCACTAATTCAAAATTCATGTAAACACCAACATTAGTTTATTAACATTCCTAAGATTTGACCTTGAGCTCCTTACTTTTTTTTTTCTCTATGAAAAACTTGATTGTTGATATCATAGTAATTTCAAAACTGGAATGCTTGCTTCGCCACCACCCATATGACATGTCACAACCCGGCTCAATAGGACCAACAAACAGTGCGGGCCCGATCGTGTTGACTTGTGATAGGCCAGCCCAAGATCTAAATTTTGGGGATTTTCATATTTCACTTAATTACACGTATCATAGAGCTTCTAATTAACTTCTAGCAAGCAAAAAGTAATAAACTAATCCGCAATTTGTTTTTCATTCATCATCAAAATATATTTACAATAAAATTTACAATATACAATACATGACTATATATATCAGAATAAAGCAAATAAACAAATAAACATGATTGCACAAAATTAGAAAAATGCTTATATATACTAGTATGTCATAAAAAGGCCATTATGACTCTCAAGCTCATATCACATATTCAGAAATTCATACCATTATAACTCCTTATGTATTTAGCTCTAGAGCTTCTAACATATATCAAATATCCTCGTAATAACATATTTCAAATAAATAAGCATACACACACACATGTATATATATATATATATATATATATATATATATATATATATATATATATATATATATATATATATATATATATATATATATATATCCTTACATTAAAGTAAAAGAAATGAAAGTAAACATCAAAATTTTATTGAATGTTTTATCAGTTTGAAATAAATTTAACTACTGAGCGGAATTTCATAGTTCCATAATGCCACCATCTTACTAAAAATTATTTTAAAGATTATTTGGAATCTTTAAATGTACTACAACATCATTTTTTTGGGTCATAATTATTTTCTAGTTAAATAAAATCATGAACTTTTCAAGCTACTTGATATAAATTTTCTAGAAAATTACCTAGATGTCTAGAATGACTATCTTTATAACATAAAAAAAGGTACACTATAAAATTTTAGTCGTTATAAATTTATTCACATTTCTACAATATGAAATTATAAATTAAATCAAGAAAATTCTTAAATCTTCATTTTTTTTTTAAATTGAGATATGAAGAATGTAATCTATCTCGATTTGGACAACTTTCAAAATTGGGGCAATAGTAGAAAATGAATCAGTCACCCAAAACTTACCTCTCTCTCTCTCTCTCTCTCTCTCTCTCTCTCTCTCTCTCTCTCTCTCTCTCTCTCTCTCTCTCTCTCTGACTGCTTAAAAAGAGAGAAATGGAATTCATGATTTTTATATAATTCAAGTGGAAAAGAATATTTTATAAATTCTGAACTGGGCACCTTGGCGCTACGCCTACAGTATCACATTGCTCTCCACTAGAGAGCACAGTGCCGCAGTGTCACCCCAATGTCATAGATTGGAATTACTTTGACAAAAATATAGAGAGCTAAATACAATAGTGTCGCCTAACCTGGTGCCCGACACCCAACAAAAAAAATTATTTCAAATTCATGCAGACAGAGCCCTAGGGCTAGTTTCAAAATATATTTATACATTCACATGCATATAAAACACTCTCAGACATATACAAGGGGTGTTAAATGCAAAAAATTATTAAGTTGTCTTTAATAGATAAAGTCAAAATAAGAGAAGCCAAATATTATTTCAATAGAATTACATAACCCTTTCATTAACTCCCTAAGGGGACTAATTAAGTTGTTACCTTGAATATAAAGACCATATAGAGCATACATTAGATTCATTGGTGTGGACCTCCGAAAAAACACCGCCGTAGCTACAAAGTGTAGAGGGGTATGCGACCGTAACACCCCTAGGGATAGAGACGATCGCAGGCCTCCGTGCTCCTCGCAAATGGGCCAATGGAAGGGCATATTAGATCATACATACAATTAACCATGGAGGATAGCAGCTCTCGCCTACACACCGCAATGGGTAATAATATATATGGCCTAATTACAGTCACGAGATTTCCTCTACCCGATACATCAGCTCGAGTATGTTGAGTCCAGTAATTAGGTTGTTAAGCCTAAGTAAATGTCCCACGGCTACCAAGAGGGGGGTGAATTGGTAGTTTTAAAAATTTTAAACCCTCTTAATGATAAAGTTGAACCGAAATAAAATTTTCTTTTAAAGTTTGTAGAAAAATGTTTTTCAACCACAGAGTTGTTAAAACTGAAATTTAAAGTGCGGAAACGTAAAAATAATAAAGTAAATGACACCAGATTTATAGTGGTTCGGTCTATAACCAGACCTACATCCACTCCTCAGAGGCACCCTCTGAGTATTGCACTAAAACCAATAGTGACTCTCCTTTAGCACCCACAGCAAGGCGGAGAAGCCTTTACAACACACTCTTTTCACCACTACCCGGTGCGGCAGAGAACCGTCGTCCTTTTACACAATCCACTGTGCTGGCAGAGAACCGTCGTCCTTTTACACTCTCCTAGTGTGGGCAGAGAACCCTACGGCTGTTCACACTCTCCAAGTGTTGGCAGAGAACCTTTCCGCTGTTCACACTCTCCAAGTGTAGGCAGAGAACCCTTCGACTGTTCACACTCTCCAAGTGTAGGCAGAGAACCCTTCGGCTGTTCACACTCTCCAAGTGTCGGCAGAGAACCGGATCTCCTTGACTGATCTTCTCACAAGAATCTAAAAGGAAGAAGGAAAAGAGTGAAGAAATCCAATTTCACAAGTAGAGACTCTTACCTTTGTAATCCAAGTGAAGCCTTCTCGCTCCAGTGGTAGGAATCCTCCTTTGAATGCTCTCTTCCACTCTCTCCTTGGCTATTCTCTCAAGAGGCACGAAGATCAAATGACAAAAAGATTGGGTGGCAGTCTAATTTGGACTATTTATATAAAAGACAAGAAAAATCGCCCAAAAACTACAAGTTTCCAATTCTGTACGCAGTGGATCGTCCTGTACAATCTTGGATCGTCCTGGACGATTTTACTTAAACGATCTGAAATGACCCAATTTGTATATGTGTACGAAATGACTTTGTACAGATGATCGTCCTGTACGAACTAGGTTCGTCCAGTACGAACGGTTATTACAAGGTCGGTTCTAGAAACTGCTGAAAACTATTCTAAGTCGGTTAATCGTTTGGAAGAAAATATGTTCGTCTGGACGAAAATTTTCCAGAGACCCGATCGTCCTGGACGATTATTTATTTTGTCTGGACAAAAATATTTCAGAGGACCAATCGCCACGGACGATAATTTATTTTCATATGGACGAAAATTTTTCAGAGACCTGATCGTCTGGTACGATATTTAATTTCGTCTGGACGAAAATTTTCCAGAGGACCGGTCGCCTCGTACGATAATAAAATTCGTCTGGACAAAAATTTTACAGAGAACCCATCGTCCGGGACGATAATAAATTTCTTCCTGGACGAATAGGACTTAGAAAAAAAAATTTTCGAGCAAGTTCCTATTCGTTCCATGTGCTCTATAGGAGATAACTGACGGATCGTCCAGTACGATAAATATCATCCCGTACGATCAGTATAAAATTTTATGATCTCCTTATGTGTGTGTGTAAGTTTTTTATTCACTCAATTACAATCACTCCCTTTCAAAATTAAATCGAAGAAAATGCAAACTTCAAATAAACAAAATATCTCATGTTGAATTTGATTTGAAGTTATCGTAGTCTGGAGTCTGATTTTCCTGAAATGTTAATACACACAAGAGCAGATGCAAATCTTCTAAAATTATTAGGAGATAACTATACATTTGAACAATAATGTTTGGAATCATCAAAACTACATAAGTTGCAAAAATATAAATCATTCAAATAGCAACTATTCTAACAATCTCCCCCTTTTTTATGATGGCAAAACAATTATTGTTTGTATGGTTTTAAGTTAAACAAATCTTCTATCTCCTAAACTCCCCCTGAATTGATGAGTATATTAAAATAAGGAGGCATAAAGAATAATATTTTTGTTTTTCAAAAATTTTAACACAAACAACTACAAAGTCAAAAAAAAACTTGCAAACAGAACAATCAAAATAGAAAACACAATAATTTCTCCCCCTTTTTGACAGCAACAAAAAGTGAAGAAGAAATAGCCAAGAAATGTAAGTAATTATATGAAATTCATTTTTAAAATTTAATCTAAATGGTGATTGACATAGTGTATGCAATTTTAAACTAAAGATATTAGGTCAATCATAGAAATTCATAAAATTTAAGAGGTGATATAACATTGTAAGTAAGAAGAATTTATCAAAGACATGATTCAATTTAGACATTTGACTATAGAAAATCATTACAAGAGAGATGTATAAAAATTCTATATTTCAAAGTTCAATAGAATATAAATAAACATAAGATCAATTTGAATTAAGAGATTGAACGAATTTGGAAAGAAGAGAATTACCACATGTGGCGCTTTGCGCATCTTTTTCAAAATTTTGGAGCACATTTTTGTTCATTTTTTTTCTTGGTTGGGCATATTTTGTGCCTCTTTTTTACTTTGCAAATCTTTGCGTATTCCTTTTGATTTTTGTACATTTTGTACAATTTTCAAGAGTAATTGAGACCAAATTCTTTCCAAAATCTATAATCTAAAATTTCAAATATTTCTAAGTGCATAAATATCACTTGAGCATAGAAATATAAAATAAGAAAACATCTAAATTGCAATAGTAATATTAACTTTTATGTAGTCTAAATGAATAGACATGAATTTAAAAGTTCTAATTACAACAAGTTATAAATTTAGAAAGACTAGATTTTCTAATATAGATAATCTCAAATTACAATATAATTTAAGCACTATGAAGATTAAATAATACTAATGAAATTCATAAACATTAACCACATTTCAAAAACAAATCAAATTTGAAAAAACATAACAACTTCCATTGATATTAATGTAAGGATTACATAATATCTAAAAAACAACAAGAAGAAAATACATTGAACTTAAAAAGAAAAACCAACATAAACACAAAGACATAACAATTAAACAGACACAATAAAAACATAAAAAACAAATACAACAAACACACAGAAAATCATTTCTACTGTTCTGGAGGAGGAGGAGGAATGCCGCCAAAAAGGTTGAAGTAGGAGGCCATCAACATTACATTGGTATTAATTTCATGAACTTCATTTCTTATATTACCAATGTCTTGTTGCTGCTGCGTAAGTTGAGCATCAAATTGATCAAACCTTTGATCAATGTGAGTCTCTAATCTATCAAATCTTTCAATCAGATTCTGGTAATCTGATTGAGGAGCAGAAGCTTGCACTCCTTCTTCTTCTTCCTCTTCTGAAGCACTGGCATGTGCTTTTTCTTTTTCCTCCTTGAAGAGCAATCTGAATGATGCATCATTATAGTAAACTAGCTCTTCGTATTCTTCATCAGGATGCACTATGTTGTATTTCTTTTCCAAAATATAAGTGATTAAGTGTCCTAATGAAATGTTCTTCTTCCTCTTCTGATCTGCATGTCCTATTTCTGAAAGCCCATAGATATGATCTATGATAAGTTGGGCTTCGTCAATAGGATGACATTCCATAATCAAAAAGGTTAGAGCAGAAAGGAGAGGGGTAATATTAATCCTATCACCAGCTTTAGGAATGATTGAAGATCGAAGGATATGCTGGATGATTCGGGCATCTTGGGTCATACCGGAGACTCTAGCGACATGATAGTTAAGACCATTTTCTCTAATTACCCTATTGATTTGAAACCATTTGAAGGAGGTTTCTGACATTAGGGTGTGGGCTCTATATCCCTCAGTTCTTAAGTTTAAAAATGCACCAAGGTCGTGCTTGGTGATCTCAACTTTTTGCTTAAAAACATAAAAACTAATTGTGGAGTGGTCAGAATTGAAACTCATGTTCGCTAGAAAGTAGTGGTAGGTTTGTTTGTTGTAGAAGTGGACGAGAGAAAGAATGAAATGAAATTGGGTTGAGGCGAAGAGATGCATTACCCGAAATTTCAACTCAGTTTGAATAAGAATGCGAGAGGGAGTGATTTTTGCGGATGCAAAACGAGGAAAAGATTCCTCATTCGCCTTAGAAAGAAAGTTGTTTGGGGCATTTCTATTTGGTTTCTTCACCAACATCTTTTGTCTTTTGCTTGAGGAGGCCATTGTTGATTTGAAGTAGAAAGGGATTGAAAATGAAGTTTGGAAGTGTGATTGTTAAGTTAGAAAGCCTTCATATTTAAAGAAAAATGATACGTTCGTCCTAAACGAAAATATTCGTCCTGGACAAAAAATTATCGTTCGTCTGGACGAAATAATTTCATACAGACGATCCAATTCGTCCAAAATGTAACGGTTTTTCGTAATCAACACAACTTACGATGCGTCCCTTCGTACAGGCTTTTTGACTTGATCGATCGTACAGACGAAAAATTTTCGTACAGACGATCAAAAAGTAAATTGTTTTAATGTCTCTTGAAAACCGTCCCCTACAATGAACCGACACATGTTCGTCTGGACGAACGAAAATTTCGTACAGACGAAGTTCATATTAAAAACTGTCTTATCCACTCAACCGCTGCATTCAATCGTCCTGACGTTTGAGAGAAAAAAATTCATCCTGGACGATCATCCCATCGTACAGACGATCTAATTAAAAACTGCTATCAAAACGGTTAAAATTCGCGCAAACTGTTCCTTCACACATCGTCCCGTACGAAACCATTTTCGTCCCAGATGATTTCCTCCAAAATTTTTAATTTTGATTTTTTAAAATAAGAAAAACAACCTAAACATTCAAAAAACACAGAAAACATAAAACAAAAACATTAACCCAAAAACAATTCATTCAAAACACACAAAATTTCACAAAAAAAAAAACAAAACACAACAAATATCAATGTTGCAAAGACATTTTGTTTAAGCATTCAAATCAATAACACCAAGCCTTGTTCTTAAAGTACTGAAGGTATCAAAGGCTAAAGGTTTTGTAAAAATGTCTGCAAGTTGATTTTCAGTTGAAACATGTATGAGTTCAATTTCTCATTTGGATACATGATCCCTTATGAAATGATGTCTTATATCAATGTGTTTGGTTCTAGAATGTTGAATAGGATTTTTGGAAATGCAAATAACACTAGTATTGTCACAATAAATTGGAATAGTGCCTATAGTTAATCCTAAATCAATCAACTGTTGTTTTAACCAAAGTACTTGTGCCACACAACTTCCTAATGCAATGTATTCTGCTTCTGCAGTAGATAGTGCCACTGAATTTTGTTTTCCACTAGACCATGAAACTAATGAATTTCCAATGAATTGACATGTTCCAGAAGTGTTTTTCCTATCCACTCTACAACCTGCAAAGTTAGAATCTGAGTAACCAATAATTTCAAATGAAGAGCTAAACTTAGGATACCAAATTCCTAAGTTTTGAGTTCCTAGTAGATATCTTAAAATCCTTTTCACTGCTGTCAAATGTGATTCTTTTGGATCTGATTGAAATCTAGCACATAAGCAAATACTGAACATAATATCTGATCGGCTAGCAGTCAAGTAAAGTAAAGATCCAATTATCCCACTAAATTTCTTTTGATCAACAGATTTTCCCTTAAGGTCCTTATCTAACTGAACTGAAGAACTCATTGGTGTACTAAAAGGTTTAGCATTGTCCATTTTATATTTTTTGAGGATGTCCTTAATATATTTAGTTTGACTAAGAAAAGTACCTTCCTCAAGTTGCTTAATGCTAAATCCTAGAAAGTAATTTAAATCTCCCATTAGACTCATTTCAAATTCACTACTCATTGTTTTAGAAAAATCATCACAAAGATATTTATTTGAATATCCAAAGATGATGTCATCCACATAAATTTGAACAATAAGTATATCCTTTCCAATTTTCCTCAAAAAGAGAGTTGTATCCACACTTCCTTTTTCAAAAGATCTTTCAAGTAGGAAGGTGCTCAACCTCTCATACCAAGTCCTAGGTGCCTGTTTCAATCCATATAATGCCTTTTTTAATTTGAAAACATGATTTGGAAATTTAGAATTTTCAAAACCTGGAGGTTGTTCTACAAAAACATCTTCCTCAATTACCCCATTTAAAAAGGCACTTTTGACATCCATTTGAAACAATTTAAAACCTTTAAAACAGGCAAAGGCTAGTAAATCCATAATTGCTTCAAGTCTAGCTACAGGGGCAAAAGTTTCCTCAAAATCAATTCCTTCAATTTGATTATACCCCTTAGCTACTAATCTAGCCTTATTTCTAATGACTACTCCTGAGTCATTCATTTTATTTTTGAACACCCACTTGGTTCCAACAACACTTTAATATTTTGGCCTTGTAGTTAGTTCCCAAACTTTATTTCTTACAAATTGATTTAACTCTTCTTGCATGGCCAATATCCAAAATTCATCAGAAAGTGCTTGATCAATATTAGTGGGTTCAACGGTTGAAATAAAGGCTGAATGATTGACTTCCTTGTTTAATCCACGCCTAGTTCTAACACCCTCACTTGGTTCACCTATAATCAATTCCTTTAGGTGGTTTTTAGAAAATCTCAAATCTCTAGTTAAAGGGTCTTCTCTTTCTAAATTTTCTTCCATATTTTCTTCCAAATTTAATCTATCAATCTTTTGGGAGTTTTCTTCAATTTCTTCTTCAACAACATTTGGCTCTTCCATGTTTCCATTTTCATCAAATACAACATGTGTGGTTTCTTCAATGACTAAAGTTCTTTTGTTGAATACTCTATAAGATTTTCCAACACTTGAATATCCAACAAAAATTCCTTCATCTGATTTTGGATCAAATTTTCCTAAGGCAGATTTTCCATTATTATGTATGATCACCTTGCAACCAAATACATGCAAATGAGATAAATTTGATGTTCTTCCTTTTAGCAACTCATAGGGTGTTTTATTCAAACTTGATCCCACATTCATCCTATTCAGAACATAGCATGCAGTGCTAACCGCCTCAGCCCAAAAATATCTAGGAAGCGAGTATTCTGCTAACATTGCTCGGGCGGCTTCTATTAATGTTCTGTTCTTTCTTTCAACTACTCCATTTTGTTGAGGAGTTCTAGGTGCAGAAAAATTGTGATCAATCCCCTTTTCTTTACAGAAATCTTCAAATCTTTCATTTTCAAATTCTCCTCCATGATCACTTTGTATAGAAATTATTTCATATCCTAGTTTTCTTTGTATCCAAGTTGAAAATTTTCTGAATTCCTCAAATGATTCACTCTTATGAAAAAGAAATTTAACCCAGGTGAATCTTGAAAAATCATCTACTATAACAAATTCATATACCTTTCCTCCTAGACTAACAGTGCTTACAGGTCCAAAAAGATCTATGTGAAGAATTTCTAAAGGTTTACTGGTCCTAAGATCTTTATTGGACTTAAAAGAGGACTTCACTTGTTTTCCTAATTGACATGCATCACATAGATGGTCCTGGGTAAAGTCTAGTTTAGGTATTCCTCTCACCAAATTCTTTTGGGTAATTCTTCTAAGATTTTTCATACTAGAATGACAAAGTCTCCTATGCCAAAGCCATTATTCATCAGAAACAGTTTTCAAACAAAAAGCAGTAGGAGATTGAATACAATTTAAATCTAGCATGTAGACATTGTTTACCCTTTTTCCATTTAAAACAATTTTCCCATTTAGGCTAATTATGCAGCTAGTAGGTAAAAATTTTATATTATAGCCCTTATCACATAGCTGACTTATGCTAAGCAAATTATGTTTTAAGCCTTCAACTAATAACACATTGTCTATGAAAAAGTTTTTCAAATTTCCAATCATACCTGATCCAACCACTTTCTTTGTGGTATTATCTCCAAGTGTAACCTTGCCTCCACTCCTGGCTTCCAGCGTTATGAATTGAGCAGTATCTCCAGTCATGTGCTTTGAACATCCGCTGTCCAGGTAACATATACTCTCACGAGGTCTTGTGTGAGAGTATTCCTGCAAAATTCTCAAATGTTAGACCTGGGAACCCAAACTAGTTTGGGTTCACCTTTATGAAATTTATAATCAGATGCATGTATGATATGTCTAGGTTTATGCATCTTAGTTCTCCACACCAAATTAAGTTTCATCTTTAAAGTGCAGGTGTGAGATATATGTCCCAAAAATCCACAATTGTTACATTTAACATTAGGAAAAATATTCCTATGTTTTCTTTCATATGATTGTCTTCTAAGGGATTTCATGAATTTAGGATAATATTTAGGATTTGTAAAATCTTCAAGTTTAGGGGTGTTCCTATTATCCTCGAGAGCTCTTATAGTGAGTTTGTAAAATGAATTCATATCTTCCAAGATTCGATTGGTATAATTGATTCTATATGTCTTGCTCTCAAATTCATCCTTAAAATTCTTAAATTCTTTTTCAAGTTCAGCATATGATGATTTTAAATTCTCAAAATTTTTATTCAAGTCATCATATTCATCAAGTAGTTTCATGTGGTTGTTATCAATTAAAGCATGATCTTTCCTAAGGATTTTGTGTTCCGTATTAAGCTCTTCTAATTCTAAAACTACACTAGCATGCATCTTTTTCATTTTCCTATATGCATCATGCATGTGTTCAGAAACTTCAAACATTTCACTATAGGTTAAATCACATACCTCTTCTTGATCTGATTGTTCAGCTTTATCTGCCATCAAGCAAAGGTTGGTGACTTCTTCTTCTTTTTCAGTCTCAGATGAGTCTGAAGCTGAGTCCGCCCAAAAAGCCTTTTGAAACTTCTTCTTGCCCTTCTTTACCATTGGTTTCTCCTCTACCTTCTCCTTGCTAGGAGTGGCTTTGAGTTTTGGACAATCAGTCTTTATATGACCTGATTTCCTGCATTCATAACAAATCACTTCATTAGAAAGCTTGTCATTTCTATTATACTTACCTCTATTCCATTGCTAGCGTCTCTTCTACTTACTCTTTAAAAAGCTTCTGAATTGTCTAGTCATCAGTGCAATATCGTCTTCATCCTCAGGTTGTGAGTGTTTACTTTCTGACTCTTCCACATTTAGTGCAATATTCTTGTCCTTTCTTGGTTCACCTGCATCAATCTTTCTTTGACTTACTACTTGCTCGTAAGCAATGAGTGAACCAAGAAGATTGTCAATGGAATAAATGTTCAGATCTTTAGACTCTGTAATTGCAGTAATTTTAGCATCGTATGCAGTAGGTAAACAACGAAGAATCTTATTGACCATTTCAGCATTAGTTAATTCCCTACCAAGTGCATGCAAAGAGGTGACAATTTGAGTGAATCTTGTGTACATGTCAGATATAGATTCATTAGGTTTCATGCGAAATAATTCATAGTCATGTAACAAGATATTGAATCTTGATTGCTTAACCTCATTTGTCCCTTCATAAGTTATACAAAGTCTATCCCATATGTCCTTTCCGCTTTTACAAGTGGAAACTCGCATGTAGTCTTCAGATTTTAAAGCACAAAAGAAACTATTTAAACATTTCGCATTTAATTGTGCTAAGTCACGTTCTTCAATAGTCTAATCTGCATAGGGTGTTTCTACCCTAATTCCATCAACTAATCTAGTTGGTTTTGAGTAACCTTCCTGAACTAGCATCCACATGCGATAATCAAGTGACTGTAAGAAAGTAGACATGCGTGTTTTCCAAAAATTAAAAGGAATATTGTCAAACAGTGGAGGTCTAGTGATAGAGTAACCCTCATGTGTGTTTCGGTTTCCAAATGTAGCCATCTACGTTAATCAAAAAGTAGTTTAAACTTATGATTTTGAAACTATGCTCTGATACCACTTGTTGAGTCCAGTAATTAGGTTGTTAAGCCTAAGTAAATGTCCCACGGCTACCAAGAGGGGGGTGAATTGGTAGTTTTAAAAATTTTAAACCCTCTTAATGATAAAATTGAACCGAAATAATATTTTCTTTTAAAGTTTGTAGAAAAATATTTTTCAACCACAGAGTTGTTAAAACTGAAATTTAAAGTGCGGAAATGTAAAAACAATAAAGTAAATGACACCAGATTTATAGTGGTTCGGTCTATAACCAGACCTACATCCACTCCTCAGAGGCACCCTCTGAGTATTGTACTAAAACTAATAGTGACTCTCCTTTAGCACCCACAGCAAGGCGGAGAAGCCTTTACAACACACTCTTTTCACCACTACCCGGTGCGGCAAAGAACCGTCGTCCTTTTACACAATCCATTGTGCTAGCAGAGAACCGTCATCGTTTTACACTCTCCTAGTGTGGGCAGAGAACCCTACGGCTGTTCACACTCTCCAAGTGTTGGCAGAGAACCTTTCCGCTGTTCACACTCTCCAAGTGTAGGCAGAGAACCCTTCGGCTGTTCACACTCTCCAAGTGTAGGCAGAGAACCCTTCGGCTGTTCACACTCTCCAAGTGTCGGCAGAGAACCGGATCTCCTTGACTGATCTTCTCACAAGAATCTAGAAGGAAGAAGGAAAAGAGTGAAGAAATCCAATTTCATAAGTAGAGACTCTTAACTTAATAATCCAAGTGAAGCCTTCTCGCTCCAGTGGAAGGAATCCTCCTTTGAATGCTCTTTTCCACTCTCTCCTTGGCTATTCTCTCAAGAGGCACGAAGATCAAATAACAAAAAGATTGGGTGGCAGTCTAATTTGAACTATTTATATAAAAGACAAGAAAAACCGCCCAAAAACTGTAAGTTTCCAATTCTGTACGCAGTGGATCGTCCTGTACGATCTTGAATCGTCCTGGACGATTTTACTTAAACGATCTGAAACGACCCAATTTGTATATGTGTATGAAATGGCTTCGTACAGATGATCGTCCTGTACAAACTAGGTTCGTCCAGTACGAACGGTTATTACAAGGTCGGTTCTAGAAACTGCTGAAAACTGTTCTAAGTCGGTTAATCGTTTGGACGAAAATATGTTCGTCTGGACGAAAATATGTTCGTCTGGACGAAAATTTTCCAGAGACCCGATCGTCCTAGACGATTATTTATTTTGTCTGGACGAAAATATTTCAGAGGACCAATCGCCATGGACGATAATTTATTTTCGTATGGACGAAAATTTTCCAGAGACCTGATCGTCCGGTACGATATTTAATTTCGTATGGACGAAAATTTTCCAGAGGACCGGTCGCCTCGTACGATAATAAAATTCGTCTGGACGAAAATTTTACAGAGAACCCATCGTCCGGGACGATAATAAATTTCGTCCTGGACGAATAGGACTTAGAAAAAAAAAATTTCGAGCAAGTTCATATTCATTCCATGTGCTCTATAGGAGATAACTGACGGATCGTCCATCACGATAAATATCGTCCCGTACGATCAGTATAAAATTTTATGATCTCCTTATGTGTGTGTGTGTAAGTTTTTTATTCACTCAATTACAATCACTCCCTTTCAAAATTAAATCGAAGAAAATGCAAACTTCAAATAAACAAAATATCTCATGTTGAATTTGATTTGAAGTTATCGTAGTCTGGAGTCTGATTTTCCTGAAATGTTAGTACACACAAGAGCAGATGCAAATCTTTTAAAATTGTTAGGAGATAACTATACATTTGAACAATAATGTTTGGAATCATCAAAACTACATAAGTTGCAAAAATATAAATCATTCAAATAGCAACTATTCTAACAGAGTAGAGTTTATTTGATGTGGGATTCAGTTTTACATGGGCACAAGCCCCCGTGGTTAATTACATCTTAGGTCGGAGCCTATGAAGACTCTCGATTAAGGATCTTACATTATCCTTTCGAATGGGATTGACACAAGGGTGGAGACTAGAAAGTTTCAAATTAAATGGAAGAAAGGTCTAATTTGTCTTAGTCAACACATGCGGTTCATACCAGCATTCGAAGGGACTAAGGCACTAAGGAGAAACTAGAGAAAAGAAAGCCAAGCACTCCAAGCATACAGGATAGAAAGATAGAGGTGGCGTCATCCATGTGATGTGGATAGATAAGATTTATAGTCCCTAAAAAATAGAAAATTTATCCACTGATGAGGCGTACTACGAGATCGAATATAGTAGCCTTGAATCCTAAATCAAAATTTGGACTTATCCCAGCCTGGATTGGGGAGCCAGCTAACCACCTAATCAATTTAAAACCATGTTGTCCGGTCATTTATGAAAGATAGATGAGTAGTTTAGTTTTTAGAAATTAAGGCCGACACCTACAGAGCTCCTAAGTGGCATTAGGGTGAATGCTCCTAGAGCTAATGCAATTAAATTTATTTCTAATGCAATGCATGCTAGTTGAGAATATCCAAATCATGTATGCATAAGATTTTAAAAATAGACTTATATAAAAATAATTTTTAGAAAAGACTAGTCCTCTCCAGGTCCGACACTTGATCCTCATATGCTAGATTATTCGGACTCTAACGACAGGCGAGGAAATGTCTTATTAAAAGGAGAGAGAAGAATGCATTTAATATGATTCGACCCCGGTCGATTTTGGCTATTTCCTAGGTTGTTAAGTTTCTAAATTATTTAATCCTTAAAATTTTAATTTTTAGTTATGAGTAGATAAAATTTTTAGTACTTAAAGAGCATAATAAAATTCAGGCTAAAATAAAAGTGGCATATAAATCACCAATAAACTAAGAAAAATAAGCAACCTTATAGGCAATCATTTATAAATAAAATACATCAAAATAATTAAACAAATTAATAATGGCCATAAACAAACTACCCTTATTTATAAATTAGGGTATGTAGAAAATAAAGTAGTCGGGCACCACTACCAATAACCCGAATTTCTAAACCTAGGAAAGACACAAAAGCCTTTGAGTGGGATATTGGATCTTCAGCACTTCAGCCTCCTTAGACTTCTTCTTCTTTGCCTTCTTGGATCTCTACTCCTTGGACTCATTGGATTTGTTGTGGCTTGAATATCCAAACAAAGAGATAATTTCCCCTTAAATGGGTATTGCATTTTCTCTTTGGATATCTAAAAATCATCTGAACTCAATCTTCCAAATGGAAGAAGACTCTCCCTCTTGAGGATGCCTTCTTCTTTTGGAATTCAAGTTAGATAAGGATATCCCAACTCAAAGACACTTTCACAACTCAAAATAATATTATAAATGATTATATTAATAGAAAGTAGTAAATTATAGACTCTCCTACAAGGTTATCCTAATGAAAAATATCTCAAGCAGTTTATATGAAAATAAAAATACTCATTACAGCCACACTTAGCCATGCTCTTAATTATTTTTTTAAGACTAAGCAGTCTTTGAAGTACCTATAATAGTTATTATTTATGTTTTTTATTTAGCCCTCATTTATTTAAGGGGGCTAAATAATTTCTGAAGTGCCTACATAAAACATCGTTAGTATTTAAATCATGATTATTGCCCCCCTTTTATTTAGCGCTGCATGAGCATAACCACCTATAGAAAATATCATTAGTATCAAAATATCGATCCTAACCTATGGGTAAATCTAATGCACAATCAAATTAATTCCTAGAGTATAATAAAAGTAAGCAAATACAGCATCAATCTCGCTCACAACATTCAGTAAAATCTCAAAAAGCTCGGCACACAATAGAAAATTAAACACCAGCCTAGCCTAAGTCTAGAAGTGATGCCCTAGCAAACAATTATACGTGTGTGTAATGACCTATGTGGCTAAGATAGATCCTGAGCTAACTAGTTAATTTAAGTTATCTAAAGTTCAAGTTTGTTGAAGGTTTGAAAAGAAAACTTTATTTAAAGTTTAAATATTAGTGAATTGTGATCCATTTTAGTTAATTTAATTTATTATTTAATTTAATACTTAGGATAATAATAATTAGAGTTTTAATTATATTAGTGAATTTTAGGAGGCTCGAGGTCCACTTATATACTAAGCTAAGGGGGTCCAAAAGGTCACTATAGAAAATAAGCTAAGTTTGGGATTTCTAATATTTTAATTAAATATCAGACCTTAGGTTGAGTAATTAGGCTTTAAGTTAGCTGAATTTGGAGTTTTCTACACAAAGTTATGATTTTTAGAAGTTTTGGACAATTAATGAATTATTAAAATTACTTAATTAGAGGTGATTTTATGGTTTTTATCCAAATCAGCTCCAAACTGATTGGAATCACCCTCAAAGGTTAGAAATAACTTAAGAAAGTGTTTTCAAGTGTTTGGGGAAAATTTAAATTTTTAATAATTTTTCATTATCTAATAAAGGAAAACGGTATTTTTTAGTTAAAATTAAATTTAGAATTTTTAAGAATTTTTTTAGGATCATATTGAAGTCCAACTAAGGATCCCTAAATATCTAAGGTTAAGGGTCAAATTCTAGAGAGTTCAAGCTATTATGGATAATTTTTTGACTTGAAATAGATTTATTTCAATTTTTTGAAGTTCTCGGGGCCTAATTAACGGGTAAATTAGGGTTTGCTAATTAAGGGGTCTAAAAGCTCCTAAAAAAATTCTAAAAAATTCTAGAAGGTTTAGGATATCAATAAGTTTAAATGTTAAAAGTTTTGCATCAATCAGAGATCTACCCTAGCTCTTAGAATTTTTCTAAATTTGCTAGACAGATTCTTAATTATTGTCATTAGGGTGTCATTACGTTATATTTTTAAATCAAGTGTTTTGAGACTAACACTTGAGGGAAACATGCAATAAGTACATAAAAATAGTAAACATGGCATATCCTTAGATCTAGGAGGATCTAGGCTAAGTGCTCGTGCATCCTACACATGCAAAAATGACGAAAAAGAAGAAATTAAGCGTGCTTATCGAAGCGATTAATGAATGATTGGAACTCAATCACCCACTAATCCTCCTCCTTATTAATGATATTCATAAGTAGAATCTATGTCTAAAATTTTAAGAAATTGATCTCTCAAAGTTAGGGATTTAATTATAAATAATTTTAAAATAATTCAAAATACATATAAATACAGGAATTTTGGAAAATAATGCAATTAAAAATAGATTAATTCATAATAGATAACTATCATAGAGATCCATTGGCCACCAGAGAGAGGATTCAAAAATAGTTTGAAAATAATTTCTTTAATTTCAAAATAATTAATACATTAATTATTTAAATATTAATTAAATAGTGAAAATAATTAAATAAAATAGAAACAAATCAGAAAAATTAAATTTTGGTTTCTGAAAATATCTTTAAATGATAATACACAATTTTTTGAAAAGAACGTGTTGCACACCAAAATCCGATTCAAAATGAAATAAATATGAATTTATGAAGTTTTAAAGTAATTAAAAGGGGATTTTAAAATAATTTAAAATAATTATTAAATCAAATTAAAATAAATATTAAAGTTTTAATAATTTAGAATAATTTAATAAAAGTAATTTTGTAATTTTAAAAAATAAATGAATTTTAAAACTAGTTAATTAATAATGAAAATATTTAAAATAAGAAAATAATAATTTAATTTAAAATAAATAAATGAATAAGAAAAAGTTTTCTGATTTCAAAATACATAAACATATTTTATCACCAATAAAATAACAATAATTATTTTAAAATAATATTGATAATATCTTTAAAATAAGAATAATAATAAAAATACTAATAATAATAGTAATAATTAATCATAAATACAGTAACAAAATAATCAAAATAATAATGATTAAATCTAATTATGATCAAAATAATTAAAATAATAACAATCATAATAATAAAATAATATTACTGTTTTACTAATATCTCAAATTATACCTAGCATTTTTAATTAAAATTAATTTTAAATTAAAAAGAATAAAAATATAAACAATTTGATATATTATACGTATTTTTTACATTAAAATGAATTTTTTTAATGATTTTTTAAAGTTAAAATAGCTTAAAACCATTTAAAATAAATAAATAACAAGGAAAATTCCTCAGGTTGACACTTTGCACCTCTGGATTGGCCCCGCGAACCACGGCCAATCATCGTCTAATGGTGTCCAATCATTAGCAATGATTGGCGCCACCGCCAATCATCGACCATTGATTACGGTGGTGCGCAGGACCCATGCGGTTTCACTTATCCGTGTCAACATCCCGTCGCAGCCAAAAATACCCAATTGATTTGGGAGATCTCTAGCTTGTTGCACCTGTAGACTATCCACGCTTCTAGTTATATAAGAAATTGCATTTTAAAACGCGATGGATCGATTGGAAAATGCTTTGAAAGTCCTAAGCCCTCGAGTCGGCTGAAAATTAGCCACCGCCGGCTTTGACCAGTCAGATTTTACTTGGAATGGGTGGAGAAAGATTGTGGGAGCTCTCAAACCAAATCTCAGGGGCTAAGGGTGCTTGGAGAGAGAGCAAGAGCAAAAAGATCCCTCCTTAACCCTAAATCTCTCTATTTATAGACCTATGCCTTTAATGGATTGCCTAGATCATATATAGGGTTAATTATGGGAGAGATCATGCTCAAAGGGCCGTGGTTTGAGTGGAGAGCTCATTAGGAAGGCATTCAAAAGCATTAAAATGGTGTAAATGGGTTAAATTGACCCAAGTCAAGGGTTGACCTGGTCAGCATAGTCAACTAAGCCTAAAGGATGAGTAGGGGTTGAGCCTAGGAGCCGTGAAAGTCAATTGAATTGAATTGAATTAGGCTCCTTTAGGGTGGATTGGGTCAACCTGGTTGACCCAGGGCCCTAGCATAGGCTCAGCAAATTTGATTTGACCCAAGGAATTGATTGGGAGAGGTCTTGGGACCTGGCTTGGTCAATTTGATCAAGTCAACTCTCTAGACACATGGTTTGACAATTTCAAGGTCAATAATTGGTCCATTATAATTCATAAACATGCTAATGAACAAATAGGGAAGAATTGAATACTTATACCACCAACTTAGTGTGCTAGGAAAAATTAAGTTTAAATTTGAAGAATTCTACCTTAGAGCTAGTTAAGGTTAAACATATCAAGAAGATTGAATTTTAAACATGATAAGTTAATGATCAATGGGCATCTCCTATGAGAAATATTTTTTTTTTTTTTTCATTAATGACTACTATCCCAGATACGTCATGGTCCAGAATTTTTCAGACTACAAGATCAAATCAGATTATAAAACAGGACTTAATAAGTAACGTTTAACAATTTGGGATTCATTTATCCACAGATTTTTATCTCCCTTTTGAACTCATTTCTATAATTCTTTTAGTTTCTTTGATAGGTGCAATTATTATGGCTCGTCAATAATAGAATTCTAATATAATAAGAAATAAGAACTTCCTTTTTTAAAATTAAAGAATGAAAATGGATTTAATCTATTTTGTTTCAATCTACTGTGAATATCTTCTTTTGTTATGTAATTCTTCTAGTCTAGTCAACTGAATCGGTTTCATTTTTGTTCATATTGAAATCAATCGAGATAGATGAGGGATTTATCAATGATGTTAGAGCATGTACTTTTTCTAAGTGTTTATTTATTTTCTATCGTTATCTATGGACTGATCACAAGCCGAAGCATGGTTAGAGCACTTATGTTTCTTGAGCTTATTTTCTCAATCCAATAGGATTCTATAGTTATTCTAAGTTCAATTCCTAGTTAGCATACGTTAATGGCTGAAGTAGGGTTTCTATATAGGCAAAATTAAGGTTAAACCTATAAAATGAGCTAGGGGTTTGGCTTTGATATCATAATTTGATAAGGAGTATTTGAAACACCTCTAGGAATGAGATAGAGGGTTAGTAAGGGTATTGGCCAATTTAGGTTCAAAAGACTTAGACTAAGCATGATTAACTCATTTCAATATTCAAATTGACTTAAACTAGTTAGACCATAGCATCAAAGTATATGCATTGTTATATATTTTTAAAAAAATAAATAAATGACCCCCAATAACTATGATATATTAGTGAGAATGTCACAAATGTGTGAGAATGATTTAAAGAATTTTAATAGCTAGGATAGACTAATAAGTTTTTATCAAGGGATCCTCTAGTTTGTGAGATATTGGAAACTATTAATAACTAGATTCTTCTAGTAAATCAATACCTAGAAAACCACCAGTTACTTAGTAGTCCAATCAATCAAAGAGTACATGTCATATAACTAAGATAACTCTATTATTGATTAGCTCAATGAATGTGGTTCAAACTTACTATCTTATAGAGGCTCAAAAGTTCATTCCAAGCATGGGATGTTTCTTATAAGGGAGGTCCTAATAACTAAACACCCTAATAAAACCCTAGAGGTGTATTAGATGAAAAAACCTCTCGATTAAAGTTAAGTATGGATTCAAAGATTGATTATTCCACTTTATAATGACTTGGTAGCATTAAGTGACCATAAAATTGAGTAGTTCGTGCTTTGATCTAATCCACTAAATTAGTGGCAGAGGCTAATTCTTGAACTTTCTAGCCCTTACTTTTAAGCTTGTATTAAGTAACTTAATTTCTTTAGGGTAAAAAAAACTATTGATCATAAATTTGAAGTGAAAATATTTTATTGTCCTATTCATAATAGGCTTATGAGCTCTACTTGCATCTCGTAGAGAAGTAATACTAGGATGTAACTCTGGTGGAGCATATCCATGTCAACGGAAAGGGGAGTGGTTTGATACATAATTTATAAATTATAAAAAAAATTACATGTAAATTTAAAATTTTGGCCTAATACCTATTTTTAATTTTCTAAGTAACTTAAAATTATAATAATAAAATTCAACATTATTTTAAATAACAACTACAATATTGAATAAGACTCAAAAGAGCAAATATTATGACAAATCTGAATAAGACTCAAAAGAGCAAAACAAAATAACAAAAAAAAAGAAAAAATTTATAAGTTTTGCTCGACGAATCTAAACTTCGTGTGATTGGCATGAAAATAGCTAGATCAAGAAAGGGGATATATTCTCTCAACATAAATAGATTTTAGACTGATTAAACGAAACTAAGATATTTGGATCCAAATTTGCAAACACACTAATAGATTCTTTAAAAATATATATATAATTAAGAAATATACAACTCCTATAGGCAAATGAAGGTACCAACAATTAATCTATCTATTCCACCCTAAATTTGATAGTTATTTTATTTTGTTAGTGCTATTAGTCATTAAATGAAAACACTATAAAAGATCATCTTGGTGTTGAATATATATGCTAAGATATCTTTTCAAATACTTGAAACAGAGCTATTCTTCAGAAGTAGACCAAATCTTCACTAATTATGACTAGACAAAATATGTAGCTAATCATAAATTTGATCTTTTTATTGCTCATTTAGGTGGAAAATTTAAATTATATAGAGAAGCAAAAAACCAGTCTATTATTGCTCAAAGCAATGGTGACATAGAAGTTAGGGCTATACCTCATGAAATTTGTCAAGGTATATGATTTAGAGTCCACAAAAATGTCAAAATTTCTACTAAAATACTAGTGATATTAATTAAGGCTTTGTTTGGGACGGCTTTCTTACTATTTCTTAAAATAGCTTTTTAGTTAAAATTTTTTAATTTTTATACTTTAAAGCTGCTTTAAGAAGCAATAAGAAAGCCGTCCAAACGCAGTCTAAGATATAACAATTAAGCTACTATCACCCTTGCTTAAAAAAATAAAAAAATAAAAAACTTGTCCACAATGACAGGACTAAATACATAATGATTAAAAAACACTTTATAAAGGAGAAGATTACTCCATTACAATTTAAGCAAATTTGAAATGAGGAAAAGTGTGAAAATCTTGAAAACAACACATTAATCTGATAATCTCTACTCCTATAATCAAACAACAAGCCGACCTCGTGCCAGCACCCACTTCCAGCTAACTCCAGCACTGCTGCAAGTTATAAATGGCCCGTCAAATAGCCGCGCTATGCAGCTCATCTTGATCTGTTGGTTAGGAGCTTTGGCTACCAACCAAAAGGTCGTAGATTCAAGTCTTGTGTGTATGATATATGTGTGAGTTTACCTTAATTGACATAAATGTCCAAAAATAAATAAACAATAAAGCCTTGTTGTGTCCTACCTTCAAGCAACCTTCTCCAGGAAGAAATTATTCTGTGCGATCACCGAACAACGTCCAAAGGCGAATCAAAAAGCGACACATCATTTTTTTGTTGTATACAGCTGATATGTACTGCTCGAAACCGGATGATGTGGCGCGCTATGATTCGCCTCTAGACCATTCAGTGACCGCATAAATAATTTCTCTCATCCATGCCAGTGATAATGTCACAACTACCACCTCCTGCCATCCTTAGCAATAGATTTTCTAAATGCATAGTCAATTTTATGAATTACACTCATCAAATTCTTTATTATAATTGATCAATTGTATTTTCTTGTATGCTTTTCTCTTCCTCTTTAGAACCACTTAAGCTTCATTTGAAAACTTTCTTACTTTTTTTTATAAAAAATTTCTTTAAAATGAAATTCTTTTAAAAACTATCACAAACAAAATCTTTATAGCTAATTTGTGCATCTAATTTATTTCTAAATCTAAGCTCACTTATTTAGGTACATTTCTCAAATAAATATTGTTCATCTTTTTCCCATTTGAATAAGAAAAATAGATTAAAAATATCGCTGAAAGAGTAATCATGGAAGAAAAGTCGAAGTAGTATTTTTCTCTGGAATTTTCTAACACGTTGGGCTAAAAAATCAAGAAAGTATTATTCCCCACCACTTTCATTTTTCTTTGATCGACCATGTTAAGAAACACCAGAGACCAATAAAAGTCACTAATCTATGTATTTATTAAAGAGTAAAGATCAACCTAAGTATTTTAAATTATAGAACAGTCTATTGTTTTATATTTCTACATTATCATAGGCTTTATTTTGAATAGTTTTGATCTCTGTTTTTTTTTTTTTTTTTCAAAAAATATAAATATAAAAAACTGATATAAAAACAAAGAGAAAAATGACCTAAATGAAGGAGAAAATAATTACATGTAGATTCTGGAGGAGGCATCCAGACTCCAATAAAATTAAACCATGTGACTTGCACATAATATTATAAAAAATAATTCTGTGCGGTCACCAAATGTAATTCGGAAGCGAATTAGGACATGTCACATCACCACTTTGCTTTGTACTGCAGTTATGTACCGAATGACATGGCGCATCCTGATTCACTTCCGAGCGGTCTGGTGACCGTACAGAATAATTTCTTATATTATACACACCCTATATACAAATTATACACGGTGAGCACAAGCCACATGGCTTGATTTCATTGGAATTCAAACGACAGTTATATCCAAACTCCGCACATGATAATTTTTCCCAACAAAGTAATAAATTTCACATATCTCTACCACCTTATATTCTCAAGTCTCAATAATAATAATAATAATAATAAAATATTGCTTCAAATATGCTAGTCTCATGGCTGAGTCAATAATAGGATTAATTATTCCGTGCAAACGTCAAACACCGTCCGGAGACCAACCAAAATGCGCCGCGCACCCCTTCGCTCGGTACTGATGACGTGACACATTCTGGTTAGTCTTCAGACACGTTGTGTGTCCGGCCTCCGCACAAATATTAGACAGCTAATTTGTCTAAGACAACTTCGCCAAAAATAATTTAAATTCCTACCTTTCTAATAATAAAAGGATAGTCCCGCACATGACCAACAACAGACCAAAACTTGTGAACCTAGCAAACACCATAAGAGCTTTAGATGTGAATTTGGCTGAGGATTACTCCTTTAATAAAATAAAAAGGATTGTGCACAGATAAATAATTACACCAATTCCAATCAACAGATATTTATACAATCTATAGAGAACTGATGTAAATTACATGCTCATGGCCCTTGAAGAGATTTGTGTCTCCCCCTCACCATCTCCTTCTGAAACATCTGAAGCCTGCAGAGAAAACCCACTAAATTTTTTCACAATGAACTAGTTTATAAAGATCTGCAGCATTACATGTGTTTTAAACGCTTTTAATAGTCATGATGAAAGTTTTTTCTGCTCATAGGCTGCCATATTAAAGGATTTACCTTATTCTCAGAAAGATAACGATTCAAAGCACCGTCCCCTCGAAGAATTTTGGCACCGCAACCTGCGCTTTCAATGGAGCCAACGGCATCCTCATCGACCACAACAGCATCTATTCGCTCATCACCGGTCTTTTTATCTGGAATCTGCAAGAAATTTTAAGAATCAAATGAAACTCCCGTGCATTTCACTTCGGTTTCATTTGGGACGACTTTTTTACTGCTTCTTAAAATAACTTTTTTGTAGAATTTTTTTTTATACTACAAAGTCGCTTTAAGAAGTAGGAAAAAAGCAGTCCCAAATGAAGCCTTAATTGCCATTAAAAAAAGAGAACTCAAATATTGCTTTTTGCAATCAACTAGGAAATTAATTCCTCCAGTGTGCTAGTTTGAAAAGATTCTCTGGGCAGACTTTAAACCAACAAGGATCCAATGTTAGTAAGGAATTTTCCAGTTTATTGAAAATCATATACTAAAACCACAAATGGAAGATATTCCCATTTCTTCAGCGATGCATATCTCAAAATTTACAGCCAAGATGTGTGCGATGAGGCAAGTAATTAAAAAAAAAAGACTATTTTTCATTTTAGTTATTTAAGTGTCTTTTTAGTAGTATGCTAAAATATTAGAAATAATCTTTTTTCACTAAATTTAAATAAAAATTTGACTCTTAGCAGGAAAATTGATAGTATAGTTTTCATGATTCTGAATTGTTATGCATTATTTCTAATGAAAAATTACAATTGAATTATCATCTGCATACATTTCTTTGGAATTTCGGTTTTCATCTAAGATAACAAAATGTCGTAAAAGTTAAGAATTTCAGTTACAAAATGGAGTTGCATGATTTTGTGGATTTATTTGTCAATCTATATTAGCAACCCTATATTGAAAGACATCTACATCATACAGGCTACATATTTTTATCATTAAACAAGAAAAAAAGGGGAAAATTTAACGCATATGAACACAAAAACGGTTGAAAAAAATACCTCATACATTGCTTCCGTGAGAATATTCTCCATGATACTTCTTAGACCTCTTGCACCAGTATTTTTGGACATTGCCTTTTTTGCAATTAGCCTAAGTGCTGTTTCTGTAAAATGCAATTTAACCTGTAAAAGAATTTGCCTAATAAGGAAAGGAAAATATTCACATGAAACAGTAGAGCAATTATATAAATCTACAATCAGCTGGAGTAGAAGGCTTGTTTACAGTGTTCATGCCAAACATTTTTTTGTATTGTTTGCCAAGAGCATTCTTGGGTTCTGTCAAGACCTGAAAGAGATGACATATTATGCACGGGTTCAATATGGGGCTATCTCAGTAGAAACTAGTTATGAAACATTCACAGAACATTCATATATATGTATTAACACACCTATATTAATATTCTAATTTTTAGCACACGTTTATTCTAATTTATAATGTTGTCCAACTAGAAGACAACCTTAAAATGTAGCATCATAACTTAGGTACATGGAAACTCCAACTTAAATAATCTATGTTGCACCAATACGGATACGGCGACACAGATACGACACGATAGGATACGGGACACATCAATTCTTAAAATACAGGATACGAATACGGCACAGACTCGGCATTATAATTTATAAATCATAAATAAAAATTAAGAAAGCAATCAAAGCATAATATTTGAAATTACAAAAAAAAAAAAAGTAACATCATTTGTAGCCTTGTAGCTTATAATATCAAAATAAAAGTAAGCATTAAATGTCTAGTACAACAACAAAAGCATGAACATAAATTGTCTAGCACATGAAGTTTCAACTATTCAATAGAAGGAATGATATGATTAGCTTCCTCAGTGGTTTGTCTTTGAACTTCTATATCATTTTCAATAAATATCATAGCTTCTGATTCAGGCTCATCAAGTGAAAGATTATCAATTTCTAATATTTTCATATCATCAAGAAACTCAAATCCATCTCAAAAATGAGAGAACATCACTTCACTCGCAACCGCGGAAGTAAATACAACGCGTTCTTTTTTGTTCTTTTTTTTTTTCAACGGACACGCTTATCGGATACACATGTCCTTTTAAAATTAAACAGTATTTTAATTGGATATGGCAAAGCTTGCCGTATCCGACACGTATCGGTGCCGTATCGAAGGCGCATCCGTGTATCAGTGTATCGGATACAGCACGCCTTCATAAATAGGTGTATCGATGCAACATAGTAAATAACTAAAGAGCTCACATCTAACCTACCCTCTTCTGATGCAATAAAATTCCCCAACCACTTTTTGAAGAACTGACTCACAAAAATTGTATACAAAATCTTTTGTTACTTAAAGAATAGATTATCAACAGAATTGGAGTTAATTTCTTAGTATCAAACAATATTGATGACCTGAACAAGTTGGTCCTCATTTAGAGCCGACAAGCTAACCAATATTGGAAAGCGTCCAACAAATTCAGGAATAAGGCCATATGCAATAAGATCGCTGCTTTCAACCTGCAGGAACCCTTTCAGAATTAAACCTAAGTTATGCAAGAGAAAAAAGAAAATGATTTTTATATTGTCATGTTCATACCGGACTGGACCTCTATCCTTACCGATTCTAACAAGGCTGATGTCACAATAGCATTAGATATTCTACCGGTTCTCATATTTGCACGAACTGGTGCTCCAAAGCCTATGGAAGAATCTTGCCGTCTGTTGGACACTGAAAAGGTCAGCCAACCTTAAATCCCAATCCAAATCAAATGAGTGATCGAAGAACAATCCCAAAAAACAGAAAACAGTTACCTCTCTGATATAGTCTTTTCTAGATCAATAAAAGCTCCGCCACATATAAAAAGAATATCTTTTGTGTCAATCTGCAAAAGGAAGAAATTAATATATAAATTATTGTCTTCAAAATCATGATAAAGTACCTCAAGGGTATCCAAAAACACGTGTATGGTAAGCCAGACCCAAAGTATGATGTTCTTATTTGATTGTATTCAGCTTTGATAATTAGCTAGAATTTTACTTCGGCTTCGTTTGGGACAGCTTTTTTAACGCTTCTTAAAGCAGCTTTTTAGTAAAAAAAAAATAAAACTTTTATACTAAAAATCAGCTTTAAGAAGCAGTAAGAAAGAAGTCGCAAACGAAGCCTTAGTTTTTACAATTGTATTAAAAAAAAACAATCAGAAATTAAAAAATGGGTCAAATTCAAAAATGTCTTCACAACCTAGTATGTTACTGCAGAAATCTAGGATGAAGCAAAACATCTTTTTTTCAGCTTGCTCACTCCAGCAATAACATACAAATTCAACTAAGACAAAAAGTTAAGGCATATAAGTAGACATTATGTTCAGAAAGCAAATAAACAATGTCCATAATACAAGACTCAAATCTTCTAAATGATCAAGAACAACAATTTGTTTTTAGGGAGCCTTATGATACCTGTATATTGTCACCACGGGGATGTTTGCGTGCTCCCTTCTCAGGAACATTTACTATCTACAGCAAAATACATGACTTAGTTCCAGTTGGAAAGAAGAATCAACATAATTTTCTATTGTGTTTGCATATAAGACATTATTCAGCATAAACGTTAACCACAAAAGGCAGCAGGAAGCGTAACCAGCAAGAGGAATTTAAGGTTGATGAGTTTTTTTCTAGATAATATTAATCACAAAAGGCAGTAGGAAAGATCAAGAAGTTGTACGGCAAGTCAATTCAAGGTTACCGAGCTTTTTGCAAGGCAATGCGAGCCTCAAGTATATTTCAGCAACCATGCTCTGCAATGCTTTGTTTCTTTTGTTTTTTTTGTTTTGTTTGCCTTCTCTCAATTTCAATGAATATAAAAACGTTTAGTAACTTCTTTAAAGTTAGAAGCATAAGCATTATTCTGTCATTATTCTGTCAGATTTCCACAATCAAGTATACAATATCCGTAATGATATATTAAGCAAATCATCGGAAACAATATTTAGCTTAAGGATCTAGATTTTATTATATTTTAGCATTCAATTTTCCCATTATTAATATTCATGGTATATTAATCATGTCATCTAAATTTATTTGCATAACAAAATTGATTGATTTCTACTAAATTAATGTTATGATATTTAACTAACTTTAATATATTGAATAGTATGTTTAAATCTGTTCATAGATTTTCCTTTAATAAATGATATAATATTACTAAAATATCTTAATAAAAAATTTAAATTACCAAGAAAAATATTGTTTTCTATGAATTGTCATTAAATTATGAATATTTGGTTTTCCATGCAGATAAACTGCAGGTAGATGCAATAAAATAAGATGAGATGGCCGGACCACAGTTGTTGATACAAATAAAAGAATTAAAAAATAAAAAGAAAATACTTCTACTATCATGTTCATTTTCAAGCAAGGGATACAATTGAATCAACTCTTGTGCACTAATTAGCTGTTCTCGAAGAAGACTTAAGGTTTTAATTTCAATGGTATCATCTAATAATAGATAGGGTGGGTAGCTAGGACCATGTTCCTCTTATCATTTTTGTTGTATCGCCAAAACGAGAAGCAAGATCACCCTTTTTATTTCTTTTTTTTTTTACTTTCTCCAACTTCAAACATTTCTTTGCCAACCTATAGATATGGACATAAATCGACTTCACAACTCTTGCAGGAAAAACGATCAGTTCTCAGAAATTTTTCCAAAAGAGAGCCATAGTCCAGAAGCATAAACATGTGATTGAAAAAATCTCCTCTATATGTTAAGGATAAAGGTCCCATTCCCTTCCATCAAACTCTGATTAATATTTTTCATATAGAAATATAGAATTAATGATCAAACAAAATTCTGTTTGCATCATATCTATTTTTTAACTGATCAGCTATACCAGGAACAAGCAAGAAAACCAATTCTTTTAGAGAGATAAGCAACTACTGAATAACTTTTGGAGCATGCAAAGAAAGCAATGCATTAAAGACAACTCTCCAACGGTTAACCTTCACAATTCACAAGCTCCTACTGTTCATGCTTCCATACTTTTTCTCAAAATAATTTGCTATTTTGAATTCATTAGGGTACAACAACAACAATAACAACAACAACATCAAGCCTTTGTAATGAGACAGGTAATGAGACAAGTAAAATGAAGTTAAAAATTTACGATATCTTCTATATTCATTCCAAGGTTTAAAATTGTGCGATCAAGTATTGAGGAATTTTTTCTTCACAAGGCAAAAGACATAACCCTCCATTAAAAATCAATCAATAAATGAAATTTTGAAAAATAAGATATTTAAGAGTAGCGATTTTATATCATAACACAAAAACTCAATATAAGAAAAAATAGTTTGTTAAAATCTCAACCGTCCCTTGGCCCTCGATCCCACGAACAACATGGGGATCCATGGGAGGCTCACCTGTATCATGTTGTTAAATCTTAGCCGTCCCTTGGCCCTTGATCCCACAGCCAGCATGGGGAAGTGTGGGGGGAAGTGTGGGAGGCTCACCTGGATCACGTCAATCTCCTATATTTAGGTGGCTGATTTAGGAAGAATTATATTAAGGCAATTATGCATGATTTTGCAGTTATTTGTTTCTTTATTAAGACATCTTGTATAGATCTATAAATATGGAAAATTTTGTGCAATAAAAAAAGCACTTCCCTCTCCAATTCTCTGAATTTAACATGGTATTAGAGCCAGAATTCTAAGTTTTTTTACTGTCAGGCTTTCTAAAGGGAAGGTTAGGTCTTCCCTTCGGAAATGAAATGGAGCGTATTCCGGCTTGTTCGTTCCTGTGCACGTCCAACCGAGAGAGGGATAGCGTCTCATCCCGCGGTCTCTTCATTTGATCGAGAGAGATGAACATCTAGTGTGTTTCATCTAGAGGAGCCGAGCGAGAACTCTGGAGTCTCTACATTCGATTGAGAGAGACGAACGTCTTGTAAACCCCACTCGCGCACGTGCGACCGAACGGGTCGAGAGAGGCATGTGGCCTGAAGATTCTACGCGTGTGCCTGAGAGCTGATTGAGATTGTGCTCAATGTTGTGTATGATCAAGGGAAAGCTAGTTCTTGCATTCTGCTTCCTACTCGCGTACGTCCAAAGCAACCGAGCAAGTGAGAGGGCTTCCCCTTTCGGTCTTCTGCGTGCAGCTAGAGAAGGCACATGAGAACCCTCTCGTGCGCGTGTGCCTGAGCAGGGACTGACGACCCTCGTACGTGTGTTGGAGCCGAACCGAGCAAGGAAAAAGTGGTTGATGAGTTATTGTACATGTCATAAAATCCTCCACTCGAAGAAACCCTCATTGCCCCAAATCCCGACCGCTTCTACAAGTTCCTGATTTGCTATCCTCATATATGAGAGATTTACAAGAAGGTCAAAGCCTCCTAGATAGCAAAAGAAGTCAACCTCTTCCGAGATATCCAGCACTAGGATCAATCCCTCAAATCGAATGAACACCACTTAGTAACCCACGTTGTCGCCTTCTTCACTGTCACTGACGGAATCATCATTGAGAACCTGATCAGATTTGGCCTGAAGTCAGTTTGTTGGTTTTGATTCTAGCCAATGGAACAGTCCTTATATGTGGAGTTGCCCAGACGATGCGTGCGGTGGGGAAGAAGATGGCTTTCTTGGTGGTAAGGAAGTTCATTGCTACGATTCAGTGCGTGCTTATGGTGACCGAAGAGTTGGTGAGCAAACAGATGGTGAATTACGCTACTTCCCTAAGTAGGAAGTGGATCGTGGATATTGAGGGTGAGACTATAGAGAGATAAGAAGCACTTTATCCTAACTTGAATGAGATGGCGCTTACTGGTTCTCCTGGTTCCCACCACCAGCCTTTATTGCTAAAATTCTAAGGAATACAGGGTCCTACCACCAATCTTCATTGTTGGAATTCTAAGGAATATAGATTCCCACCATCAGCCTTCATTGTCAAAATTCTGAGGAATGCAGATTCCCACCACTAGCCTTCATTGTTGGAATTTTGAAAAATACAGGTTTCCACCACTAACCTTTATTGTTAAATTCTAAGGAATACAGGTTCCCATCATCAGCCTTCATTACTGGAATTATGAAGAATACAGATTTCCACCACCAGCCTTCATTGCCAGAATTCTAATGAATATTGGTCCTTCTGCTTCCTTCGTACGTCCAAGACCGAAATGAGATTGAGCGAGAGGGCTCCCTCTTGCGTGCAACTTCCAGAGTCGATCGAGCAGAAGCAAGAGAAGTCGGGCACAGGACCTCCTCTTGCTTGCATATGGAAAGAGCTGAGAATTCCCTCTCATGAGAGTTTAAGGTCAAGACAAGCAAGAGTGCAAGACATGCACTCCTTGCGATTAGACCAAAGGGATCAGAGGCCTTGTTGATGCAAGCAAAAAATATAGGGAGACCCCAATTCTTGCAAACATATTACAAGATTTAAACATCCTAGAAAATAATAGTAAAAACTAGGACTTTCACACTTACAACCATATATCGATACAAAAAACTTAAATAAAATCACACAACACTTGAACAAAAGACAACTTTCATATTATAAAACAATTGTTAAAAACTTTGACATAAATTCCTAAACTTGCATTTCCATAAGAAGAAAGATACAATTAGCGTCGAACTTGCGGAGAGAAGAAAGAGGTTCGAAGCCGAGACGAAGAGAGGACAAGCTCACAAGCTTTCCTAGAGGGAGAGGAAGCATGGAACAAGCTCGCAAGCTTTTCCAAAGAAGGAAGAAAACCCCTCAAGTTTTTTGCTCCAAAAAACTCATCATAATCTCCTCCTGATACCAAATTGAGCATTAATGAGCTGATTTTAGTAGGGGATATAAAAGCTCAACAAAATTACAACCCAAAAATTAGGCTCATGTTTTGATCCCCTTTGCCTACATCACTTGCATTGGGTTGAAGGCTGGCTCGATCAGATGGGAGGAGATTTGCTTGCCAATTGCTGAGCCGCTTTAGATTTGTTTTTCTCCGTTGCTGTCCTTGAAGCTTGCTGCAACCCTAAAAACATTTTTTTTTTTATTGTCGTGCCTTCATTGTCGGTCATGTCTTGTGGTTGTTATCCAATCTATACTCAATACAACCTTTAATGTTGCCCTGCTTAATATAACAATCATTGCTACCCTTTGCCACTGCAATGTCTGAAGCTACTTTCTCCTAAAGTTTTGACCAAATGGAGACTCTATGGTGCACCAAAGGACTTGATAACTCTACTTTTTTTTTGGGACAAATTACCAAGCTGAGAATGTCATATCTGTATTCCCCAACTTGCGGGTGAGTGTTAAAATCTCAATCATCCCTTAGCCCTTAATCCCACGAACAACATAAGGATCCAAGGGAACCTCACCTAGATCACGCTATTAAATCTCAGCCGTCCCTTGAGCTTTGATACCACAGCCAGCATGGGGATCCATGGGAGGCTCACCTAGATCACGCCAATCTCCTTCTATATATTGAGCGGCTGATTTAGGAAGGATTGTATTAAGGCAATTATACATGATTATGTATTTATTTGTTTCTTTATTAAGACATCTTGTATAGATCTATAAATAGGGATAATTTTGTGCAATAAAAAAAGCCTTTTCCCTCTCCTCTAAATTTAACAAAGTTTAAGATAAACAAATCAACATAAATAATTAGTCTAAAATAAACATGTAAACATGTCCTAAAATTATCTAGTTAGGATTTAGGACTTCGAATTCGAAATTCTCTTCTATCACCATCACTTAGAGGATTTTTCTTAAAAGAATCATCATAGTTGATTGTTTCCTCGTCTCCATCGTTATTCGCTTGTGTCAAATCCTCTCAATCTAAAAAATTATTGATTTTTGGCTATTATTTTCCTTTTAATACACTACATTAAAAAATAAAAATAGAGGCATGCACCACTTTAAAAATGCCTCAAGGCATACCTCACTTGTTTGAGACTTGTGCTTCTTTTTTCCCCATGTAAAGCTATAGTCTTAAGGCACTTTGCATGCGCCTCTCTAAAGCACGCCTCAGTGTACATAACTTATTGCACATTTAAAATTGTTTCACCCATTCATCCATTAACTTTAATAGATACTCCCATTGGATCATTGATTAACTTTCTAATTTTTTAGTTGACCTAATTAGTTACTTCCCATTATGCCAATCAATAATTCAAACCATACTAAGAATAATTCTCATTAGTGCAAGAACTTCCATGCCCAAAAATGTAGAGCCATAGATTAGAATCGCTTTGGGACATCAAATGAGTCTTTCTCACCATCCCCTCTCCTTCCTAGTTATTTTACAGGCCAGCTTACAATCTCTGAGCATTTAAACATCTTTAGTTTCAGAAAAAAATATTAAGAATGGTCTACATGCACAAGATGCAGAATGCATGAGTAATCGTTGACAGCAAAACTTTTCGAGGAGGTGATTTCTTAATTTATCATAATAGCGCCTTGTTAAAAAAGTTCATTTGTAAGTACTTAGGAGGATTACAAATATGAATTACTTTCTAATTGATGTGAAATATATATGGAAATAGGAATTACTTAGAAATTAATAATAAATTGTGAAGCTTTGATAATTGTAAGCTCAATGTTTCACCAAGATAAAAATCTAGAATTTCTTAGTTGCAATTATGCTTTAGTAGCCAGTTACACAAAAGATTAACATAACAATTTAAATAAGAGCAAAATTCATAATAACACTAGATGCCGAATAACAAAATCCACCGTTTAATAACTAGAAAATTCACCTTCGAGTTTCCCTCTCTTTTACTCTACATAGTGGGGTTAGCGGAAGAACAACTTCAGCAATCCTAGAGATGTCACCAAATGAAAGAGGACAACTACGGTCTTGATCCACGAAAGGTTAGCGGGAGGGAAAGACACGGGTGGATGTCCGATGACTCGCGCAATGTCCGGAGGGTATGTGTTCTTCAATAGAAGATGTCAGGGTGAAGAGGATGTGGTCGACGTATTCATCGACGGTGTTGTCAACTTCCAATTGAGGTCAAAGAAAGGGGATTGTAGAATATCCACTAAGCCATGATGGTCGTAGACGAATCCATGGTCATGCTCGGGATCGGCCATCCATAGAGGAGGTAGACCGGTAGCGTACCTTCTTCCTTGGGTTGTATGTGTAGCAAGGGAATAGGGAAATAATGGAGGAGGTAGGATGGTGGGTTCGACCAAGGCTAGGGAAAGGAGATCTCTTTAGGTTTTAGATGTCAAGTGTTGGGTAAGGGAGGGAAAGGAATTAAAAGGAAAAATCTGAAATTAAATTTCAAATTTCTTATGATTGAGGGATTTGAATTTTAAAATTCAAACAAGGAGGGAAGGAGGAGAGAGAGGTGGTTTATTAGCCCCTTAATTGGAGCTCTTAATAGGGAAGGAATTAATTAGGATAGGGGGAAGAGAGGGGCCGGCCATATGGGAAGGGAAGAGGGGCTAATTATCTCCTTAATTGGAGCCCTTAATTTAGGAAGGAAATAATTTGATTAGAGGGGAGAGAATGGGGCTGCCAAGGAAGGAGGGAGAGGGTGACCACATTCGATGTATGTCGACCAAAGCATTAAATGAGATTGGGAATCAAATCTGAAATTAATTTCAGATTTAGGGTAATTAGGGGAAGGTTTCCAAAAATAGATTTGTTAATCTGGAAAGGTTTGAGATTCAAATTAAGAAATTTTCCAAACTAACAATAGGCTAATTTAGGAAGGTAATTAAAAGGTCATTTTGAATTTGAAATTCAAATTTATGGAGGAGAGGCTGGCGGCTATGGGGAAGGGCTTGTTAGACCATAGGTCAGGGGAGATTGGCTAGGGCTTAAGGGACCGGCAAGGAGGAGGCTGATTGGGGAAGGTTGGGTTGTGTGCTAGGGTGGTGTGGGAAGGGGATGTGGTGGTTTATCGTGGAGGGGAGAAGGGAGCCAGTGGTATGGGTGGAGATGGAGAGGAGGCCGACGGGTTGGGAAGCAAGAAGAAGGTGGCCGACGGTGGGGAAAGGGAAGGGGAAAAGAAAATAACAACAAATACGACCGCAGTCGGGTAGCTAATGGGTGATGCATTCTGTTCTCTTAAGAGCTGACAAGAAAGAAGAAGACAAATGCTAGAAATTTTATTCAAATCATCATAAACCCTAATATAATGACTAAGGCCTTAATATATAGGCCTCCAAAATCAAGTAAATAAAAAACTTAAATGTCCTCGGGGCTACAACATAAAAGATATCGCTCACAGGAGTAGAATAGTAAAACTGAAATAAACATAAAAGAAATACATATATGCATCATAAATAGAGACTCTGAATCATAGCTATTGATCTATGATTCATCCGATGGTAGACGAATCGAAATCTTATGTTGATGTCCTTATCAATAATAGGTAGCTTTTTACGTGAATTACAACTTCATTAATCCAATTGATAAATGTTATTTTTACAGAACTGTCATAACTTTATCATAATAGCTTAGTTTGGAGGATTACAAATATTAATTACTTTACAGTAGGTAGCCTTTCGCATGAATTACAACTTCATTAATTGATGCGGACATCCGACGGTGAACATTAATCAAAGGAAGAGATGAAGATCGACGGCCAAGATCCCTCCATTTTATCTTAGTTTATTAATTATGTTTTTTATTTAATTATGTATTTTTCATTTTTACCCTTACTTAAGAGTGTTGTCTTATGTAAGCTCAAGGGACAATTATTTTTTAGTTTATTTTAAAACCTATATATAGAAGCCCTTGCTCTTATATTAGACAATGATGGATTAATAAAAAAAAAAATTGTTTTTACATTTTTTTCTTAAAAGCTATGAGAGTTCTTAGGAGAGTAGAAAGTCCCTATGTGAGGGCAATGAAATATCCACCAGCCGCAGGATGTGTCCAGGCTCGTGGTTGAAGTCCCTATGTGAGGGCGTCGCATCACCCGTCAGCCACAGGATGTGTCCGGGTTCACAGTTTATATTTTTTCCCTATATCCTTCCCTCTCTCTTTTCTCCCCTTATTCCAACTCTCGGCCACCACCTCCCCCTTCTCTCTATCGCCGGCTCCAATCCCCTCTCCAGTTTTCGTTTCTCCTCCCCACACCCCCACCCCAACCGCCGGCTAGCTCAGCCTTGAACCCCACCGCCACCTAACCTTAACCTAGATCCTAGTCGCCGGCCTCCCCTAGCCTTGTTTCCAAAATTTTCCCTAGCCCTTACTCCTTTCTTTATATAGTTTTTGTAAGATTTGGAAGGATTATTAATCCAAGTTTGAAATCAAATTCAAATTTGAAATCTTTCCTAATTTAGTATAAGTTATATTTGAAAAGTTTTCAATTCTTCAATCAATCTCCTATTATAATTAAATTAAAAACAGATTGTTAAATCACATATTTAATTTAATTGGTTCTATTTACGAAACCCCTTTGAATTACTTTCCCTCTCACTCTCTCCTTGAAACCGCCGCCCCCCTCTTCATGCATAAGTTTGAATTTTCAAATTCAAAATAACATCTTCATTACCTTCCTAAATTAATATTTTGTTAACTTGGAAAGTTTCTAATTTGAATCCAAATAAATTTGAATTTCAAACCCTTTTATAATCAATAGATCTAATTTAGGAAGCCCCTTCAATCCCTCCAAATCTTAAATTAATTTCAGATTTAATTACCACATCACATTTAATGCTATGATCAACATACATCGAAAGTGGACATCTTTCCTCCCTCCTTTGGCCGCCCCCTCCTCCTCCCCTTTATTGATGCAAGCAAAAATTTGGGAAAATCCCAAATTTTTGCAAGCAAAATAAAGACTCTTCCTAGGATAAGAAAATACATAAAATACTCAAAAATACACTTTTATAATATAAAAATGACACTTACAACTCTTGACACTTACTAACAATAAATAAAGACACCTAAACTTGCATTTCAATCGTCGAGAAGAAGGATAAAGTTGGGTGGTCACTTGCGGATAGAAGAAGTAGATTAGAAGCCGAGAAGAAATGGAGGAGAAGCTCACAAGCTTTCCTAGTTAAAGAGAGGAAGAAAAGGCATAGCTCGCAAGCTATCCAAGAAAAACCTCAGGTTTCTTTCCAAAAATCAGCACACAACAACGTTTTTTAAAACATGACACTTACATATTTATAGGAGAGAAAGGGGAGACAAACAGCCACATAATAACTTAATTAAACCAATTAATTAAGGGGAAGAGGATGGCCAAAAGACATAAAAACCACCCAAAAATCAGGCCAAATACATCCACAAACAGTCCCTAAAATCTGCACATAAAACAGCAAGGAAAGCCACGGGAAGCACAGCCAATTAAGGGGAAGAGGAAGGACAAAAGACACCACAAACAGCCCCCAAAAACTGCACAGAAAACAGGACAAAACAGCACCCAAAATCTGCACAGAAAACAACAAGGAAAGCCACGGGAAGCACAGCCAGGAAAGCCACGGGAAAGCAGCCAGGGAAGGACTTGAGGAGCGAAGACAGGAAATGGGCTAAAGAGAGTTACGCGAAAGCAACCTGGGAGAAGAAACTGAAAAGGAAGCCAACACACATATTTTATTCACAAGGAATAAATCAAAGAGACACAAGAATGGGAAGAGGTAATATAGGGGAGGAAATCAAAGAGTCAAAGGCAAGAGGGAATGAACCTAATTAAAGCCAAATTATGAGCTGACTAAGTAGTGGGAAAGCATTTATGAGCTGATTTTTAGTAGAGATAAAGAAACTCAAAAAAAATACAACCCAACTTGTTTTGACACCCCCCCCCCCCCCCTCACTGCCTACATCATCTATCCTAATGATTTTCTTCCTAATTAAAGGCCCCAATTAAAGAGAAAATTAATTCCTCTATTTTCTTGTTTGAATTTCAAATTCAAATCCATTAATTAAGAAAAATTTGAGATGAAATATTAGATCTTTAATTTTTATTACACTCCCCCTCCGTTCTACATCATTAATCCAACTGATAAATGTTTCTTTTACAGAACTGTCAGAAGTCAATTTTTACAAGAAAGAAAAAAAGCTTTCCAAATACCAGTAAAACATTTTTCAAGGAAGCTAGGCCTTAAAAAGTTCTCCTTAAAGGGTTTAGCGATTCTCAAGTAACCAGTGCTTCAAAAATCAAAATCAGGAGTTGCAAGCTTCAAACACCCTATGAAAAAGGCTATTCATTGGTTTGCATCTGAAAAAAGTTTTTTTTAGCCTCGTTAGGAAACCGCATATATTGTTCTGATTAATATAATACTCTTGAGTAAATCGCTGGGATATATTTATTGAATTTTAGATAATGGTAGAATATCGCCAGTTGAGAATAGGTAAATAAAATTATGCCTTCAAAACAACGCAGAACAGCTTTCAAGATTTCTCCTAATTTTGGAGGAAATAAAATAAAATACACTTCAGAAACAGAAAAAAAAAAACCAACAAAAATAGTTCCAAAGAGTACCATAAATCGACACTCTTCTGATTTTTCAAACTGATAAATCAAAATATCTCAACAATATTTTGGGAACTACATGAGAATCCAATCAGATATACTGAAGAGATTAAAATGAAATCAATATAAAACAATTTGCTGCCATATTGTCTTATGGATGCTATTACACAGCATATTCTCTAGAATGAGTGAAAAATAGAAAGCTCAAAGAGGTAGAACTTTCAAAAAAGAACCAATTTTACTTATTAGCATATGAAATTATGCAATCAAGCAGACATAAAAGAATAGAATAGCAGCAACTCTTAGAATAAAAAACGGAATTTGATTACTTACAGTTCCTTCAAGCATTTTCAGTAATGCTTGCTGCACGCCTTCACCGGATACATCTCTACTAATATTTAGACTCTCAGCCTGCATATTAAAGAACCAACTGCAGGAATTGACACCATCTAAATGATAATATATGTTGAAGTACTTGCTTGGTAAATCACAATACCTTCTTAGTAATTTTATCAACTTCGTCTATGTACACAATACCCTGCTGTGCAGCTTGCACGTTGAAGTCAGCAACCTAGAGACAACGAAATAAGATGCAGGCACAAAATTAAACGAGGGAGTGGGTCCAGTAAATGCAGGATAGAATAAATATCGTGATTTTATGATTGATGAACTCCATAATGAACGCGCTCTAAGAAATTATGCTTATTTAAATTATTTCAAGAACAATATTTAAATTATCAAATATGCAACAAGTGTAATAATAGCCTCACACAATCTAGTATAAATAATGCATTCAGAAGTTAGACCCATGGGTTAATTACATCAATGAATGGAAACCAGTTTTTTACTGCAAGTGAAATCAAGTTATCTTGATATTTTCACAATTTCAAGGCTTTAGCTAGATGGAAATTATACAATACGAACTGAAATTTAATGTAAGTATGATTTTATAAAAGAAAATCCAATGCACCTAGAATGGGTTCTAAGCCCATATGGGCAGAGTACAAGCTTCAAAAATGTTTTAAAAGATATATTATCAGCCTTGCTAATCTTGTTAAGCTGCATCAGAGAAGCTAAGATGAAAGCTATCTCACAGTTTTGTCAAAAGCACACTTTGAAGTACGCTTCAAAAGCCAATAGCAGCAATAAATCCAGGGATGAAGCAGATCCATATCACTAGTTGGTTGGTTGCAGAGAGCGCATAGCACGCCGTCAAGCACAAAAATGCATGCTAGAAGAGCATGTGAGTAGCGCTAATGAGTTTCGCTACAACCATGGCTTTCATTAGATCCCAATTCAGACAACAATTTATTAAGATCAATTAAAAGGGAGGGAGAAAATTAGGGCTGGTATTGTCATAACTATGATATGGCCTTGAATTAAAATGCACCAAAGGGTTGAATTGGCTGTAAAATTGGTCCTTATATATTATAGGTCATGGTAGTATAAGCAGTAGAATGTAAGTTAGATGGTGGAGAGAATAAGGTAAACCAACCAAACTAAAGCAATCCTTGGACGAAAGCATGTGGATGGGTTAATAAAATTTGAGGTTTGTGAAAGGATATTTTGGGGCTGTGAAATCACTTGTAGATGTTAGAGAATTGATTATAGAAGCAATCAAAATATTATATAATAGTATCAGAGTCAGGTTTGGAGACAATTCAAGATTATCCGGTTGTTAAAGTCGGACAAGATTAACTCTTTTTGGACTCATAACTTGGTTGGATCCAAAGGAAGTCAATATGAATAACCTCCAACATTAGGGGACGGCCAAGTAGGGTGCCAAATCAACCAAAACTGTCGCATCAGCAATTATCCTAAAAATAAGAGGTTAGCTACTCCCTCATCCACAAGCACCAACTACCCCTACAAACATGGAGCCACCTATATTTTATGCATTCTTGAAATTCCAAAATTTAACATCAAACTATTACAATACTATTAAAGTTTCGTTAATTCCTATGCATAATAGAAAGGATTATAAATTATAATTTACAAGTTCACATTGGAAGTTTGCTTTAAAATTAGGCATGCGTTTCTTTTCAATTTAATATCAAGTTCTAAGTTATTTTTTAAATAATTCATATTTTATAATTGATTTTGAATGCATTACATTTGTTTACAATTCTTACTTGATATGATTTAAGTTTAACTAAAAAAACATGTCATATATGTATAATATATATATAAATATCCTCTAAAATTTCAAGAAATATTAATGAAATAAGTGCTGTTCAGCAAGTCAACCAGAATATTAATGTTAACTAAATATCCTAAATACTTCCAGTTTTCCAGTATTCAAAATAATTTTCAACAATTTAAAATCAAATAAAAAGAACAAAATAATATTCATGTGGGAAGTCCATAGATCATACCGCAAGTAACTTGTACAATATTGACTCAACATCCTCCCCAACATAGCCTGCCTGGGAAATTTTGCTAGCATTAAATCTTCTAAGTAGAGAATAAAAAGAAAAGGCAAGAGCAACAAAATTATCTAGGAGAAATGCAAAAATATTTGAAGACAAACAAATTCTTCAGTGGTGCTTGCTCCATTTATTATATATATAAAAAGAGCTACGAATTCTACTTAACCAATAAAAAAACAATCATTTAGCGAAGCTATAGCTGCTATAGTTAATGACCAAGAATGAAACTAAATCTGCATGTTGTATAAGCAAGCTGAGCTACAAATGGAATATATAACAAAATAATAAGATCACTCTTGATATCAGTTTGCATAGGCAATAAACATTAAAAAAACCAATAGGTAACACTGGCAGTTTATAAAATGATGGGAAATCAAACATACAAATCCAAACAAGATAATATGCAAGGGTGTCCAGTGATTTTTTTGTAGAAAAGGAAGTACAATCAACTTCGTCATCATCAATCAGTAGCATTCTAGCAACTATTCAAGTCAGCTTTAAAAATCAACATTCTTCATTCATTCTTTAATTTGTGCTAGTCCTTGTTTTTTCAATAATTTAGATTATTATCTTATCCATCTATGATCCACTTTTTATTTCAAGCACTTGACAGTCATATGCACTTGATAGACCAGCCAATTTGATTGGGAGGGAATTAGGAAGTTCCCTAATCAAGAGGAAGCTATTTAGAAAGGTTCTTAATCAAAAGGGAATTATTTAGAGAAACTTTAATTACAATTAGGAGAAAATTATTTAGGGCAATAGATCTAATTTGAATTCTGATTTGGAGGGGATTAAATTACGAGATGTTTCCTAATTAAAAATAGCATATTTGAGAACTGATTTGGAGGGGATTAATTAGGAGATGTTTTCTAATTGAATAGGGATGATTTGGGGGCTAATTTAAGAAGGAATTGAGAGAGGGCTGTTTTTAAATTTGTTGCTTATTGCTTGCTATAAGTAAAAAATTATGTTACGTTTTGCATGGATAATTTTGTGAGCGTTTGTTGTCCATTATTTTTGTGATGAATCCTAGTGGCGTCAAGGGTTTGAGAGATGTGGTCCTCCTCTCAAAAGAGGACAATTATATCTTGTTTGTTCGTATTTCCTTTCTTATCAATAAGAATTTGTTGTTTCCTGAATTTGTATTGGTTCGTTGGTTGTTTTTTCTACCAAGGCATATCAAATTGGTATCAGAGCATGTTTTTGGGACCTGTGGCAGCAAAGGTGGAGGCGTTGGAAAGGAAGATAGAGAAACTCACATCGGATGTGAAGAAACCTAACAAATATTTGACCGGAATCCCCTTGGCTGAATCTAAGGGAAAGGAGATCGGGAGGAGTTCGATGAGGGATGATTGGGAGATGAAAATTTTGGGGGAAGAAGATGATATGTCACCTTTGGAGCCACTTCCAAGGAGGGGAAAGGGTGAAAGAGTGGGCTTTTTGGTGGAGCTGTAGAGTTTAGAAGGAGAAGAAGATGGGGAGAAGATAGAAGCACCAAACATGATTCAGCCACTCCTACAATAGTATCGAGAGGTATTCCAACAAGTTCAGGAGTTGCCTCCTCCACGAGAACACTAGCATGCTATCATTTTGAAAGAAGAAGTCTCACATATCAATGTTCATCCATACCGTTCTCCCAACTCCAGAAGGAGGAGATCGAGAGATTGATCAGGGAGATAATAGAGGCAGGGATCATTCAACTCAGTGATAGTCCTTTTTTCAGTCCAGTGCTTCAACAGCAGTTTCCTACTTTCCTTTATTCCACCTTGAGGACAAGGTGGCACTTTGGGAGAGGAGTATTGATGGACCGGCCGATTTGATTGGGAGGGAATCATGAAGTTTCCTAATAAATAGATTTTAATCAAAGGGGAATTATTTAGGAAAATTTTAATTATAATTAGAGAGAATTATCTAGAGCAAGAGATCTAATTTGAACTCAGATTTGTAGGGGATTAATTAGAAGATGTTTCTTAATTAAAAAGGGCTGATTTAGAGGGAATTAATTAGAAGATGTTTCCTAATTGGAGAGGGCAGATTTGGGGTGGATTTAAGAAGGAATTGAGAGAGGGCTGTCTTGAAATTTGTTGCTTATTGTTTGCTACAATTAGTAGGCTTTATGGTATGTTTTGTATGGAGAACTTAGTAAGTGTTTGTTGTCGACTATTTTTGTGAGGAATCCTGGGGTGTCTAGGGTTTGGGAGAGACAGGCCTCCTCTCAAAAGAGGACAATTGTATCTTGTTTGTTCAGTTCCTTTCGTATCAATAAAAATCTGTTGTTTGCTGAATTTGTATTGGTTCATTGGTTGTTTTTGACACCAAGGCATACAGCACCCTTGGCCTTAAACGATGCATGCATCCATAGCAAATACCATGGCTATGTCAATGTAATAGATATACTTGTGAGGATCCAGCAACCAACATTTCAAACTACAACGCTCTATGCATAAACTTAAAGCATAAAACTGATTAAATTCATCCAACTTCGTACCTGCACATGTATAATTTTGTCATTCAAGCTCATTGTTAGCATCAAAATAAGAAAATTATTAATAAAGCTCATTCGGCAAATTGTCTGATAGAAGTTAGAAAATGAGAGAATTATAACATAAGTACTTCGCAAAAATAAATGGATATTTAGATCCCTAAATTTTAAAACTAAGATTTCAAAACAAAATAACTAGAGAACACCAGAAAGGTTTCTTTCAGAGTTTCAAATACTAACGTTAATGATGAATATCACCAACATAAGAGAGCAGATAACACAAAATATGTCAATATCGATTATACCTAAGAACATATATTTTACCTGAGTCAAAGTTGTTGCATCTGCAATGACAAAAGGTACATTCACAAACCGTGCCAATGTTTTTGCAAGTAATGTCTTCCCTGTTCTTGGAAAGAATGAGCCAATAATCACAAAACCATTAGCATCAAAAGGTCAAAATATAAATCACAATCTTCCATCTATGAGAAAAGAGAAAAAAAAAGTGAAAAATTATATATATATATATATATATATATATATATATATATATATATATATATATATATATATATATATATATATATATATATATATATATATATATATATATATATGTGTGTGTGTATGTGTGTGTGTTAAATAATTTGACCTGAGCCAGTAGGACCCATCAAGAGTACATTGCTCTTCTCAAGTTCCACATTATCATCATCATCAACAACAGTTTCTCTATCACAACTTCCGGAATTTCCTCCAGACCTGAATGTTTGAAGCATGTTAAGAAAGCCAACCAAAAAATAAGAGTTCCAGGGATTTCTAATAACTTGAGAAAAATACTGGAGGTGAATGAAGCATAAATCACGCGTATAAGATGAGCAATAGATAAAGAAATACAAAAAAAACAGAAACCAAGTGAATCATATGGTCTAGTGAAAGGCTGAAAACTAACCCCTTCGGCAATGCTGTAAAGTGTATTCTTTTGTAGTGATTGTAAACAGCAACAGATAGTACCTGCACTTAGCTCTTATGGCATTATAAAACCATGAACACAAGAAGCTGCCTAAAGCAAGTTAATAAAAAAACCCACTTAGATTATATAATTTATCAACTCATTCCACCACAGTTACAATACCAAGTACAAGCAAAGGAATAATACAAGCGAAATAAGCAAGTATCTTTTTTGAAAATAGTACATAAAACTCATAAGAATTTATCATATTACGAACATCAATAATGTTGATTTCTAAAAGAAAAAAGCATTAACAAAAGTGTTGGCATTGTGTAATCTAGTTATGGAAATTTCAAGCATAATGCTGCAGAGGCAAGGCGTGGAAGAAATAAATAAGAGATATACTCTGGATATGGATTCTAGGAATCACTCGAAAGAGGAGAAAGTTCACAGGACAAATGTTTCTTAGATTCAATCCATGGAAATAAGAAACCTATTCATTACTGGCATTTTCAAAATTATAGCTACATATAGATTCTGGTAAGCCCTATTGTTACACCTTTTTTGTCTATTATAGGCAAGTTTTCATTGGACCACCCCAATACGGATGTCATTCAAAAATTATTGTCAAACCTACACTTGATAAGTAATTATTTTGTTGGATTGATTGATTCTTGTAACGTCATTATAAGACTTTATCAAACCACATACAACTCTACACTAGCCATACTTAATATGTCAGTAACATTTCGATACATATGCTTAATGGTCTCTCTATTTTGATAAATCAATGGAACTCCAATAACACATGTCTAGGTTGTTTTCTCAACTTCAATTGCATTTCTTCAACCAATCCAATTTATACATTTTGGATTCCATCTTTGGTAAACCATTACAAATGAATGGCATTACTGCTTGATTTTTAGGCCTTCTATAGCTCGAGTTCTAGCTAAAATGAACATTACATCATCATTGGAAGATAAAGTGTGGATTGGATCAGAGTCTTCTAGTTATTAGTTGAAGGTAATTTTTTAAGGTAGTTTTTTAAGGTGTCCCCAATATTGTTCTTTCTGCAAAAATTTGAACACGTCTTAGTAAGTTTCAAAGTGCATCTGAATTTGAGAAAATCAAATATTCAATAGCAAGAGCTTCACTAAATGGTCATCCTTCATTATTTCCATAATGGTTACTGTTCATCCATCACCACTTCAAATTTGTGCTCAAAATTTGGAACCAATTGTTGCCCCTCACGATCACAAACCTATAGTGCCTACTTCTGGTAGCCCTAAAGACATGGCTTCTAAATCTTTCGCTAACAAAAGAATAGTTTGTACTCTCCAGTTAAGGCTATTCCCCCTCTTCATACAAGACTCGGATGATCATGATGCTCACAACCAGATAATTTTGATGGAAGTAGTATGAGTGATAATATTCAGATTGATTGATGTTCCACATCCTATTTACCACACAGGGTCACAATTAGAAGAAAATACATCGTCATTCTCAAGCTTTCACGAGACTTCAAGCAAGAAAATCCAATTGAATTGCTATTTACCTTAATTGTTTTCCAATAGTATTGGATGTTTCAAGCATTCACTCCATACTTATGTGCTCCGCATTTGTATTTTCTTTTTTACTCGGGCAATTCAAGTTAATTGCCTCTAATGTACTCTCACCATTTTCATATAATATTATATTTTAAAAAAAACTGGTAATCATAATCATTAAGAAACTATTAATCATGACCATCATTCTCCAACTTTCACTAGGCTTCAAGCAAAGCAATTCAATTGAGATGTTATTCTCCTTTGTTGTTTTCCAATAGTATTGTTCACTCCATACTTTGTTTTATTTCTAGAGATAATTTTTTTTTCTTGTTGTTGAGATGTAATTATCTTATTTATATCCATCAAACAAATCAATATTTATATCATCTTGTTGCAAATCAGATGGTTTGGGTCATCATCCACAAATCATTCATCATTTGATGACATATTATCATATAATCAGAGATCCTCATTATCCTTCAAAAAAAATTTTTTTTACTTCTATACTTTAATTTCTTGTTGTTCATGATGTACACCAAGGAGATCATCTTTAAGGTCATCAAACAATCTCTCCTTTTCATGTGAATTTGATTATATATGCTCCAATTCCGTTCACATCCATATAAGGAGCATAAGTCCCAATATCTTAACAACAAAATGCTGTAGCTTTGGAGTACCATCACCAAACTAAATATAACATTCAACTACATTAAAAAAAAAGGTTAAAACTACTAATTTAGATTTTGGAGGGTCCTTATTTCAATGAAGATATTAAATATTAAAAATTATTTAAAGAATATTTTGAAATTATAATTTTAGCATGTATCCAAAGAAAATCTCTTTATTTCTAACTGGTACAAGTTTCATATTAGTATTTACCTTCTCAGTTAAGTCAGCAATCAACATATCCATACAATGGTACAGTCCCAACTTGAACTCATGATTGATTGACTTGTTCTCGACATATTAGAATTGAGGATTAAGATAATACCCTCCAACATACAAATTTACATGGAGTTTAAACTCCCACTTCGGATCAATGATATCCCAAATCTCCCTATAGTTAGTCTCATCTCCTCTTAAGTTATGTGCTATCAACTCATTGAACTCATCCATTATATTATAAATGAAGCCCATAGCAAGCTTTTTCTCTACATCTACTATCCTCAAAATATGAACCAATGACTTTGATATTGTAATTGCATATGTGACAATGTGACATTCAATCAGAATCTCTCATTCAAAATAATCTTTTTTACTTCTTTCACTTAGCTTTCGAGCCCAAGCATAATTAAGCCATTGAGTGGAAATAAACATAATCTCCAACAATTGCCTAGCTTCCATCATGCTTTGTTGCATCAAATAAGCTACATCAAATTTAGTTGCAGCTAGGCATAGTTCTTTTTTAGAAAAGGATAGAGCATTTTTTTTGCTAAGACAAGTCACTAAGCTTTTCAATAATGAGATATATGTAGTGTGTGGCATAAGGCATCCAATATAAATATTTTCTCTTCATCAATTTGATCCCTGTTGTAATGTAGAATTAAATGCCTAGAAAATTATGCAATGTTGAAATTAAAAGCCTTTTAAATTAAAACAACAATAATTAAGTTTACTTTTAGCAATTTAAACAAATCTTGAAAACAAAAAAGAAGGTGATTTAAGCTTAGGCCAAATTAAATGATAAGAGTTAGAATCATGAATAATCAGTTCCAATCAAGCTTAGCATATCATGGGAGATTTTCAAAGGAAATCCGTAATTTAACATTTAGACTAGTCACAAATGGGATCCACTCACTCACACTCTTGATGTTTAGTTAAGCGGAGACAAATTGCACAATCTTTATGGTGCCACAATTAAGGGAAAACTTAGAAGAGAAAAGATTTGGAGGAGAGTTCACCATTGTCAGGGTTCGGAAGTTAGTCACCACTGGACGGGAGGGTGTTGTTGATCAATGGCGGTGACAAGGGAGAAGAGAATCCTCTCTACGTAGTCTTCAACGGATTGGTTGTCGGCGAAGTCGATGTCGAAGAATGGTGACCGGAGGATGTTGATGGACCCTTGGTCGTTGAATATGAAGACGTGATCTTGTTCAAGATCCGCCATACATGAGTGGACAGCAGCTATGGGATGCAGGAAGTTCTTGGACAGCAAAGGGTGGTTTTCCGGCAAGCAAGAAAGCAAGTTAATCTTGCTGAAATCCCTGGAAAGCAGGGAAAATTTTTCAAATGGAAATTCTGGACAGCACTTCTCCTATTATAGAAATCTGGACGGCAAACACGGGGAGGTTTTGGACAGCAATCGGAGGGGTTGAAGCAGCGGCACAACTGATTTAACCTTGATAGAATTTCAGGACAGCAACATAGAACGCCCCGAAAATCTGGACAGCAGACTTGGAGTCAAGATTTTAGGCATAGGAGGTGGGTGGGGGGCCGGCCAAGAGTTAGGGGAAGGGGTTCTCTTATTGTTAGTTCAGATTTTGGTGGAGGTAGGGGAGGGAGATTTGAATTTAAAATTCCCTAAATTAAATGGGAAGGGGGGGAAGTGGGCGTCGTCCATTTAAGTCTTGATTAGGGCTTGTTTTGGGTAAGATGGAAGAGAGGAGGAGAGAGGAGAGGGAGCGGCTATTACCTCCTTAATTGGAATTCCAATTGGGGAAGCAAATAATTAATAGAGAGGGAGAGAGGGGAGGGGCCGGCAGCATACATGGGAGGGGGATTTGATTAGGGGTTTAAGATTCTTGTCAAACATAGAATCCTAATTAAGAAAAAGGAGAATTAGAGTAAATCTCTAGTTAAATTTAGATGGAGAGAATTAAGAAAAGCTTCCTAATATAATTCCTCTTATTTATGGATTGTGGGGTTTTGACCGGCAGTTATGGAGGAAAGAGATACAGGGTTTTGGGAAAAGAGAGGAGCCACGAACCCGAATACTTCTTGCGATTGGTGGGTGATACATTGCCCTCACCTAGGAACTTTAAACACTCTCAAATGCTCTCAAATCTCCAAGACACAATGCAGAAAATTTTTGTAAAAACATTCATCATCCCCTCAAAAGATGAGGCGGCTTTAAATAGCCAACATATAATGAAGGAAACAAAAGACAAACATGCCCCTATGGCTTACATAAAACTACTCCCTCAAGTGAGGGTACAAATGGAAAATATGTAGAAATAAACTCAATACAAACATAATAATAAATCTAATGCAACTGATGACTCAAAAGTAAAGCAGTACAATCGTGACAGTAGATCATCAGCCCCGTCTCTGATAAACTCTCCATGGTCGGATGTCCTCATCATGCTGCCCTATAAACACTAGTATTATCTGTCACAACACGTAACACCAAATGTTCTCCAATCCAACGTTTAAAATTGCGCAATGAAAGGCGCGCCTTGAGGCGCGCCTCAGCGCAATTTCGACCAATTAAGCCTCAAAGCCTACGCAATAAGTTTAGTTTATGAGGCTTACGCCTCAAGTTTACTGAGGCGCGCCATAAGGCGCGCCTCGCCTCATTTATTTAAGGCGTCGCCTTTTTAAAACTTAACCTAAATTATTTTTTTTTTTCAGTCTCAAACTATACCCAGTTGCCGACGTGGCGCGCCTAGTGAAATGTCGACGTGGCATCAACATTTAAACCCTTGTAAAGGTCGAATGCCGGAGTCGACGTTTCGATTTTCAAGTTACAGTAAACTTTCGAACTTTCAAGCATTCACCCGGAGGAATTTCAATTTTCAAGCATTCTTCACTCAGTTTCTTCTAAGATGGCGTCACCCCCAAAGAAAAAGGTAAGTTAATGCTATGTTTTCTGTTTTGTAATGCGTATTTTATGGTTATGCTATGCGTTGGCGTTCAAGGCTCTCCGATTTTATGCTTATTCTATGCGTATGCATGGTTTCTCCGAACTTTTTAAATGTTTGATACTGTGATGCCATCGTGTTTTCTGTGTAATCAGGGTTTATGATAAATTTATGTTGAAATTTAAAACATAAAACCTAACCAAATTTTAAACGAGTAAATATGCGTAGGCTGTGCGTACGATATGCGTCTTTCGTGCGTGCACTATGCGTTCAAATTGCTTACTCCATGCTTATATTATTCGTACTTTATGCGTGCGTATAATTTACTCTATGTTCCCTGAACTGTGCGTGTGATGTGCGTAAAATATGCGTGTAGTATGCGTACACCATGCGTGACCGTGACTTATAGTATGCGTATGTTGTGCGTACTTTATGCGTGCATATAATTTGTTGAATGTTTGCTATACTGTGCGTGTGATGTGCGTAATATATGCGTGTATTATGCGTACACTGTGCGTGACCGTTGCTTGTAGTATGCGTATGTTGTGCGTGTTTTGTGCGTATTTCATTTACTTATTTTTAATCTATAACTTTTTACAATTTTCAGATATATGTTCGTCCAATTACCTATAGATGCTATGTTTCTTCATTCCGAACAAAATGTGATAACTTTGCTCGGCAAATTACTCCTGAAGTCAAGGACAAATTGAAAGATTTAAAGATGGTACAGTTTCTGGAATTTCCTGGGTTTGAGCAAAATGTCCCTCTAATTTATGAGCTGATCTCAAGGTGGGACATTTCAAAACAATGCTTTGTTATAAGAGGTCAACACATTCCTTTCACTGCTGATGAAGTGGCTCTTCTTACTGGTTTGTCAAATAAAGGAGAAGAAATATCCTGGCATTCCTTAGCACATACTTCAGTTACATCAACAGAAATAAGGAATGACTTTATGGAGTTGAACAAGAAAACCCCCCCGGAGACTATGTTAAGAACGTTTATCATGTATTTATGTTCAAATTTACTTTTTCAACTTAACAACTTCAAAACCCCCCGGTTGATTCAAAGAATAGCAAATAATCCAGATGATTTTTTGTCAATAAACTGGGCTAGTTCAATTAGGGAGTTTTTAGTTGGAGAGTTTAATAAGGCATCCTCCAAGATTTCAAATAAGAAGCCAGCAGGTTACATCAACGGTTTTGTACCTCTGCTAATTGTGAGTGATAACTGCTAAATTCATTCAAAATTTTATTTGCTCAATGTGAGTGCTAAAATTTCTTTCATCTTATGCAGATTTGGTTCCTGGAGCATACTACTATTCATGCTCCTATGTATGCTGACAGAAGGCCCCGTTTTCTTCGATGGGCCGATGATATTGTATATACTACAGAGGTAATAACTAACTTATTTGCTAATATAAGAAAAAGTCAGATTTGTAATGTCCTACAGGCAGTTGGAGAGGCTGAAATGGATATGGTTAATGTTGAGAAATATCCATCAGACAGCCCTATATCCCCTGATTCCCCTCATGACATATCCACCCATCAAAACAACCCCCCCCAATCTCCCCATCATGCCCCACCTCCTCAGCAAGACCCCCACCAATCTCCCCATCATACCCCACCTCCTCAGCTGGCTCAGCAAGACCCCCACCAATCTCCTCAGCAACCACATTTAAGTTTTTCTGCTGAAGCACTTCAGTCTATACAAGAAACAATAATGAGATCCTGCCAAGAAACATGTACAAAACTTTTTCGAGAATTTGAAGACAGACTGAGCACAAAGTTTGAAGATCTTACTGAAAGAGTTGGAGTTATTGAGGTCAAGCTCAATAATTTCATTGATCAGAGCAAAGAAGTTCCTCAGAAAAGATCTGCTAGCTACTCAGCCTACTCTTCATCTTCCAATAAGAGACAGAGATCAGATATCCCACCCCACAGCCTCAATGAAACAAAAGATCCAATCCCACCAAAAGATCCAATCCCAACAAATGAGCCAGTCCCAGCAGAAATGCAACTGGTTCAATATACAAATCCAAATGAACCAATACTTGTAGATAACATTCAAATAAAACCTGTAACTTATGTTCATACAGTTGAAATAGAAAATTACAGAGGTCTTTTGTGTTTGACTTCTGAGAAGAGAAATTTTGTGCTAGAATGTTTGAAGAAGTTCTCTAAAAGGTAAAAAATTGCAACTTTATTTTTGTTTGCAGATCTGTATGCGTATGATATGCGTGTGGTATGCGTATAATATGCGTGTGTTATGCTTGTGATGTGCGTATGATATGCGTGTGATATGCGTGTGTTATGCGTATTTAATGTTTTTTTTTTTTTTTGCAGGGATGATAGTATCTTGTTTGTGCTTAACATTCTTATTTCCAGATCTGATATTGATGAGTTATTAAGCGACAGTTGGTTAGGCAATGAAATTTTAGATATTTTTGCCTATCTCTTAAATGAGAAGTGTAATCTTATGCCAGACAAGTACCATAAATTTCTATACATCTCTCCAGTCTATTGGGTTAGTAAATTAGTATTCAATTTATCAGTTTAACTATTGGATTAGTAACTTAGTATCCATTATTCCATTCTAAGTTCTTACATTTTCTATTTGCACTTGCAGAATAACAAAGGAAGGGATAAATTGTCCAAATTGCAAGTCAACCATATAACCGAGCTTTCTGTTACTTCAAACAACATTTTATTACAACCAATCATTGATTCTGATCACATTACCCTTCTGGTTGGTTTGCTGAAAGAACACAAGTGGAAATTTTATGACTCATTGGACCGCCGCGTCAAAGAGCATAGGCTTGTTGTTCCAAAAATCGTAAGTGTTAGTCTTCATCATTTGAACTCTTAAATTTTTTAAAAAATTACTGAACTAATCCTTGCTCAACATATATTTCAGCTTAAAGCCCTATATTCTGACACGAAAGGAGCGTTTGATAGTGATATCAGAAAATGGAAGCTTTCTACCATTAAAGTTATACCAAAACAGGAGAACTCTTTTGATTGTGGAATGTATGTCTGTAAATATATGGAAAGAATATGTCTTGAAGGCAACACTGATTGGACTGATAGTACAAATTGGCAAGGAGACATGCCAAAGTATAGAGCAGAACTTGCATATGAAATATTTTGTAAAGCGTTGCCAAAATAACAGTTTTTCATTGTGTATAAATGTTTCTGTGTATAAATGTTTCTGTGTATTAATGTTTTTGTGTATAAATGTTTCTGTGTATAAATGTTTCTGTGTATTAATATTTTTCATTCTGATTCTGTGTATAAATGTTTATCTGTGTATAAATGTTATTTACATTGCTTTGAGTAAAAAATTCCATACTAAATGATAATACGCATACATTAAGCACAAATGACGCACAACGAACTCATAACGAACGCACAAATGACGCACAACGAACGCATAGCGTACGCATAACGCACGCATTACACACGCACACATATGCAGTAAAATTTATTTATAAAATTCTATTTAAAATTTTACGAGCCTTTAGACAGATATGGTTGGGAGGATAAGAGGGTAGGTTGATTTTTTATGAGCCTTTATTACTTACTATTGCTCAACATTACATTTTTCACTATAAAATGCGGGAATACTTGCCTTATGGTAACGCATGATTTTTTCAAACAGAAGCAATGCAGGCTTGACAGAAGGTTTGATTTTATTACGCCTTACCTTCTGTTATGCCTGCATTACTTCTCTTGTAATTATTTTGGTTTAATATCTTTAATAGAATGATTGATTTTATTGTCCAATATAAATCAACTTTGACAACCAAGCCTTCCATTCATTACTACGATACTTATGCTCCTCCCATGAAATTGATGCCAATATCTTGTAAACATAAACATCTCTATCGTGATTAGGTTTATGTTAACAAGTTATTGGCATCATGAACATGGGAGGAGGATAAGTATCGCAGTGATGAAGGGAAGGCTTGGTTGTCAAGATGATTTATATTGGACAATACATCAATCATAATTCCTGTAGGGAAGTTGATGTTGTTGTCTTGTTGAAGATGTACATTAGGTTCTCTTGTAAAATTGTATTTGTTATAAATGTTCTTTTAATTTGTTCTTATATTTTTTATATTGTACATAGTCATTAAATGTTCTTTTTTTTTTTTGTTTTTTTTATATTTTAAAAAATACGCAATGTTGACGCAGAGAGCACGCATAAAATACGCACAGTGAACGCATAGTGTACCCATATATAACGCATAGGATACGCATAACGTACGCACAATAAAATAATTAACACTTCCAGTACTCAAACTATACCCAGAAAATCATGTTTTATTAACTATTAATATAAAATCATACATTAAATTACTCTGCTCCAAAACACGCAATGTTCACGTAGATAATACTGAACACATCCAGGACGCATATTAAACCCTAAACTTATTTGCTTGGAGGTTTCATCTACTGCGAGACTGCGAGTTGGGTTGCTGTCTTCTCCGTCCGACCAGCGTACGCTTTAGTCTGAGCCTCCGAGGCTGCTGTCTCCTCCGACCTGCATCAGGTCATATAAAAGATTAGTAAGAACTCGTTTGTTTCCTATTTCTCTCAATCAGGATGGTCAAAAATAAGGATAAGGCTGCATCAGGTCATAGAAAAGATCCAGCATGGAAATATAGCACTCAGGTGGATGTAGGAGGAAGTGATAAAACATATGTCTATCTGAAATGCAATTACTGTGATAAAGTTGTGAAAGGTGGTGTGACTAGGATGAAGGAACACCTTTCAGGCTCTCACAAGAATGTTGCTCCATGCTCCAAAGTTCCTGATGCTGTAAGGGATGAGATAAAGTCATACATGAATAAGTCTACCACATCAAAACATCTTGCACAGAAGCAATTTGAAGATAGAGTTGATGCTGGATCTTACTACGGGAGTGAGCGCAGCGTTAGGGATTCATCTTCTTCTATGAAGCCCATTTCATCTAGGGGTGCTAGAGGGCCTATGGATCATTACATGGTTGACACATCAGAGGATAGGCCTTCTACTACACAGAAGATGGCTCCAGAAAATGCAAGAGAGGCGCGAAGAAGAGTGTGTAAGGATATAGGCAGATTTTTCTACGAAAATGCTATTCCATTTAATGTAGCAACATCACCTGCTTATTACAACATGATTCGTTCAGTTGGAGCATTTGGGAGAGGGTTCAAACCTCCAACCATGTATGATTTAAGAACATGGATTTTGAAGGAGGAGTTGGAAAGCACTGATAAAACCATTGAAGAAATTAAGAAGACTTGGGCCCAAACAGGAGTAACAATTATGTCAGATGGGTGGTCTGATATCAAACATAGAAGTCTGATCAACATCCTCATTAATAATCCTTATGGTACTGTGTTTTTAAGGTCAATTGAAGCATCTGACCAGGTCAAAGATGCTGAGTTCATATTTAGATTATTAGATAGCATTGTTGATGAGGTTGGAGAACATTTGGTTGTACAAATTGTGACGGATAATGCAAGTTCTTATAAGGCTGCAGGTAATAAACTTATGGAGAAGAGGAAACATTTGTATTGGACTCCATGTGCTGCACATTGCATAGATCTGATTCTTGAGAAGCTTGGGGATCTACCTCAACATAAAAATGCACTCACTAAAGCCAAAAAAATAACCAAGTTTATTTACAACCACTCTTGGGTTCTAGCTCTTATGAGAAAGTTTTCGAAGAAAGAAATTCTAAGGCCAGCCGCAACAAGATTTGCCACCGCATACTTGACCTTAGAGAGCATGCTGGATGCCAGACAACCTTTAGAGGCTATGTTCACATCTACACAGTGGTTGAGTTGTGCTTGGGCAAAGAAGGCTGAGGGAAAAGAGATTAGAAAGATTGTTTTAAATGACAGATTTTGGCAAAGTGTCTTATATGCAATTACAACTACTAGACCTTTGGTTCATGTTTTAAGGATGGTGGATGCTGAGAAGAAGCCTGCAATGGGTTTCATCTACAATGCTATGGATGAAGCCAAAGAGATGATTGCCTCCAACTTAGGAGGCAGTGAGGGAAGCTTTAGGGAAATTTGGAATATTATTGATGATAGGTGGGAACTACAGCTGCACCGACACTTGCATGCCGCTGGCTACTACCTAAACCCTCAGTATCAATATGCAGAGAACAAGTCTACAAACCCTGAAATAAAGTTGGGATTATATCATTGCATGGATCGTCTAATAAGTGATGCAACTGAAAGATCAAATGCTGACTTGCAATTGGTACCTTTTAGGAACAAAGAGGGTTTTTTTGGATTACAACAAGCAAAAGATACAATTACCAAACGATCTCCAGTTGAGTGGTGGATTCAATTTGGTGATGGGACTCCAGAATTACAGCGTTTTGCTGTGAAAGTTTTGGGCTTGACATGCTCTTCATCTGGCTGTGAAAGAAATTGGAGTACCTACAACCAAGTACATACAAAGAGGAGAAATCGCTTGTCGACATTGAGGATGAACTCACTGGTGTACATTATGTACAATAGGAGACTCAAAGATAGAAATTTGAAGAAAAAAGGATTAATGGATGATGAAGATCCTTTGCTTTGCGATGATGTGGCATCTGATGATGAGTGGTTTGTAGATGATGAAGTTGAAGTGATGCCGTCTGAATTACAAGATGAAGATTTAAATGTTGATTTCTTTGATGGTCTTAAAGCATCCACATCCACAACAACTCAAGAACAAATCAAAAAAGGTATATAAATAATATAGTTTTCTTTTCTTAGACTTTTATTAATGTATTACACTATTATTCATTATGATATTATTCAAAAATATTTAGGGAAGAGGAAGATAACTAATAATGAGGAAGAAGAAGCTGATTGGGAGATATTGGACTCTATAGGAGAAGGGGAAGAGGAGAGAGCAGCTCATCATAATGATGATTCAAATGAAGACCCCCTTAGTGATGACTGATGAGTGATAAGTGATGATAATGCTGATGACTAGTGAGTTCTTAACTTCTTATGTGATATGTTAATGTCATTGCTATTTATCTTGTGCATTTTTATGTTTTATATATTATTTACTCATTAGTATATAAAAAATTTATTATTTTATGTTTACGCAATTTTTTGATTTTGAGGCTTACGCCTCAAATCGCCTTAAGGCTTACGCCTCGCCTCACGAACGAAAAACGCCTCAATACCCGAATACGCAATTTTAAACCTTGCTCCAATCTCATCTACCACTAAATCAAACAGAACAAAGAAATTATCTATATAGTGTATCCTTCACCTGATCAAATATTTTTATAGATTTTAAGAAAATAGTTCCATATGAACTATTTAGTAAAATGTTAATCAAACTTCTATCCTTAATATCAGACCAATCATCAAATATGATTGTCACTTCAGACTAACTCCAAGTCCTAATTTCCTAAATGACTTTCTTCAAATTGCGTCCTTTTCAAAAATAAAGTTCTCATACATGGATGGGGTTTCAAGGCTCGACCATAAGCACCTTTGGAACATATTATAATGAAAGAAGAAGGGAAGGTTGCTGCATCGAATGGAATGCATTCTCATAAAAATTAAAAAAAATCTTCCAGTGTCCATTTAAACACGTATTCATGCCTTTCTAGCATTTTTCGGACACATTTTATGTCATGCAGATGATCTCTCTCCAAAATTCTTATCATCCTCCAAATTTACCATAAAGTGATTCAATGGATCTCTTGCGCCTCTACTTGATATTGGTGGCAATGATGATGTGGAGTCACTAGCACTGTGCTCACTCCAATAAAAAGAGTCGATGTCAACTCTATCATCAAACTATCACTGTCAAATACTTTAACATCGCTGACTTGTTCACATATGAACATATCTCTTCTTTCACTACTTTTGGCACTTAGGCACATGATATAGCATTTTTTTGTGAGCCAGAGAAGTGTTCCTTCATCCTTATAACACCCCTTTCAACTAATTTATCATAATAATTGCACTTCAAATAAAGGCATGTTTTGTCATTTCCTCCAATGTTGACTTGCATACTAACCATTTCTTATAAAATCCTATGATGAAAATTTTGATTCAAACAAATTTTGAAAACGTGATAACATTTAAAGAAATAAAAACCTTAATTAAATCAAGCAAAGAAACTATATCAATCAAAGAAGAAATTTAGGGTTTAGCGATTATCATCTGCTAGATAAAAAATTTGGTCGGGGAAGTAGAGATTCATGTGGAAGAAGTGAACTTCGCAAGGAGTAGGGGGAGATGGTACCAACGGCGCCAGACGTGACAGTGCTAGAGATGGTCAGCAGCAGTGTGGATAGGGCAAAGGAAGTTTTGGTCACTCGATCTCCGTGGGCTTGTATGCATATGGGAGGGTAAGTAAGAGAGGTTTAGAATTAGCTATAATTAATGTTATTTACATTTTTTAAAAATCCTAATACTAAGAGGCACGCGCCTCATGTAAAATGAGGTGAGGCGCACCTCACCTTCCTTGTAAATTTTACACCCGTATGGCAACTTGCATTATGATTCAACTTCAATACAGTTTGCAATTTATATTTTTTTGTTTCTCACATATGTGCAACCTAAGGTTTGCATTACTATTACTTCAAGATTTTACAAGATTTCGTTATCATTATCCTATTGTTCCAGGTGGTTGCGGATGATATGCATCCAAGGTAGCTCCTTCCACTACTAACTTGAAATTTCTGATAAAATCAAGATTTGAATTTTGAGATTATCTGGAATTCAACTGACTTTGTGTCAACCATATATATTCACCTTAGGATTCTATAAATAGTTATATGAGCCATGAAAAATTATACAATTCTTTATTCAATAAAATTTCATATCCTAGTTTCCAATCATGTGCATGCAAGTTGCCTGTGTGATTCCTTAAAAGTACAGAAAAAAGTATAGTTAAAGAATTATGGGCGAAGCAATCTCGTATTGGCTTTAGACCTTGATTTTCTTTAATTTGGTGAACCTTTTCATTTATAATCTTGTATACTTTTGTTTCTAAATATTTTGTTGTTGAACTTTCTAAAGTTCTTTGATTTTAATCAAAGTCAATAAGCTAAGAGTTCAATTTTGCTATTAAAGTTCAATTGCTCGTTGATTTAAGTAGCCTGAGTTTCCCAGTTGATTTCTTCATAAATTAATTTCACTTAATTGTTCCAATATTGTTGGTGTTAAATTCTATATTTTCTAGTTTGCAGCTAGCAAAATTGAATATTTGTGTAATTAGTGATCCTTAATTTATGAATCTAAAATTTTGTAGTCTGGTCAATATTTATTGCATCATTCTAGCTGCAATTAAAAATCAAAACTAAAAATTATATTGCATTAAATTGGCATCAGACTTTATGGTTACATCAATATGCCAACTAAATGTAAGACTCATTAATTGCATTATTAAGAAAAATAATAACTAATGCAATTTAATAGAATCAGATAAGTTATAGTTTTAAATGAACAAACCATAATTATTGTGAGGTTCAAAATTACATTCCTACATTCAATAAAGTTATGATCTTAAAAAAAAATTCAATGCAGGTCAATAGTTTGCAAGATTTTTTGAATATTATCAACTAGTTGATTTTTAAAATGTTGAAATTGCTGATATAAAATTAGTGGTACAAGCTCAAAATATAATATGCCAAGACTTACTATTACTTATTTTGTCTTCACAATATTTACTTCTTTATAAAACTCATAAGGTACCTCAACATATAATATCAAATTAGTATAAACTGTTCAATAACCGCAACAAAGATAACATTTGTATCATTATGAACTTCCTCTCTTTATGGAAGACGTTTCTTGTAGTGGGAATTTGGATATATAATGAAGAGGAGAGGAAGTTATTTGGTCGCTATATGTAGCATACTCCCTTCAGTCTTCCATTTTTTTCTATTCTCGACAATGAATAATTATGAATAACTTCTCCTAAATATATGCTAAACACAAACATCATCAGAACTAACTATTTAGAAAAATTAGGATTACCCACCACATCCAGCAATGCCATCTAAATCGAAGCAATAGTTAGACTCCAATACAAAGAAATAGAGTTCATAATAAATCCCCTCATCTTCTCCTCATCCAATATGCATCAAAACAATAATTTGTGATTAACCTGAAACCCTGAACGTCCTGTAAATCCCTTAATAGCATTATCTAACATTATTTTTAGTTTTTTCATAATATGATTTCGAATGTTTTCTGCATACCAAAAAGAATCTGAAGTGATCATACTTGAAGTTAATACAGATCAAACCCCAAGTCTCAAATCAATAAGCAAACAAGAAATTTGATGTTCTATCACGAAGTTCATGTTTGTGTTCTTAGAGCATCTCCAACCGAAAATCTCATTTTTCACTCCAAAATGCTGTGAAACTACAAAATGCCGCGATTCATCTCCAATCGAACTCCACTTTTCACACTTTTGCAGGTTACGGTGGGTCTCTTTTTTCCCGCGGCAAGTTCGGTAGAAAGGTAAAAATGGCGGAGATGAACAGTGCAACGCCAATATTGGCGTCCCACTGTTCACCCGTCCGCTGGAGCTGGCCAGGGACACCATTCAAGCCCTTGGAGTTCGGTTGGAGAAGCAATTTGTAATATCCAAAATAAAGTGAAGGGAAGCACGGAACACTGCATAGGGCTTTCCCGTGCTTCCCCAATACCAAACTTATCTATGTTCCAAATTGCAATACAGCAAGAAAAGGAAAAGAAATCACAATAACTTATATTCGCCTCACTCAGAGATAGTAAATTTAATGAATTCCCTAGTCCTAGCAGAGTGTAAAAAACGATACCTTTTTAGCTCTTTCCTGACCAATCACAAATTTATCAAGCCCTTTGCAAATCTCTTTGGGCGTTGGCAAATCCTTTCCCAAATTTGAACCGCCCCAGCCATCCTTAAATCCACCTCCTCCATCCCCGGCCGCTCCTCCACTACCTCCCCCGCTGATGCTTGCCACCCTCACCACGTTCAAATTTGGTGGGAACGGAGGCTCTGGCGGGACCTGCATCGACAGTCCTTTACTCTGCGGCGGCCAATCCTCAGGCGGATCCCCACCAACGTACGAAGTCCTCAGCGCATCCCAGAATGAAAAACGATCTTCCTCCTCCTCTCCAATCCCTCCGCCATCCCTTTCCTTGAGCCGGCCAATCTCGACAAAGGTGCCCTGGAGCGGAACGATATTGTTAGGGCGGAAGTAGAAGGCAGTCCGGCAGTTAGGGCAGAGCTTAACGGCTTGGTATCCACTGCGGTCCCCAGCGCCAGCGATGGATGGCGGGGAACGGTTGGAGAACAGAAGCTCCATATAGCCGAGGCAGCGCGGGCAGTTGGCCTCGGCACGTATTCGGCGGGACTGAAACTCGTCCGATCCTCCGAAGTACCACTTGTGCCGCTCTTGTCGGAGAAGAAGCCCCGGTGCATCGCGCCGACGGTTTCCAGCGGCGGGGACTTCAAGACCGCCGTTACTTCGTGTGCAAATTGGGGAACGATGCGAGGATAAGGAGTTGCTTAGAAAATCAGCGGCTACTGCACTGGTCGTACTTCTAGTAGCGCCTGCGGTGGCTTCTCGGAGCTTCATCCATCGGAGAATTCCAGACATCTTATGGCGGTACGAAAGGGAAAGAGAGAGGTGGGAAGGAGAAACGGAATGTCTGCGAGTGCCCGGGAGGTGAGAAATATACTACAGGGATAGAATGCTTCGGGGCTGAGATGTGTCTGTGGGCGATGGTCTGTAGCCGTTCGTGTAGCGGATGTGTGACAGGTCCGCTGGACGAGAGGCTGCTGGAGGTTGAGTGTAGTTCACTAGTAAGGTTTTTATTTTTGTTTTTTTTTTGTTTTTTTTTTTTTTTTTTGGAAGAGTTTTGATGTTGTTCGGTCAAGATTTATTAAATTTAAATTGGTCTATTGTCCAAATTTGTATTACTTTCATTATCATTCGTGTTTTGATGCTATCTTCTTAAAAAAAACATAAAAATAAGATTTTTTTATTAATTTATATAAATTACATTAGTTGATATATCAATTAAATGTTTAAAATTTTAGCCATGTTCATAAAAAAATGAATTGAAATAAATTAAAATGTATAGCAAATGACAATTTTTAATTAATAAATAATCAAAAAGTTAAATTGATTCTATATAATTTATTTTAATATAACACATAAGATAGTAATCACAATATTTTTTATATATATTTCATTCTGATCGAAGGATCATTTGTTCATTCTGTATATTAAGAACTCCAAAAAAATTATCACTAGATAGAAGAGTGCACTCTTTGTAATATTATTGAAGCTCTTTAAAATATCAATTTTCATCTAATTGTATTAGCTTCTATGGAAGAAAGCATGAGCCCGCCACTCATAGATAATTTTATTTCCTTGACAAGTAGTTACTGTTGGATTTTTTATACATTTAATCCATGTGTTTTTAGAACTCAATTATTTACAAGCCTTAAAAAGCTAAGTAATATTCCTCAAGATAATTATCACTTTTAAACTTCACTATGAAGTTCATTACAACATGATCAATGCAAGCTCCATAATATGCCTCTAAAATAATGGATGATAAAGTATTAGTAATAATGTTATGTCTATCAAAGATAAATATTAAGTTTTTCACTATGTAAATTAACTCATTCAATCTCATCATGAAATACATCAATGATTCATTATTTTATTAAACAACTATTATAAATTGTGGATCTCCGAAGGAGCACCGTTCGTGGGGTTCGAATGCAGAGGGTACAGCCGCACTATCCCATAGGACAAAACGATCGTAGGCATCTACTCTCGACACGAACAGGTCGATGGGAGGGCAGATTGGATCGTGCATACGACTAATCATTGAGGATAGAGGCTCTCATCAACACACCCCGATGGGTAGTAATATATACGACCTAGTCACGGGTTTCCCCCTCCCGATACAACAGCTCGAGTGGGGTTTAGTAGATGTGGGGCCAAGTTTCCTACAGGTGCAAGCCCCCGTGGTTAATTACATTCTAGGCCGGAGCCTGAGAAAACTCTCGATTAAGGATCATATATTATTCATTCCTAATTAAAATGGGATTGGCACGAGGGTGTAGTCTAAGAAGTTCTACTCAAAAGGGAAGAAGGGTCTCAAAGAGCTAAATCAACATGCATGGCTCATACCAGCATTCGGATGCTCTAAGGCACTAAAGAGAAACTAGAAGAAAGAAATCAAGCACTCAATCACATGCGTGAGAGAAAAGATGGAGGTGACGTCATCCTGTGAGAGCGTCGTCGGGCAAGGCGGGGCTGTGCGGAGAGGTGAATGGCGGTGGGATGATGGCATCGACCATCGGCACTCGACAAGATCGCTTGTTTAAATTTAAATCAGCTTGAGCTAGAAATGGCGACATTGACTAGAAGTAGGACATGGCATCGACAACGACATCGGCCAAGCATGCCAACGCGGACAGGACGGCGGCAACGGCACCGGCCAACGACACTCGACGAGACGTGATCACGTTCACGTCATACGCAATTACTCGACAAGACGGCGGCAACACGGACGGGACGGCAAATGTTAGCTCAGACGTGACTCACACGTGATTTTCTCGGGTTAAACTGGATTGAGTTCGGGTTTCGAGTCAACCCGAACCGACCCGTTTTTTTTTTTTCAAAAGGATCAAATCCAGGAACTTGAAACTAACCTGTTTGCGAAACGGGTTGATCCTAACCCGAAAATTTTTAGTCAGATTTGAGTTGAATTTTCGGATGATGTCAAATATTAACACTAATACTATTAGGTACGCTGTAAAATAGCTTTAAGATGCGTGTAACAAAGAGATGAATATATCATGTTATAAATAACTTGATCTTAAAGCAATCCGAAACAAAACGTTATATCCTATCGGGTATTTCTTTCGTGTGGCGTCGATATTGCGTTAGGTGTTTGCTCGGGAGAGAATCCAGAATCCTGTCGACAATTCATAAGATTTGGTGAGTTGGGAATCTCGTGTAGCCGATGTGGTTATAGAATTACATGGCTTCACGTCTGAGATATTGGACCAACTGAGATAATGCTAACGTGTTTGGTCTTTTTTTTTTCTTTTTAAAGTTATAATAGAAGATGTGAATTTCATTATTCAATCTGAACGTACGCATGATGAATACTATTGATAATGATTGGGCACGAATCTTAATGTATATGTAGATTAAAATTTTTAGAAATCAAATTGACGTTCATGCAAACTTTGATTTTAATAAACTTATTGACGAGATAAATCTAACGACATTAAAATGATCCAATCCGAGTTTGAACGAGCCTAAATCAAGACTGTGAAGCACAATAAAAAAAAATCAAGAAATTAATTAGATAACCAATTAATCTTCAAATTTGACATGCTTATAATCAAATCTAGCCGTTCGAAGAAACAAAATCAAATGAGCCCAAGATCACCTAGTTCCAATAGCATTTTTGCGACGCCCCAATATCTAAATTGGAATAATTATATCTTTTTATCTTCTAAACATCGACCAGAGTCTATTAATTTCATTCAGATAATATAAACAATTGAAAATATAAATATATTACTATTTATCAAATAAACCTACAAAATATCACATATAATAATTATGATGTTCAACCAAAACAATTCATCAGTATAATTACATCATGACCATAAAAGAAGAACAATAGAAATAGAGATAAGCCTAAACTTGCAGCTCATATCAACCTCACTCTACTTGTTTTTTACTCTTATTTGAAAAAAAAAATGTAAAAATTACATAATGAATACAACAGCCAACAAGTTATCAAAATCTACAATTGAAATCAATCCACAAAAGAGAAATAATATGAATGTAATCATTCAATTCAAAGCAGTATAAATATATAATTGTAAGAACATATAACAGTCAATATGAATTTGATAATGTATATCATGTAAGTCATATATATTATAAGCCCTTATATCAATCTTATCAACCTTATCATATACATGTATCAACCATATTTTATATCATGTTAATCAATTTTATCATATGCATCATATACCATATGTTCATATCAGTACTTTACCAGTTTGGCGGCATATCAGTAATGTTTCTTATATCTTTCAGTTAGTCAATCATACTCATCAATTAATCAGTCATCATATATCATATATCATGTGTTATCAACCTTATAAGTTATTAATCATTGGTATCATCTATCATCGATCTTATATATCAACAATCATATTTGTCATCTTTCATCGGTCATCTCTTATATGTCATTAATCGTAGTTATCATCTATCTTATCAATTATTTATTTTCTATGTCATATTTCTTATCTTTCACCGATCTTATCTATCATCCATCATCAATCATATCTTTTATCTGTCATCGATCATATCTATCATCTGTATTATCAGTCATTTGTTTTATCTATCATCGGTCATATCTAACATCTTTCATCGATTATATTTCTTATAATCTATTATATAACTAACTTTTAGTATCTAGCATTGTAGCAGGACAAATCACATGGCTATTATGATGCATGTTGAATCTAGATTTACTATAAAATAGATAACTTGAAACCACTGTGCTCTTAATCTCAGTGTTGCAATGCACATTTTCATGTTTTTAAATAAATTCATTTTATGAGATTTCAAGTTATTAGAATTTCGGTACTTAAATGCTCGAGAAGCCATTAATGATTAAGAGAATCAATATAGGATGTTTGATGGATAATTTCAAAATTTATCCATATTTGCCGCTTCTAAACTCTATAAATAGGCCCCCATGCCTTACATGAATGGAACCTTGATTCAAGATTTAAAAGAGTTTAAAGACTTAAAGTGTCATGTCCCGGGATCTAAAATGATTTTTTTCCTCTTTTATATCTCACAATTAACAACTAATGTTCAATCATTTACAACCAGATCAGTTTAAGATTCATAGTTGATTAATTGCATTAAAAGAAATAAATAACATTAAAGAAATATCATTACATTAATACAATCAATATTTACATGCTACATTCAGAGTCCCAAAATGATATACACAATAGCCTTCATATGCTACAAAAGTATATGCATAAACCAAAGAAATTGAAAGAGAACCAAATTAACATCGATCACTGCTTAGCCTCAAGATGTAAGCTCCTTACCTTTACCTACAATCATGTAAAATCACATAGTAAACATAAAAGCTTAGCAAATAACTAAAATCTTACAGCTGAAATCAATGCAACGCAAAAGAGTAACAATATGTTGTAAATCATCTAAGGAAATATATGAATCAATACATGTCATCTATACAGGTCAAATGTATCGATCAATCATTATGTCATTATCGTACAGTTAGTTTTATTTAGTCATATCATTCAATCATTCTCGGCAATCTATCAGTTATGTGATAGTATAAGTATATCTATCAGTTATATTGAAATATTAGTATTTATATTCAGTAATGATAAGCATTAACAGTAATTTGTATTCATATTCATATACAATATTAGTAATTAATAATAAGTAAAAATTAGTATCATTAACTAGTAATAAGTATTCTATAAGATATTCAGATCAGTGTATCTTGGTCTTACACTTATGACTCCTAATCAGTTGCCCCTTATGATTTTCAATCAATGTACTCCTTATAACTCTCCTTGAATCATGTGAATTAGTCACCTTGACTCCTTATAAGTCCCAATCAATCTCTAACTTTTTATACCTTCCATTGATGAATCAGTGAATCTTGAGGTTGTCAAATGGGGTTATCATATCATATACATATGATATTAATTTATATATCAGTCAATATCATAACACATCGTTATAAGAGCAATATCAATACAATACATCTTTTCAATAAGATCAGTAGCACATTTTAGTGCATATAAATCATATTAAAAAATAATATATCACTTTAAGCTCCATTTTAGTATACATTTTGCCTGCCCCTTTCATTAAAATATTTATATACATATTTCTAATTAGTGAAAATGCAATAAAATCATATCATATCGTTTTGATTGATTAACTCTATAATATATCAAAAGTTATGTGGTGAAAGCTTATAAAATCAAAAGCTAATGTATTTTTAATAGATTTAGGAGAGATAAATCCATAGAAATCAAATCCATAAAAAAAAAAGTACTATAATAGTTACTTACAACAAATAGAACACTTTTTACAACAGAAATGATGTATAGAAAATCCCCAAAGAGCTTCCTCTCTCTTGAGTGGCTGGATGGGCCTAGCTTGGGGAGAATTGCTTGGGCTAGGTGAGTTGACCACTTGAGCACATTTTTAACCCTTAGGTTGACTGTATGACCAGTCAACTGGTCAACAACTTGTGAGGTGGGTTTGAGCGGGTGTATGGGTGTTGGTTGGGTGAACTCCAAGGGGTTTGAAGGGATGGGTTTAGTGTATGAGTACATGAATGAGTGTATAGTTAGGTTTGACCAAATTTCGATGAGTTGACTTGGTCAAATTCACTAGGATTTAAATCACCAATGGTTATGAAGTGTTTAAGCTATGGGATGGAATAATCTTGAGGTTTTGGGTAGGTTGATTAGGGTATATACAAGGAATTGACCATATTTGACTTGGTTGGACCAATCATGGGTTTAGTTGATCAAGTCAATTATTGATTGGGTCAGGGTGACCAACCATGCCTAATTCACCAAGAATGAGGTTCAAAATAGTTTGGTGAAGTTTAGGGGTAATTTGGACTTAAATTAGAAGTGATTGAGGTATTGATGATCAATTGAGCTATTGAGGTATTGATGATCAATTGAGCTAGTCTGAGCTAGCTCAACTGAGTCATCTTGATCAAACACTGGCCTAGGGAACCAATGATGTTGGATTTGTAATATGAAACTCCTAATGAGGTTATTTAAACATGGTTGGGGTTGTGAAGGCCAGTATACTGGGCAAGGTTGTGTACTAGGTCAGTTGACTGTAATAGGGATGTTGATTGATGATTGAGCGGTGGTGATTGAGTGTAATAATTGGTTGAAAGCGGGATGAATGTGATTTGGATCATGATTGAGGTCAGTGGGTGAATGCACTATGTGAGGCAGTGTACTGAGGTACCTGATTGCAATGCAAGGCTGTAATTGTTCATGTGATTGTAGCTTAATGTATGTTGACTTTAGAGGTGACGATTAATCAATGTGATTTGACATACATGGATGATTAAATGTATGTAGGATGAATGATTGTCTAAAGATGATTGAATATATGTGATTATAAGCAGGATCCATATATTGATTGATTGACTAGATTGATTGAAATTGTAAATGATTTTATGATTGATTGAATGTAATTGATTTTTTGATTGAGAGTGGATGATTAACAACTAGATGATTGCCAAGCCTGTGATTAAAAATAAGGAATTGGGATGACGTCCTCGTATAAAAATGAGGTCAACATATATCATCAAAGAGACATATATATATATATATATATATATATATATATATATATATATATATATATATATATATATATATATTAAGTTTTCATGTTAAAGCAAGTAATTAACATAGGGTTTTAACAAGTCACTTCTAAACAAATCAGTTTTAAGAAATATCATTTAAACATTTGAGAGAATGCATTAAACATAACTCATCAATTTGTAAAACCAATTTTCTCAAATTATTTGGATTGTAATATTTCAATAAAACTCAATATTTAATTAGGCATAATAAAGTGACAAGCAGGGGCGGATCCAGTTTCTTTTTTTATGATGGGCAAAAAAATTTTTTTTTTGTCGGATGGGAAAATATGCTTAGGATTGATAAAATTAGGGCAAAAAAATTTTTGAGGGGGGGGGGGGGGGAGGGGGGGTGGCAAAATACATAAAATACCCAAAATATTTCAAATTGTCCCCTCTAAATATAAAATAAAAAATAAAATTTGAGGGTGGGCATTTCACTCCTTGGTGGATCCGCCTATGATGACAAGTGAGCATCCAAAACAAATCACAATACAAGATACTTTACAAGTGGTTACCAATCCTACTCAATCGTCTCCTTTCCTCAAATCGTGAATTACAAAATTCTCTTGAATAAACTTGAATGTAGGATAATAACAATGTATTATTTGAGACATTCAAAGCTGCAATCTTTAATAAAAAATAATTCAAATTAAGAAAATAGATTGAGCAAATTTGGAAGGTTTAAATTTACATTAATTTTCTCATGTTTGAATGAAAAATCGATAATCATCACAATTACAAGTTAATATGACAAGAAGAGGAATATTAATGCCCATAATTCATTAAGATCAAATTTATGTATAATCTTAAACAACAAATATATGTATTTTTAAAACTCACCAACCTTAACCAGAATTTATAAAATATCCGAAAATGGATAAACATATAACCATGCTAATTTAATATAAAATACATCCTTTGTTCGGTTAAACAAATATGTTACGAAAGACTAACATATGTGAAACCATCACAAGAGACAACAATAGTCTTATTTATTTACCACAAGAGTTTTAATTCATATGATTTATTTGAAGCAATAAAAAAAATACAAATGCACATCAACCTTTACGAACTAGTGATGAAATAAGCAATAATGTTAACATATGAGTGATCTATACTTGCTCTCATTCGAGAGAAGATTGTGGCATCATATCAGCGTAAATATAGGCACGTATGCAAAGATTCAAACGTGATTGTAATTCACTTAATATTATGTATTGTGTACGAAGAGGTCAATTCAAACACGTCATATTATCTAATACATTGTTTATTGACACACTAATAATTTTTCTCCTTGTGGTCGGCATTTTGTGCGTCCTCTTCATTAAAAAAATGGAATGTGATATTGATCCATCGGCTCAAATTATGGCCTAAATCTGATGGTTGATATTAAATATGAAAATTATTATAAATGTACTGTACTCTTTATAGTTTTTGGCCATTAGATCCAAAAAAATTCTTTATTTAGGGATAAAATAAAGTAAAGCTAAAATTGATTGGTATTCAAACTTAATTTAAGTTAAATTTGAAATAGGAGTATTATTACTATTATTTTAAAGTTATATATATATATATATATATATATATATATATATATATATATATATATATATATATATATATATATATATATATATATATATATATATATATATATATATATATATATATATATATATATATATGTGTGTGTGTGTATTCATTTATGTATTTTATTATTCTAATATGAATCAAATTTATTTATCACTACAGGAAAAACAGCTATTACCGGCGGCCATAACCGGCGGTTTGTAGGCCGTCGGTTTTACCGACGGTTTGGGCGGCGGTTTAGCCGCCGGCGTTTAACGGCGGCTTACCGGTGCCTATCCCTCATTGTGCCGCCGGTACTAACGGCGGTTATATAACCGTCGCTAAACCGCCGGACAACAATATGGACCGGCGGTTTACCGACGGTTTGGCCGTCGTTGATAAGTAAATTTGTACCGACGGCACAAACCGCCGGTACACCACCGGTAGAAGCCCTAAAATGAACACCCGCGCCTCGCATTTCATTTTCACTTTTTCCCTCTTCTCTCTCTCGGTCGCTCTGCCCTAGCTCGCCTCCGACCCCTCCTGAACCCCGAATCGACGATAGCCGCCGACGTGTCTTCTCCGGCCGCCGACAGATCAACTCCGCCCGCCGATAGCTCTTCTCCGACCACCAACCTACTCCCTAACCGAAGGTAACCGTCCGCCGATCTCTCTTCTCCGGCCGAATTTTCAATTTGTAGTATGCTGATAAGTTACCATTTTGAGTCATTGTTTTATGCAAATATCTATAATACATATAAAAGATGGTCTCAACAGTATCTTTTTTCTTGATTAGGAAAGATTTTGATATGATATAGTAGATATAAACTATACGGAACAAATTCTACGGTGAAAATTGGATGAATCTTGTAGCATGGGAGTTGTTCGTCTTTGAAATATCATTTGTTGTTTGTTTTTGTTGTTGGAGGAGAGGAGAACAAATACTAATGCCATTTGTTCTCAACCACTATGTATGGCGTTTCTCTTTGATTTGACAATGCATGCCAATTAAAGATGAACCACAATGTTGACAATGGTGACTTTTCATTTTAAATAATATGAAATGTGTCTTCACTTATTGCTATAAGAAGCTTCCTCTCTATATAAGTAATAAATGGTTTAGTTTCATATGTTAAAAAATAGTTAATCATGTTGTTGCATGGTCAAAAAGGAACTTAAAGTGCCTATATAGGCCCCATTATAACTTATAATTGAATGTATAAGCATGTATGCAACATATATCACTATCAAAATAAATAAATAATACAGTACTTATTTTGCATTTGCAATAGTTAATAAAATTAATGTAAAAATAAATGCTAATACAACATTTCTTATAGCTTATAGACCATTCTAACATAAAGTAGTAATCCTTGTGTTCATTGATCGCTTATCTAATTGAAAGTTGGTTAATAGGAAATTTAGATTTTTTTTGGGCAGCTTTCTTAATGTTTCTTAAATCAATTTTTAGTACAAAAATTAAAAAGCTGCTTTTAGAAGTAGTAAGAAAACCATCTCGAACAAATCCTTATTATTGATCTTTTCTTGCGCATATAGATGTGAATGACAAAAAGAAGTGGAGAGATGTGAATGACAGAAAAAGTGGAGAGTTATGCAAATGATTATAAAAAGTTTGGTCACGCAATCTCGAGATTCATAAAATAATGAAATTATGCTTGTTCTTCTTAAATATTGATTTCAATGGAAAAGGAATATTGATTTCAATGCATGCCAATTACCATATCAATAGGAACTGTTATTAATGACGAAAACAAAGTTCTAATTATACAATGAATTTGAGTATAGAGACTTGTGCATATTTAGCCAAGTTTAGGACAAGGAGATGCGTTCTTATAACACGTTGCACATGCGTGTATTCTAATAAATGTTTTCCTAACTATGTAGGGTGACGTTTGCTTCAACGTCCAAATGACTATCCAAGAAGAGAGATATTGGATGTATAACAGATTGTTGCCGGGTCGAAAAGGATTGACAGTTGAATTTATAGAGGGAGTTGAAACTTTCATTCAAGTTGCATCTCAACTGCCTTCCTTTCAGCTTGATAAAATGTTTAGATGTCCGTGTTCGAAGCATAAAAATCTAGCATTCCTAAAGCCCGATGATGTGAAACTTGATTTATATCGTAGGGGATTTCTTCCAAACTATTGGATTTGGACATCACATGGCGAGTACGAGCCACATAGAGATGCTCATGCTGGTTCATCTACAGCTTATGAAACATTTGATGAAGATCAAATGAGTAGACCCTATGAAGACCTTATTTTTGATGTAGCAGGTCATAATTTAAGGTGTAATGTGGAAGAGCCACCAAATACAGAGACACAAAAATTCTTTGAGTTATTACATTCAGCTCAAAAGCCAATTTGGGAAGGTTGCAGTACGCATTCGGAATTATCCATTGCAGTGAGGATGCTAAGTATTAAAACTGAGTATAATATTCCCCGTGAGTGTTTTAATGACGTTATTGGTCTTATGAAGGAAACTAATCCGGCTGACAATATAATTCCTTCAGACTTGTACCGAACAAAGAAATTAGTATCCAAGCTGGGTCTCACTGCTACAAAGATTGATTGTTGTATCAATGGATGTATGTTATACTATAAGGATGATGCAGCAGAAGTTATTTGTCGCAGCTGCAATGCACCTCGTTTTAAGCAGAACTCGGGAAAACAACGTCGTCCAAAGAAAGATGTGCCATATTCCCGTTTGTTTTATTTACCAATTATTCCAAGACTTCAGCGGCTCTATGCATCAATGAGTTCAGCAGGCCATATGAGATGGCATAAGGAGAAAATAGCAAAAAGTGATGTTCTTTCTCATCCATCAGATGCTGAAGCGTGGAAACATTTTGATCGAGTGCATCCTTCATTTGCTGCTGAACCCCGCAACATAAGATTGGGATTATGTACTGATGGTTTTACTCCTTATAGTCAAACAGCTACACCGTATTCTTGTTGGCCAGTTATTTTAACACCATACAACCTGCGGTTTATAATAATAATACTAAGACACAAGATAAAGCCGCCGGTGTTATTATTAAACCGCCGGTGAATACCGGCGGCTTACCGACGGTCACCGGCGGTGCTACGATGGACGCACGACGGTTTAAACCGTCGGTAATACCGACGGCTATAACCGCCGTCAACCGCCGGTAAGGTACCGGCGGTCTAACGGCGCCGTCTGGCGGTCTAATGAACCAGACGACGCCAGGTTTAACCGCCGGAACACCGCCGGTACTATGACCGGCGGTTTTCCGGCGGTTACATTACCGGCGGCCAAACCGCCGAAAGACCGACGGTTGAAATTCCGGTGATCACCGGCGGTATGGGCCGCCGGAAAACCGCCGCAAAAATAAACCGCCGGTAAAAGGCCGTCGGAATTTGTTTCCTACGCCGTTTTTACCGGCGGTCACTGAACCGCCGTCAGACCGCCGGTAATTTGCCAAACCGCCGGTAATTTTACACTAACCGCCGGTAAAAACCGCCGGTTTTAACTGTTTTTCCTGTAGTGTATTTTTAAAATAATTATAATGATATATGTATTCAATTTTAAATTTTAGTCTAAATTTAATTTATTATATTCATAATTTCTTTTAAAATTAATGAGGAAAATATTTTTTCAATATTTATTATTATTATAGTAATAATAATAATAATCTTTGTCTCTATCTCATTGACACACATCAAATAACACCCGATTTGAGAGCGAATGAGCTCATTTGATCAGTCTTGATGACCTGGACGCAATAGCGTGATCCATTTTGCAAACTAAGGTCTTGATTGAAATATGTTATGTTCAGAATAAACATGTGAATGGAATATTCAAATGCACGTACGTAAATACACTTCAAATCAACGTCAACTCGATCACACATATTTTAAAATTTGATAATTGACAATGTGTGGTCAAAATGAATAAATTATAAACTCAATGTCGAATCGAAGTAAAATGCACAAGTTGAACATTCATTAGACACAACGGTGCAATGCGCAGGCAAGTGGATTGTTATAAGGAATGTACAATATAGGTGATCGACGCTAAAAAGGAGGTCAATAATGATAAGCAAAGAGCGCTCTATAGGATTCCCTTGAGGATGGTTGAATCGTTGGGAAGATTGAAACGCTAAATCAATTTTGGGTTAATTAGTTGTCGTTGGAGTTTGGCTAAAAGTGTAGTGAGTTACTTGAAGCATGAAGAAGGTGAATGTTCTCTGCAGTTATAATAGGGATGGTTGTGTGCTCTTATAACCACTAGGCCTAGCTCAATGGCTTCCTAATGGCTTCAAGTCTTTTTTGACTACCACCTATTTTGATTAAGTAAATTGGATGGTTGAGAGATACCAAGGAGGGGAATTAAACCATACTATATGCTTAAGCTTGGAGTATTTCTACTGGACACTTGTACTTATAATAATCCCCTTTTACATGCTTTTGCCCATTATTAACCAATGGATTAAGTAGTTTAACTAAGTTGAAAATGGTTGATGGGATTACTACCTCATACTATCTTTTAAAGGAAATATTAGTTTTATTTGACTTAGTTATTTAGATAAGGTTATATTAGATATTCCCAATTTGTCCCATATGGGCAAGTTGATCCATTTGGATAAAATGACCCACTTGGATGGGACAAATGGTTGTAGTTTTTGCATTAAGTATTAAAGCTGGGAAATCTTTGGAGCATAAAAGAAGGTTTGAAGTCAGTGACACCATAAGTTTTCTTAACATAGCTTCTTTTTTCAAGACTCTTTCTCTTATTAATTTAATTTGGCAAAGATTTAGATAATCCACCATTTGATCACTTGAGGCGAAAACATTAAAGAATTTCTTTGTCGTCACCATCTAAGTTGAACTTGGGAAAGAAAAACCAACACTAACCTCTTTGACAAAAGGATATTTTTTAAGAAGCTCACTCATAGTATGAGCTTCAACTACATTTCTTTCCCATTTTTCATCAACTTCTTCTCTCATCTTTTTTAGGATAAGAGCTAAAGTTTCTCCATTACCTATTTTGCACATTTCCTCCCTATTTTTCAAAATCACTATTCATGCAATATTTCTTCCAAAATAATTTGGAGCATCCATTGATTGGAAGGAGTATGACACAAGTGTTAAAAGAAATCAATCTGAATAGGGATGTCAAAAAATAAAAAAATAGAGAAGTATTTATAGACTTTTCTTATATATATATATATATATATATATATATATATATATATATATATATATATATATATATATATATATATATATATATATATATATATATATATATATATATATATATATATATATATATATATATATATATGTATATAATTCTAAGCACCTTTTTTTTCTAATGGCTTAAATTAATTTTCTTTTTATTTTAATTCATTTTCTTGTTCTTTTTATGAGTTCTTCCCTAAAGATACAAGAGAATCAAAGAACTCGATGTATAACCAAATATCCATATAACCTAGTTCTAGCCAAGTTAGCCTAGTTTAAGTTAAGTCAACTCCCTATACTTGAATAGCTTGAAAGGAACTTGCCGGTCTATGATAGAACTCGCTTCAAGAGCGACTATTCAAGTGGATGATATCGCAGGGAAAACTATTGATTGCCTATTCAACTATACTACTACTTATGACTTTTTATTAACTTGATTGCTGACTTTTATAGATTGAATATTCTAATTAAGTCCACAATGCTTGTATTTTTCTCTTATTATTGTATATACACAAATGCAATTAGTCATGTTGCATATAAAACATTACAAATATAAGGTCAAATGACCATGTTGTGGACTCCTATTTTGAAAAATTTATATAGTAGAGTTATCCATAAAATTTTGGCGCATCTCTTTCCAGTTCAAAATTTCACTCATTTCTCACATTCTCCCTTTTCATCTATTCATTATATTATCATCTAAAATCTCATAGCTCTAAAGTATGATTCAAATATCATCAATGGACATAAAACGAGGTTTGGACTTTTATAGTTTGAATATAATTTGATCGATTCAATTATGGTTTGGTCCTTCATAGTTTGGATACGGTTCAAACCCTATTTGAACTATGTTTGAGTGAGATTCATGAGACTCCAACCTTGTTTGAGGACTACTGCGAGCTTAGTTTTGCATCTAGCGGTCAAAATCTTAGGTTTGAAATATACATTTGATCATTGTTCAAACAAGGATCCAATTTTGAATATGTTTTCAAATTTAAGTTTCTCATATTATTTTGTTTCCATTATAATCATTAATTGAATATTGCATTCAGATTGATATAACTAAAAAATATGCACAATATCTTCTATTTTTAAGGGAGCTCATAACAAAGTTTATAGCAGAGAGTTGCTTGAACATGATTTTTCATGGAAAATAATTATGGCAATCGGAAAAAAAATGATAGTTATTTCATTTGAGATTCTCAATATCACTAAAGATTATGCCCTATATTGCCATCATAAGAATTATTTTATCTAAATTTATCATTCATAAATATTGTTTCAAATGAATAAACAAGGAAGATATTTGATCAATTACATTTATTATAAGATATATAAATTTTTTATTTTTAATGTTTTTTTGATATAATATAGATATATAAGCTTGAAGCTAATTTAGGTGTGCTATAAGCCATATAAACCAAATTTTTAACGCCAAGTTGCAGATGCATCGATTATATCGAAGTCGGACAAACGATACTATGCAAATAGAAAAAAGTCCCAACCGACAAGGTGGGCGCTGACGGCACTTTTAATAATTTCATTAAATTTTCGTCAATGGCTTAAATGCCGCGTCATGCGACTGCCACACTCACTCCCTTTTTCTCTCGCGTCTTAGCCTAATTTTGCGTTGTTCACACAGACGCTCCTATGCATCCTGCCAACGATAAAACCGAAGAAGCTTCTCTCTCCGCTCCTTGCCCCGCCATCCACGCCTATAAATCTTGAAGGCCGACTCGCTGACCCCCGATGGTCGTTTCCCCGGCGCAGTATCTCCTCAATGGCCCCAATCCCGCTAAAGCATTCGCCGGCATCGGCGGCGCCTAATGAGGCACGGGTGATCGTGCGCGACGCCATGCGCACCGCTGCGCTTGCTTCCTACCCGAGCCTGCTTCTTCCGTCGCCTCCTCCTGTGGCAACTGACCAGGTCGTCGCCGAGCAGGTCAGGTTCGGCGGCCCAGCTGCGGACACGCACGCCACGGTGGAGGCCCAACCTAGGGTTCTCTGCTGCGAGGAGATCGATGGGAAGAGGTGGAATTACGTGGTGGAGGCTGAGGGGCCGAGGATGTCTCGCAGGGGTTCTTCCCTGAAGGCGGTGTCATTGCAATCGCCGGGTGCGCCAATCGATGTGAGTTGATTGGATACTTGTACTGCTACACCTCTAATCACTTTTATGTTTTTGTTTCCTTCTGGTGTTTTTTTCTGGATGGATTATGTTGATTATGCTTAATTCTATTTTCAATTTCTTGACTGGAATTATGCTCCCAATGTTTTTAGTGGCTGTTCTCTTTCTGGATATCTTTTAATTTGCAAGAGTTCATTTTGTGAGCAATAAAACCTAATCAGGGTCATTTTTGCGAGAAAAATTTAAACAGTATCTACTTCCTGTAACCGTTCCGGTATACCATTTTTGTTTTTCTGGCGACGTAATGAAAAATGGATTGATTGTTACTCCATGTAGTTTTTCTCCGATAACTTTGTAGCTGTCTCCTGGTTACTGATTACTTAAAAAAAGAGTCGTCTGGTGAGTTGTTAAGCTAATAGCTTGAAAGGGCGCCGTTGTATTTTGGTTGTATATTCGACAAGAATACAAATTGCAGGAGATATATATATATGGCGTTTGGAATGAATATGCGCATGATTCTAAAAGTGGGCTCATTTGAGCCATTACGGTTTAAGTACTTTCTCTCAAATCAATTCATCCTCAGTCCATACTATTTATTAATCTTTTCGTGCCATTGATGTTCGTTGGTGATATCTCTTAAAACAGCTGTATGTTCTCTTCCTGGGCTTTGCAAATTCAATTAAGACTTATACTTTTATTTAGCAATGGTGAGTGATAAGTTGGCTTTGAATTATGAAAATCTTTTGCATTCTTATCTTCTTCTGATGAGTTCGAATCACCTCCTGATAGATAGATCCTCAAGCTCTTTTTCTATTTTTTGGTGAAAGTCTTTGTTTTTTTATCTTCTTGCTGACCACTGCAAACAACTTTTGCTGCACTTCCTGCCTTACTGATCATTTAGGACATGGACTTGGTGGTCCTTCCATAAAAATAACATTTGAAACTCACCTCTTCTACCCTCAATCAATTTAATATTTGAGTTAGATTTCAATCTTGTGGTGTTTCGGTTATTGAGAGGTTTGATTGAGAAGTATAGAGAGAATAAGGAGGATCTACATATGATATTTATTGATTTAGAGAAAGTATATGTTAAAGTTCTAACAAAAATGCTATGGAGAGTTATAGAAAAGAAATGAGTTAATAGCGCTTATACTCAAGTCATTAAGGATATGTATGCAGGCGGAGCTGTTACTTGTGTTCAAACACAAGGTGGTTTGACATGTTTTCCTATTTCAGTTGGATTACATCAGGGATTAGCTTTAAGCCCATATATTTTTTACTTTAGTCATGGATGTTTTTACTAGACATTTGCAAGAGAATTTACCCTGATGTATGTTTTTCATTGATGATATTTTTCTTGTTGATAAGACTAGAGAGTAAGTTGAAGGTAAATGTGAATTATGGAGGTTAACCTGAGAGTCTAAAGGTTTTCAACTGAGTAGATCAAAAATAGAATACATGGAGTGTAATTTTAGTAGTAATAGATCTAGCGGAGAGTTATGAGTTTGGACTTTGGACGATCAAGTTATTAATAAGAGTATATGTTTTATATATCTAAGGTTTATTGTTTAGAGTGATGGTGAAATGGATGGGAATATTATTAGTAGAATTCAAGTTGGATGGTTGAAGTGGAGGAATGCATTTGGTTTGTTGTGTGATAGGAAAGTATCTTTCAAAATTAAGGGAAAATTCTATAAGATGGTGTTGAGTCCTGCAATGCTTTATGGTGCAAATTTTGTCCATTAAAAGAGAAGCATAAAATTAAGTGTTGTAGAGATGAGGATGGTTAGGTGACTGAGTGGCTTTAATGTTAGAGACAAAATACATAACAAGCATATACGTGAAAATGTTGGAGTAGCTCTAGTGGCAGATAAGATTAGAGAGAGCCACCTTAGATGATTTGTCGACATAAAATATCGGACATCTGATGACCCGGTTAGGATAGCAGATGTATTAAATTTGGCTTGCGTTAAGAAAGGTAGAGTTAGAACTAAAAAGATTTGGTTTTAAAAATAATAGAAATGATACTTTTTTTTTTATATTTAAATGAGAATTTGACTCTTAACTGGGCATAATAGAGAAAATGATTCATGTAGTCGATCCCACGTGGTGGGATAAATTTTTAATGTTGTTTTTGATCTTTGGTTATGGGCCTTTCCTCTATCAAGTTAATGCATGAACTCATGTTATCCTAATTTATTTTTTTGAGTTGTACTTTATATTTGAAAAATATATATTATCATGATAAAGAGGAGTATTTTTAAAGATTTGGAATGGACTTGTAGTAGTTTCTTCATGAAGATTTGAAGTGGGCTTGAAGAAACTTCTCAATGAAGATTTTAAGTTGACTTGAAGTAGCTTCTTCATGAAAAATTTTAATTTAGTTCTTTAATATGTGAAGAAGATGAGCATCATTTTCATTTCATAAATCATAGAAAATGAAAACTCAATTTTCAAGAACTTCATTAAAATAATCACTTTATGTATTGTAATAAGGGACCTGATCTTATCTTTTCAAATTCTGTGTTTTGTAGTTCTATGAATACTCTTGTGATGGAATGAAAGATAATGTTGAGTTGATACTGGATAATATGTAATAGATAAGACTTGGTGGAGATTTCATTTAGATGAGAATTCCCTTCTTTTACCCTCCATTTAATGTCTTATAAATCACACCCTATTACTTTTTTACTTTAATTCACATGATAACATTTTTTTCTTTTAAAAAATGCAATATTATAAGCAAGATAATGGTACTAGTACAAAGATTGCGAAGTAAAATAGAAAAGATCAAATACATAAAGCATAGAGCCAAAGGATAAATCATATAACAATGCTAGAAAACAAGTAAGAGTTTATTTGGACCGCCATGCTTGAAGTCTGCCTAAAACCGGTGAGTGTCAATGCGTTTTTTTATTAATGCACTATTTGGTAAATTTAATTTGAAATTTGTTATTCACTAGAATGTTGCCACCCATAATGCTTTCATTAGAATCATTAGGTTGCAGAATATCATAAGTAAATATATCTGCACTTATAGGAGGGAGAGGTGGGACTTTTAGAATTGGAAACTCAAATGAATAGATCATTTCTGGATTGCTTGCAAGTGCAAGCACCGTAGTCTCAGGATCCTGAGGTTAGCCAATTGGTCCCTCTTGACATTTGACTATCCCTCTTGTGGTTAAACGTATGGTTTCTTCATATCCGGATGAGCCTTGAAATTGTTAAAAAAATGCGCCCAAAGATTTTGCTAAAAGAATTATATGAGGGGATGCCTTCAAAGAATACTTGACTGAGTTAGTTCATACATTCTTTTCCAATGATAAGGTAGTGCCCATTTCTATCAAAACTCTGGCCACATAAGGTCTCAAGAGATGAGCTATAATAAAGTCTGCATGCAAAGGTAGAACAGAACTTGAAGAGTACAAGGTAGCTTGGTTCAAAAATGTAATCAAAGTTAGGAAATACTACCCCAATAGGAGGGATATTGATAGGAAGTACTTGAGTGCGCAAGTAACCTTAAGGGCCATACTTGAATTCGCAAGCAAACCTGGCAGGAATTGGCAAAAACAGCGAGAAAAAGGGTTTGATTCAATCCACAAACAAGAAACACAAAGCAAGATACAATTTTCTTCTATTCGAGGGGAAGAAATACTCTCCAAATCTCTAGCAAAGCCTAGAGCCCACACAAAACAAACCCTAGATCTCAACATTTCTGCAAATCTCAAGATACCCCAAACCCTAGCCTCCACAAGACTAATTAAAGCCAAAGAAGCTTACAAAATCCCTAAAACAGCCCTCCATTCAATTTTTTTCTCCTAAACATTATGGGCCCCACTAAGGCTCCCCCCCTCCTTGGTTCCGCCCAGGCTTGGGCCGGTGGCTATAACAGTGAACTGATCCCTATTGGACCGGTTCAGCCGGCCCTCCTGGGTCGTCATTGTAACGTTACTCACCTCCGAAAAACTCACATTGTCCTCAAGGTGAAAAGAAAGAAACTGGAGCCTCATTATGTCGTATGGTTCCCAAGTGGCCTGAACTCAAGAATGTCTTTCCATCTGATAAGCATTTCCTTGTTTCCCTTTTTATCCACTCTGACCCCTCCTAACTCTAGTGGTTCTAGGATCACTTCCAGCTTCTCTGTCAGTGTAGCTGGCAACTCCGCACTAACTGCATGCTTCCCTAGAGCTCTCCTCAGCTGTGATACATGAAAAACTGGGTGTATGGTGGCCGTTGGGGGTAACTTCAATCGATATACCACTGCTCTGATCTTGTCCACCACCTTGTAGGGACCAAAGTACCTCAGAGCCAATTTCTCGTTCCTTCTGTTAGCAATTGATTTCTGCCTGTAGGGTCTTAATTTCAAGAACACTTTTTCCCCCACTTCATACTGTATGTCTCTCTTATGTGTATCTGGCCGCTTCTTCATGATTTGTTGTGCCCTCCACAAATGTTTCTTTAACTCCTCCAACACCTGGTCCAGCTCTTCTAAGTACTGTTTAACAGAAGAGACTGGTGTATTTCCTCTCCCAAAATGCACTAAGTGTGGGGGTCTCTTCTATACAACATCTTAAAAGGAGTCATTTGGGACGCAAAATGGTATAAAGTATTGTACTAATACTCGGCCTAAGGTAACCATTTTGCACATATCTGTGGTGTTTTAGAAGAAAAACATCTCAAATATGTTTCCAAACTACGGTTCACCACCTCTGTTTGCCCATCTGTTTGTGGGTGGTAGGCGATGCTTCTCTTGAGAACAGCGCTGTGCAATCTGAAAAGCTCCCTTCAAAACTGATTGAGGAACACTTTGTCTCGATCAGATACAATTGATTCAGGAATCCCATGTAATCTAACCACTTCCCTGATAAATGATGCTACTATTAATACTGCAGTGTAGGGATGTCGTAGGAGGATAAAATGTGCATACTTATTAAGTCGGTCCACCACGACCAAAATGACTGTGAATCCCTCTGAGTGTGGTAGCTGTTGATGAAGTCCATGGACACTTCCTCCTATACTCTATTTGGAAGTACCAAGGGTTGTAGTAATCCTCTTGGAGCCATTGCCATATATTTGTTTCTCTAGCACACTTCACACTTTGCCACCATCTCCTCCACATTTTTATACATTCCATTCCAGTAAATCTCTGATGCCAGCCTCCTATATGTCCTATACACTCCTGAATGACCCCCAACTACACTGCCATAGAACTCCTACAATAAGTGAGGAATGTGTACGGAAGTTCACGATATCACGAACCTCCCCTGATGCAACAACCTCTCTTCTTCAAGATAGTACCCAGAATGACTACTATTATCTCTTATCAAATCCTCCCTGATCTTCCTCAATTCTTTGTTCTACATGCTTTCTTCCTTGATGGCCCCCAAGTCAACCATCAGTGGTACTGAAACCACCAACTCCTGAAGTTCTCCAACACATATGGATAAGGCGTCGACCGCCTTATTTTTCACCCCTAGCCTGTACTGGATCTCAAAATCATAGTCTAAAAGTTTTGGCAACCACATCTGATGTTCCTCGATCACCATCCTTTGCTCCAACAGGTGCTTCAAGCTCTTCTGATCCGTACGGATAATGAAATGCCTTCCTAACAGGTAAGGGCGCCATTTATGAATGGCCAAGACAATGACCATCTACTCTCTCTCGTATATCGACTTCAATCGAGCACTAGTTGACAACACCTGACTGAAGTATGCTATAGGCCTGTGATTATGCATCAACACTGTCCCCAATCCATATCCTGATGCATCGGTCTCCACCACAAAGATCTGGCTGAAATCTGGAAGAGCTAACACTGGGACAGTTGTCATGGCTTTCTTCAACCTCTCAAAAGCCTGGGTTACTGCCTCCCCCCACAAAAAATTGTCCTTCTTCAGTTGCTCAATCAACGACCAAGCAATGGTACTATACCCCCTCACAAACCTCCTATAGTAGCTAGTCAATCATATGAAACCCCTCAATGCCCTTATGTTTCTAGGCATTGGCCATTTCTGCATTACCTCAATTTTTGTTTGATTGGCCGCTACTCCCTTGTGAGATACTACATGCCCCAAATACTCCACCCTAGACTGGGTGAAGCTACACTTCTTTATGTTGGACCTCAGCTGTTGTTCCTGTAAAATTTTAAGAACCTCATTCAAGTGCTCTAGATGTTCCTCCGTTTTGCTGTATACCAGAATGTCATCAAAAGATACCAGAACAAATTTCCTGAAGTGCTACCGAAACACCATATTCATCAAAGACTGGAAAGTAGCCGGGGCGTTACTAAACTCAAATGGCATCATCAAGAACTGGTAGTGCCCCTCGTGCGTCCTGAAGGCCATCTTCTGAATTTCCTCCTCAACCTGATTTGATGGTAGCCTGACTTCAAATACATCTTAGAAAACACTATTGCTCCATGCAGCTCATCTAATAACTCATCGATCACCAGAATGAGGAATTTATCCGGTACTGTCTTCTTGTTCAATGCCATGAAATCCACACTAAACCTTCAGCTCCCATCCTTCTTTTTGACCAATAAGACTGGACTAGAGAAAGGACTCACACTTGGTCTGACGAAGCTTGCTTTCAACGTCTCCCTAAGTAGCTTCTCAATCTCATCTTTCTGAATTTAGGGGTAGCGGTAAGGCCGAACACTAATTAGTGACACCCCATCCTTTAGAAGGATTGTATGCTCTTGCTCTCTGGGTGGTGGTAAGCCTTGAGGTGGCTGGAACACCTCAATGAACAGCTATATGAGTGGTTGTACTGCCATTGGAATGTCTCCGTCTTTCTCCCTCTTCCCCCACACAGATCCTCTCTAAGCATTGCAGCTCCACCAAATACCCACCTCCCACCTCCTGTATGATTATGATCATGGATTTTAGAGACACTTCGGCCCTGGATAACCCTGCATCGCCTTGGATCACCATCCCCTTTATTTCCACCATCAGTTCCATCCTCAGAGCACCCTAATTGACCTTAGTCTATCTCAAGGTCTGCAGCCATTTCATCCCATGATGACATCAATACTCCCTAGTGCCCATCATCACTACATATCCTCCCGTGTCCACTAATTTCACCCCCAACATATTTACGATCTAGTTAGAGTTGAAATTATGTGTGGCCCTACTATCGATCAGCACCTCTACCTCACGGTCCGCGATTTCTCCCCTCACTTTCATGGTGTGATTCAGGGTGAATCCCACCGCAGAGTTTAGAGAGGCTTTTGCGACGTCTAGATGTAACTTCTCTTCCTCCTACTCCACTATTCCGCTCTCACCTCTCTTTTCAGTTTCCTCGTCATCACAGACGATGAGAACCTAAAGAGTTCGATCCTTACACCTATGCCCTGGCATGTACTTCTTATCACACATGAAACACAACTCCTTTAGCCCTCTTATCCTGTATCTCCTTCTCAATAAGCTTCTTAAAATTTCCCCCAGGTCCCCATCCTCTAGACTTCTCCTTTGGTACTTTGCGCAAACTTCTCGGTGCAGCTCCTTTGGGAGCTAGAAAGGTAGTAGTTATCCTGTAGGATCCCCTGGAGCTACTGCCTCGAGCCCCCCTCTCTAGATGCTTTTGTTCGTCGACCAGCTGCGCCAACTCCATGGCCTCCCCCAAGTCGCGTGGTTTCATCACTCTCACAACTGCTTCGATCTCCAGTTTGAGCCCCTTCATGAAGTTCCCCTCAAGCACGGTCTCAGAAAGACGATCCAGCCTGCTAGCTAGGTACTCAAACCAATCACAGTATTCTGCCACTGTCCCGTCCTACGTTAGAGCAAAGAATTGCTCATAGAAGTCTTCTCTCCTATTGGTTCGAAAATATTCTAGTAAACAATCCTTGAACTCCCTCTAGCTTCAACTGGGTCGCTTCATGTCCCACCATTGGTACCATGCCAGTGCCTTCCCTTCCAAACAAAGTCTTGCCACTATCAGTTTCTCCTCCTCAGTCAACCCATTGACTGCAAAGTATCACTCCTCCTTGTAGATCCAGCCATGAGCGCCCTTGCCCTAAAAAATGGGCATCTTCAATTTTCTCACCCTTAGGTCCCACCCTTTTCCCCTAACTCCTCAATAACATCCCATTCCTCGAAGAGGAAGTGCTCCTCAGTGGTCACGATTTTCCCTTCGACGATCATACCCGAGCCCTTCCTCATATTACCCTCTTCTCCTTTCACATTATGTACCCGGGCGGTAAAAATCATCCCTTCTCCCAACAAAATCAACACCCCTCCGTTCATAGCCCATTCTCATCTCCTCCCTAGAAAGTGGTTCTAGATGAGGCATTCTATCATTTTCCTCAAGGATATCCATTTTCGGATTCTCCTTCCCCCTAAATGGGTTCGGATTTCCGTCTCTCCCATTGTCGCCGGTGATCTCCTTTGATTCTAATGTTGCCAGATTTGCCTTCAAGCATCTTCTTCATCATGTCTTCAAGGCGGCGGACCTTCCATCCATCTTTTCATGGATGAAAGCAAATTGATTCTGAAAATCAGCGGTTTTTTCCTAAAAAAAGTGTCTTTAGTTGACCTATTTCTCCATCCAATACTTCAACTTTTCTTCCAGTCATTTTTCTTCCCAAGATTTACGAGAAGATCTTCTTGCGGATGAAATTTCCTTGCTGAAATTTCTGGATTTCAGTCGACGATGGTCCCAAGACAATGCTCTGATACCAATTTGATATGAAGTACTTGAGTTCGCAAGTGACCCTAAGGGAAATACTTGAGTTTGCAAGCAAACCTAACAGGAATTGACAAAAACAGTGAGAAAAAGGGTTTGATTCAATCCATGAACAAGAAACACAAAGCAAGATATAATTTTCTTCAATTCAAGTTGAAGAAATACTCTCCAAATCTCTAGCAAAGCCTAGAGCCAATACAAAACTAACCCTAGGTCGCAAAATTTCAATAAATCTCAAGATACCCCAAACCCTAGCCTCCACAAGATTAATTAAAGCCAAAGGAAACTTACAAAATCCCTAAAACAGCCCTCCATTCAAAATTTTCCTCCTAAACATTATTTAATTAAGCAATGGGCCCCACTAGGGCTTCCGCCCAGGCTTGGGCCGCCGGCTATAACAGTGAACCGGTCTCTGTTGGACCGGTTCAGCTGGCCCCTCCAGGGCTGACATTGCAATAGATATGTGGGACAACAAATGCATCAAAATGAGGAAATCACTTAAGCTTACACTGACATAATAACTATGTTTAGAGAAGAGTCTAGTGTATGAGGATAGTATTATAATAATGTGAAGAGGATTAATAAGCTCAACTGAGAGTTATCCATAAAGTTTAAGTATGATAGAAATTTGCTAATTACATTAGTAAAACCCATAAAGTTTTTCCTTGATATGATGATGGTTGATTATGTTTCGATGGAGCTGAATCTTGATGATAATGCAAGTAAAAATGGCCTGAAGGAAAATGGTGTTGTCCCGAGTTAGATGATCCACCCACAACTTTTGCAAAGAATGAAAGTTGCGAGTGATGGGAGGTATGGCCTTTTGATGAAATGAGGCCAATCAAAGGAGCCTCCAAAATAATTGGCATCGGAGGTGGAGACAAACCCTTGAAGCATCCAAGGAGGGGACTGGTAGTGGAGGAATATGGACTATAGTGATGGAGAGAGAAAAAAGTTTTTCCAACAACAGTGAGGAAACAAGTGGCAAGGATCTCTAGCCGAGGGATAAAGCTGCCCTGGAGTTGAGAGCAGCCATCATTGAAGGTGGAGTGCAAGGCCTCAACTATGGATGGCCCACTTGGAGCCATTAGGCATTAGCAATCCACATGTGAACATCAATAGCATTATCCCAACTATTTAGGGTCAACTTTATGATCCTAGATTTCCATTCATATTTTTGAGAGCTATCTAAGATGCTAAATCTATTTCTCATAAATCATTTGAATAAATTCTATCTATTTTATTTTGCCCGACAATAGTGAAGAAGCAAGTGGCAAGGATCTATAGAAGGGGAATAAAGTTGCCTGGAGTTGAGAGCAGCCATTAGCAAGGGACAATGAGCGCAAGGACTCAACCCTAGATTGCTCACTTGGAGCTATTAGGTGTTAGCAATCCACAAGTGAACATCAATAGCATTATCCCAACTATTTAGGGTCAAATTTATGATTCTAGATTCCCATTCATCTTTTTTAGAGCTGCCTAAGGTGCTAAATTTACTTCTTATAAATCATTTAAATAAATTCTATCAATTTTATTTTAGGTCTACACTCTACTTCTCCTTCCTAATCCCGTGATATTAGTTTTATCATCTCATTTGATAGCTTCATTTTCTGCCCTTCATTTTACATTTTCAAACTACCAACTAAGTCTATTTTTTAATTATATTGTTTTTAATAGATGTACTTTAGTCATTCTTCTAATATAATCATTTTAAATTTATTTTTCCTAATTTAGTCCCCCAACATGATAGTTTGAAACCAGGTTGTATAGAGTATCTTTGAGCAATGGAGGAAGAATATGCCTTTTCAACATAATTCACTAACACTTGCAAGATGGGCGATATGTACATAGCTTATTCTTTTATTACGGGATAGAATCAAAATATTTCAGAATTCTAAATTCCTTTTGCTAAATTTTATGGTGAATACATTTGCTAAAATTAGAAATATTTTTAAAGATAGGCATTGCTGATTGTCTAATTGTTTATCTAGTTGGTCTCTTTGAATTGGTATTATTTATCTTACAGTAATTTCTTTTCTAAGACATTGCTTTTAAATTATTAGAATATACAAGTTGACATGTTTATTTCGGAACTCTGAAAGAGGCATACTAAGTTTGAGTTCATACTTATGCTTCTGTTGAAATGAATGTGTCCATATTCATGAATGACCCGGCATGACATGTGTATATTGTGAACAAGCATACATTTATATAGGTCTGTAAGTATAAGATTGATTTGCTATTGAAATTTTCATATTGGTTAGCCCTCTCTCAATTTTCTTCCCTTTTGGAAGTTTGAAAATTTAGATGGAGTTCTACACTGTTAGTTGTTAATTTCCAATGATCTTTTTTCTAATTTATGCTTATAATTGGAGCTTTGGTAGAATGTAGTCATGCTCACTCTTTCATGCCATGTGTATTTCAGCTAGTATTTAATTTGGAATACTGGCTCATGAAGTTGCTTTTCATCAGAATACTAACTTTTTTCATTTATTTTCAAGGAAATCTTCGCATTCATAAGATCCTATGTTGTACCTGAAGGCTTTCCTGATAGTGTTACCCCTTCATATGTCCCATATATGACATGGAGAGCTTTGAAGGTTGGTGGTTTTATCTGCTTTACAATTCTAACTTTTTCTCGTGATAATGGCTTATGATGCATGCTGATTTTTACACGCATTTGAAGTATTCATTATGGATCTTTTTTTTTGCAGCATTTTTTTGGGGGTGCGATGGGTGTTTTTACCACACGGACACTTCTAACTTCTGTTGGAGCATCTAAAAACAGCGCCACTTCTGGAGCTGTTGCTATTAACTGGATTCTTAAGGTAAATGAGATATATTCACAGTTATCATAGATATCATTTTGTTTGATGATGTTGATGAAGTTTATCTGCACTCTTCAATAAAGTTACTTATATTCTGTTTTTGAAGAACCTAGTATTCCATGCCCGGTCCCTAGCAAATTTTACCCTTGCAATGAAATTGGTTATTGCTCACCAAACAAAAAAATTCGTCAAAGGGAAGATTACATTTATTTTCATGGTCACTCCATCAAAAGTTTTGTTTCATTGATTTCTACATGGAGGCATAAGAGGGGTTTATTTTTTCGAAGTTAATGACTAATCCTCCTGTCTAAGTTAACCCATCCTTTTTTGTGTAGTTTTATTCATCTGTCACTGTTTACTTTGGGATTTCTTGTTATCTGTGCTATAGAAATTTAACTTTTTCTTTGATGAATTGATGCTTAAATCATGCTTGATTTTTTTTATAAACCTTATATTTAAAAAATATTTATGACAACTTATAATCTCTAGGTAAATAAATACTTGTTTATAAAATTTTTGAACTCGATTAGATATTTAAACATCATTATCATCTTATTTGAAGTTTTTCTGCTGGCCATGAAATTGACCTATGTGATAGATGAATGGTAAACATTATTTTAAAAAAAATTCATTCATATTAACTTATGTAGTCTTTATTTTATCAACAGCACTTTTCTAAAATGATTGTTTGTTCCCACCAATTTTATTTTAGCAAATTCTACTATTTGGAAATCAAATATGATGAAAATTTGAAGACCTTTTTTTACATTATTTTTTTAATCAGAAGGCAAATTTATAATTTTATGCAAAGAGGAGTAAGTCCAAATTGGATCAAATCTATGAGCCATTGTTTAAAATTGCGCAATATGAGGATCACTTTGAGGTCCACCTTTGCAAAATTCCAGTGAAAAATGCCTTAGGCTTATGCCTCAAGTTTTTTTTATGAGGCTTACACCTCATCTTGGCTGAGGTGCGCCTCGCCTCGTTGGCATAAGGCATATGGCTCGCCTGGCTGACATTAGGCATACGCCTTGCTCTATTTACGTATGTTTGTTATTTAAAACTTAGTTAAATCCTATACAAAAGCCCCCAAAAATCATTCCTTCTTGCAATCCCAAGCCGCAACAACTTCCTCTCAACTGCCTCGACCTCCATCCCATCTATATTACCTTTGAGTGGTTTCCCCATATTTATTTCTAATTATGTTCAACCAAATGATCAAGTCTAGCAAATTTCAACATTTGTTTAAAATGTGTTGAATATCTGAAAGTCAAAGTTAGGGAATTTATTTTAGAAAAACAATTTTAGGAATAAAAGAAGAGATCGATTGTGATCTCCTATGATTCCGTTTCTTAATTTTTAGGAAAGAATTATTCTCCTATGGTTCTCCTAATTTTTAGGAAAGAATTATTCTCTTATGATTCTATTTCCTAAATTTCAGGAAAGAATTAAGCTAGGTAGATTTTTTTCTTTACTAGACATTTTTTTAGTGTGTTTGTGTGTGTGTGTATATATATATATACACACATATATATATACACACACACACTAAAAATAGAATATTTTCATAGTATCTGTGCTAGTTGTCTAAACCCTAATCTCTTAAGGCCGCTTTTCTCTGGCATATTCTTTCTGGCCATCTCTTCTCTATTTCTCATGCCAATTCTCTCTAATCAATTTTTTCTGGTCATTGTTTGACGTGCCTGCATATGCCCTTTATGGCTTTGGATGAAGTAACTGTTTTCATGCTTTCCATTTCTCTAAGAAGCAATCTACCTCAAAGCCTTAGATTGTTTCTGTTGGTCAGAAGCAGGGTTTTTCTACAGCCCTGGAAATAGTGATCATTGAATGTGCCCCCTCTGGATTAAAGTTTCACCCTCAAATTAGGAATTAGCAATCTAATCCTGACCTAGTGCGCATGAGTACAATATTATGTAGAAATCGCCTTTTGGATGACATGAGATATAGTGTAGAAATCATCTTTTGGATGACTTGCTAAATAATCAGTCACATTCACGAATATTGGAATGCTACTGAGAAAGTTTAATGTTATGCCCCAGTTATGATTTCCTTTGGCCATTCTCAGGGCAAGAGAGTTACTTCCTGCACAATGAATATTCGTTACCAATCTGCACAATTAAAAGAAAATTTTCCTCCATAGATCTGTCCATGTCTCTTTTGAAACGATCTGAAGACTGCTTTATAATGAAAGGTTATACTTATTAATCTCTTTTGAAACTAAATAATCAAGATTTTTGATTAATGAGCAATGCCGTCTTTCACATATTTTAATTAGTTTTTAAGATCATAAATATTATGCAAGGCTACTCGTGAGAAGTGTTTGCTGTAAGCTGCTGTACAAGTTAAAATCTTATTTGTTGGAATGATTGACACTATCAGCTTAAATATGGACATTTGCATTTTGGGGATCATTTTCTGGAGGTGATTTTTGAAAGTTTCTATGCGGCTCATTCAATTTGCTATAGAATTATGCTCAAATGCTTCTAAAAAGTTGGGCAGACCCTACATGCGTCAACATTTTCTAGCTTAGCATATCTAATGCATAAATTGAGTTCAGTTAACAGAATTGGATTGATTAACATCTTTGTTTCGCGAAAGCTTTTTGACTAGTCTTTTATGCTCAATAGAGTCATTAGTCTTATACCAACCATCTAGGGTTGACATTGTGACTAGCTTGTTAGGTTGCATCAAAGAAACCTTTTTTTTTTATGGCACACAAGATAAAGTCAGGAAGAATCATATGCTTACTCAAATAGGATTAGTGGGCGTAGTTCATAACAGCCATCTTATTGAATAAAGATGCATTTCTAGCTTTATGCCATTGCAAAGTTTCTTTAAATAATTGACAATTTTGTGCTTGTTGGGCAACCATGCCAACATCCATCTTTTGGGCTTCATTTTGGCTTGCCTTTTTTTGCTATTACTGCTGTTCTCTCAGAGTGAAGTATTTTGAGTATATAATGAGGATCCTAAGGTAAGTAATTCATGTTCCAGGTCCTCTGATATTGGAATCTCTTGCCATATTCATTTTATATTTTATTCTTGTCTTCTAAATAGAACTGTTGCTGCAGGTGAACTATTCTTCTGATATTCTTAGTTGAAAAATCTATAATGTAGGATGGAGCTGGGCGTGTTGGTAAAATGCTTTACTCCAGGCAAGGGAAGAAATTTGACTATGATCTGAAGCAGGTTAAATTCCCGTGAAGCAAATTTCTTCACATTTGAATAACCCTATTCCTTTTGTAAATTATGTTACTGAAAAATAAAAAATGGATCTTTGGCAGCTTCGGTTTGCAGGTGATCTTTTGTTGGAGTTGGGTGCGGGGCTTGAGCTAGCAACTTCTACAGTTCCACATCTTTTCCTACCGTTGGCCTGTATGGCTAATGTGGCAAAGGTCATACTTATTTCTTTTTTCAGCTTATTTTATGGGAGTATTTCTCCTGAAAATATCTAAACTTTAATCTTATAAAGTGCTTCCTTGGAATCCTTCAACATGCAGAATGTTGGTACTGTCACATCGACATCTACTCGAACACCAATTTACAAAGCCTATGCTAAAGGAGAAAATATTGGGGATGTCACTGCCAAAGGAGAATGTGTTGGCAATATTGCTGATCTAGTATGATTTTTGGACCTTTGTCATCATATGATTTCTAGAATGTTATGGAGTAGTTCATATGCAATGCAACCATAACGATCTTAAAATAGGAAGATTTTTATACTTATTGATAATGCTCATGATTTATTTAATATGGTTGTATAATCACTTTCCTTCAAACCCCCTCCCCCCTCTCCTGCCTAAGTTATGTCTTATGCTAAGCTTTTGCATTGGATTTCTCTAGATTCATTATTCTGTTATTATTGATTAAAGAAAACTTGGCAATTAAGCTTTTACTTGTGAAATCACTTTTCTTTTGTGATTGATTGCTTAATTTGGATTAAACAAAGGCACTATGGTCATTGTCATCATTATCCTCATCCCAATAACTTTATGAGGTTAGCTTTACGAAATCTCTTCCATTCATTTATGTTGAATGTGATAGGAAACACTTGTACATTTCAAGTATTTCCTATCAATCTTCGGAAAACAGTGAGAAATCTTCAAAAAAATCAACACAAAATCATGAAAAAGTAGATAATTTGTATTATTTGATGAAAGGGAAATGGAAAATACCAAGATACAATTGATCCTCTATTCGAGTGGAGGATCTTTCTCTCCCAAATATGATGTGAAACAATCCATGCGAAAGTGATTTGCTTAAAGAAGTTTGCACGTTTCGATTTAGAGGCAATAATAAGCAAGATCTTATGCGGAATTGAACGATAAGATAAACATTAAAGTAGTGCCTAGTTTAGGTTACTCACATGCATAGAAGTTAAGTTCAAAAAATAGCCAGCTTAATCCAACATTGCATACATGGATGGTTTTCAACAAGATATCCCTAGATTAACAATAAGATAAGTTACTATGCAAGGATCCCTCACTAAACTCTCTAATTTACTAGGCTTTAGCGGATGAACATTAACACTATCCTCATGAATTTACTAATACCACAATCGAGAAGTAACTATGAAGATAAGAGAATCGGAGAAAAAGTTTACCCAAAGGACAGAGGCTACGAAGCTCCGGCGTGATCGTCTAAGTGCTTGAGAGGAAGTGGATGGCAATCCGAACTCCCTGACTGTCTTGAACAACATTCAAAGACTCCTCAATCGGTGAGACAGCAAGGGGATGGCACAAGATTTTCCGGACAGCTACTTAAGACAACAAGAGGAAGAGCTGGGACAATAATATCTAAGGTCTTGAGAAGGAGGTCAGCCACTGTAAACGTTCAGATATTTTCGGACAACAAGGGAAGCTTGCTGGAAATCTCTGGGCAGCAATGGAAACCACTTGTTCAGCAATTCAGCTGGATGAACTTGCTGAATTTGCAGATCTGGAGGAGCAGACGGATGGTGGAATGCTTCTGGCCAGCAAAACAAGGAATGCTGAGTTGTGGGGCAGCAAGGAAATCTGTTCAGGCGCCGTATTTCGTACTGGGACGAATTGCTCTCTGGACAAATTTCGTCCCGACGGTTCGTACAGGGTCGTACAGGTTCGTACAAACGAACCATACAGATTTTTCACAATTTTCTTCAGTTCGTCCCGTACTAAAGTCAGTTCGTACAGACTAACAGCACTAAAAAAATTGAAAATCTGAGGGGTTTTATAATCTACCCACCTTAAGAAAAATGTCGTCCTCGACATTCCCTTAAGGGTTCAACAAAAAAGATATAAAATAAATCTGTACAACCAAAATTCAAATCAAATTGAATCAAAATCAAAACTCGTCGAAAACCATACAGTCATCCAGTTCATTCAATCACATGTCATTCACTATGCATGATATGTCAAGTCAATCAATTAGTCAATTAATCTTACCAGCAGGACTTTCATGTCGTTGTTGATCTTCATAATGCTGTAAACTGTATACACGTGGCATCATTGGAGTAGGTGCAATAGGTCGTGGTACAACGGTCTCCCTCTGACTATCACTAACTACTCTATCATTCGTCCTGTTTGTTGATCTTTCATTATATGCTCTTGAGCTGACAGTCCTCTGTCCTACAGTACGTCCAGGTCCAGACTGTCCTGTGCCAGAATTAGTTCTTCCTCCAAACCCTTTCTGAGGACAATCTGCTACTATATGTCCTTGCTGTCCACAGCGAAAACATTGTCCCGTCAATAAATAGCACTAACCTGCATGTCGTCGACCACAATGAATGCACTCGCTGTAACTGCCAGATGATGCTACTGACATAGATCCCCTTGACTCATTATACTTGCTTTTCTTATCTCTATATCTTTCTCTACTCGGTTCATCTCTGCTCCTCCTACTACTGACATCATATCTTGATGCTGGTGTTGTCAAATCAATCTCTATCAATCTAGCCCGTTTCGCCAACTCAGAAAACTCACGAATCCGTAATGGTACTAGTGCATGTCTCAGCTCTCTATTCAATCATTGCAGAAATCTATAACATTTTTCTTCAGAAGTGGGGATCAAATAAGAAGCATACCGAGCAAGTGCAGTAAACTCGGCCTCATACTGCATCACTGTCTTGCGTCCTTGCTCCTTTTTGATGAAAGCTTCTTGCATTTGTCGTCGAGCTGACAGATGTACAAACCACATCCGGAACACTGTAGTGAACTCGTCCCAAGTGATCTCAGCATTTGTCTTCCCTTGAAATTTCTCTCTCCGCTGTCCAATCCAGCATCTCTCTGCTTCTCCTTCAAAAAGAAACACAGCCAAAGGCACCTTTCGATTTTCCGGACATTGCATGCTGTCAAAAATCTTTTCTATCATCATTATCCAATCTTTAGCAGCCTGTGGTCCTACAGCTCCTTTGAACAACGGAGGTTTCAGCTTATGAAATGTCTATAAATGCTTATCTGTTTCGTTCTCTTTACTTCCACTCAACTTACTCTGTGTGTCACCCATGACTTGTGCTATAACAGTAGTCAACTGTATCATACTTTTTGAGGATACTGGAGCTGAGGGTACTGGAGCTGCACTGTGTTGCTCATTTGACACACTTGATTCTGGATTATCCATTTAACTTTTCACCTGCACAGTCCAGTATAATCGGAATGATACATACATGCAACTATGTATGCAACATGATGCACTTGAAACTACCCATTCTACCCAACTCTCAAAATCAAATCCTATAGCTCTGATAACAATCAATTATTCCAATAAAACTGCTCTGATACCACTAAATTGTGACGCCCTAAGATCTAATTTGGAAAGAATTATTCAGTCAATCTTTTAAGTCAATTTTCTACCAGAGCTATCTATAGTCATCTATCAGTGATAAACAATTTAACAAAATTTACAATTTAAAACATCATGTAAACATTTCTATTCATTCCCAAAAGTTCATTTACAATACTCAGGATCTATACACTAATCACATGTAATCCATACCGTCATGAGTACAAAAAGAATCACTATAACAAAAGGATAAAAACTTGAAGATTCCTGATTAACCTCAATCTCTTGCTCCCTTGCCCTGACCTGAAATTATTAACCATATATAATGAGCTTAAAAAAGCCCAGCAGGTCACCAAATACCTACAACTGAAATCAAAGCACGGTACGGAAGCAATATGCATGTCAATCAGTCAAATCATAGCAGTCACTTACACATGATCATTGAGTCAATATAGAAATAGGAATCAGTACAGAAACAAAAATCAATATAGGAACGTGTGAAGCCATCACTATCAGTGGAAGAGTCAATAAACGCTATAAAAGTTTGTAAAGCTCAATGAATCATTACGCGTCGTATCAATAACACCATTCAATTCAGTAGACAAATCTTCATATCTAAAATTTCAGTTAAATCATTAAAGAAATATTCGTATCGGTAATATCAATCAAATCAGTCAATAATATCAATCGTATAAAAAGAATTCATCGGTTCAATAATATCAGTCGGTATAAAACGTTAAATCAATACTATTGTTCATGACTGTTAAAATCACAAATCAATGAAATAAAATCATAACATCGTTTGAAACAATTGGAATCAATCAATGCCGTAGAATCATATCAAGATGTACACTTGCAATTCAGTTATCTATATCACGTGTTCAATGAATCACATGTCACTTACACAGTATATCACGTGCATAATGTCAATAAAGTGAATCAGTAGTATCAGTGCCTGTATCAGTAACAATTCAGTGACATGAACAGCAATGCTCAGTAACAATCCAATGACATGAACAGTAATGCTATAATAGTAAAATCATGCATTAACAATAAAGTCGTATAGTAACGATAAATCCGTACTATAACGATAAGAACAATGATTAAACACATGTATTTCAGTAATTAATAATCATACTTAAGGTTTAAAATTGCGTAAATAAGCCTCGAGGCGTAAGCCTCGAGGCGGTGTGAGGCGTAAGCCTCATCGACGAAGAATTTCGTAAATGAGAATTTAAGAGTTTTAGCAAGTAAAAAATAGTAAAATTCTATCATACAATAAAAACATCTAAATGACAATTAAAATTAGGGGAAAGTAAGAAAATAAATGCAATAAAATCATGTCCCAAAGTACAAAACCACAAAATATTAGTCTATCAAAACAACCAAAGTACAATTAAGAAAGAACATATATAATCCAATCATGTCCATCACTAAATGGGTCTTCAAGGGAATCTTCTCACCCCTTCCTCCTCTCCTATAGAGTCCAATGTCTTTCCAATCAAAGCATGCACTCATGAACAAGTAGACTAACACTAACAACTATTACTAAAGATGATGAATAGAACAATATGCCGGACTGTCGGGGGTCCAAGGGGGCGCTGCCCCCTGACGGGGTTCGACCTGCCCGGTCAGGTCGCGGGGTCAAGGGGCAGCGCTCTTGCGGGGGTTTCCGGGGGCAGCGCCCCCGGAACAAAATTTTATTGTAAGAGTAATTTTGAAGTTCTATTTGTTTTTGAAGTTCGTAAGTTGTTTTTATGGGAAGATACCGAGTGGTACCAAGCATGTTCCTTAGCAGTACCGAGCATGTACCTAGCGGTACTGAGCAGTACCGAGCATGTACCTAGCAGTACCGAGCAAATACCTAGCTGTACCGAGCATACCGAGTGGTACCAAGCATGTTCCTTAGCAGTATCGAGCATGTACCTAGCGGTACTGAGCAGTATTGAGCATATACTGAGCGGTACCGAGCATGTACCTAGCAGTACCGAGCATATACTGAGCGGTACTGAGCATATACTGAGCGGTACCGAGCATATACTGAGCGGTACTAAGCATATATTTGAGGCGTACGCCTCAGCCAGAATTGCGCAATTGCGCCTCTAAGGCGCGCCTCAGTCCAAGTGAGGCGTACGCCTCTGCCAAGAGAGGAATTGCGTAAGCCTCGAGGCGGTTTTGGGTCAAATTGCGCCTCTTATTACGCAATTTTAAACAAAGATCATACTCACAACATACTCAACAAGTAAAAGCCCTGGCTATTACGATGTTTTTCAGTCTTGTATCATATATCTTGTATCTTATCCGTTGGCTCAGTGGAAAGTGTCGTCACTCTTTACCCGTCGGCAGAGTAATCATCTCCTTATAACTCCCTTCAGTAATCACGTGATCAGTAGAGGATAACACCAAACCGTATTTAAAGGAAAGCCCGTCGTCCCACCATTTGTATAGGTCAATCAGTCTCCAACCAACGGTTCAACCAGTTTTTACTTGTCTTTCACACATACAGTACACAATAGTATCAACAATTTCAATCATATATTCACATTCATAATTATCTCATCAACGCATTGCAACCAATAAATATTTTTTGGCTCGATTTAAAAAACACCTTAAAATATTGTATAGTAGACATAAGTCAGTGTAAAAGGCATAATTCTAGAAAATTATCAAATTACTAGAAATCGTGTAAAACAACGTTTCAAAACTTTACTTGTACTAAATCAATATTTTTCAACATCCGGATATTTTTCTATTCGATAAAAATCCCACAGAATTCAAAATACCTGGTAAAAACTTTCCAGAAAATACTTAAATCATGCAAAATCATCATTTTCATAACATACCAAAAGTTACGCAGTAAAAATTCCGTCAATACAAAGATATGCACGTTTTTCGATAAATGAAATACAAAATAGAGCAGAAAAATACCAAAACACAAAATCTTCGAAATCAGAAATAGGATTTGGATTCCTTACTGCGAGATAAACAATTCTTCCAACTGGTTTTAAAAAAAGTATGGCAAATAATCAGGTTTGCAAACTCAAGTAGTCCTTGTACAACTTTAAATAATGTCCTCAAACCTTGTTTGACAGATTCACAAAGGCTATTTTGAAGCTAAGCTACATACATGGTCAAGTTAATCATACTTTGTTTGTCAAGAAATCTCATGCTGGGAAAAGTATTATATTGATAGTCTATATCGTTGATATTATTTTTTCTTGAAATGATGCATGAATGAATTACAAAATTTAAAGAAGTATTTGTCAAAAGAGTTTGAAGTTTAAATTAGAAATCTTAAATATTTCTTTGGAATAGAAGTGGCTAGATTAAGAAAGGGCATTGTTATTTCTCAAAGGAAATATATCTAAATCTTCTTAAGAAGATCGGTATGCTTTGATATAGACCTGTTAATACTCCTATGGATAGTCAGAATAAACATGACACCGAGAAAAAAAAGTACATCTATGGATACTGGGAGATATCAGAGACTTGTTGGACGTCTGATCTATCTTTCACAGACATATATTGGTTTTGCAGTGAGTGTTGTTCATACCTGTTAACGGCGAATGGCGCACCATGATGCAAAGGTCCATTTAGAGCCATGGCGCATAGCGCACGGCGCGGCACGCGCTATTTTGAACATGGCGCAAGCTATATAAAAAATATAAAATAATAAGCATGAATATGAAATATTATTAAAAATAAAAGACAAGCTATCATAATAATAAAAGACAACCATAACATATATAAGTTCGACTAAGTAACATCCAAATATCTCATAATTCAAATATTACAATCTTTTTTTTTTAAAAGATCAAATATGAATTTAATCTACTCTTCTTGGGAATTACCATCATCAGCAAATGTTAAAAAAGCTTCATTATCTTCTTCAACATTGTGTCCTACTTCATAATCCTCTTCATCACCCTCCTCATCATCATTCTCAATAGCAACATCATGCCTAATTGAAGATTCTTTCTCTTTTCCTTTAGATCTTTCTCGAATATTATAGCTTTTATCATAAACACCAGTAGCTTTAGCAACACTTGTCCAAGTTAAATCTTCCTCTCCAGCAATAAAGTCATTTTCTTCATCAGACTCATCATCTAATTTTCCTGTTAGTCATTCATTTGCATCATCTATCTCAGTCAAAGAAATAAGATCAATGACATCACGATGATTGAATCTCCGAATCAGTGCTCTATTATATTTCACATAAACTAAATCCTTTAAGCGACAATGATCCAATTTGCTTCTTTGTTTGCTATGAAGCTGCAATTAAAATATTATTACATTACTATATTATGAACATATATAAAAAATCAACACATACATTGTAAAATACTTACATGTTCAAAAATACTCTAATTGCGTTCTCATCCAGATGAACTACATATTAAACTTAGGATTTTGATAGCAAAGCTTTGTAAATTGGGAGCTCCTTGTCCATATGCCAACCACCAATCAGCTGAAAGAAATGAATTTTTTTTCTCAATATTATATAACAAATCAGTCTTAATTTTTTTGTAAATAATGATACCTGGAGATTGGATAGTTCTTTGTCTTACAGTTGGAGGAATACCAAAAAGTCCTTCACCCCTAATGTATAAACTTAATTCATTACTGATTTTATCTTCTTCAGCTACATCTTGAGATAATCTTCCAATACATTGATAAAGACCATCAGCTATTTCCTTATCCTTGGCAATATCAGGTTTATTGAAGAAATTTTCAGGATTTAAAAAATGTTCTGCTGCATGTAGAGGCCGATGTAATTGCACTTCCCATCTTCTATCAATCATTTTAAAAATTTGATCATACTTATCACTGTTATTGAAGCTTGTAGCAATTGACTCTTTTGCTCTATCAATTGCTTCATATATGTAAGCCATTGGGGGTTTCTTCTCTCCATCAACCAATCTAAGAACTTTTAATAAAGGACCAGCTATTTTTAAGGCATACACTATAGTGTTCCAAAATGATTGTTGTAAGATTGTATGTTGAGATTGTTTTGCTTTAGCCTCTTTCGCATAAGGACCCAAGATAAATTCCTCACAAGTAAATATTTTCTTCAAGTTCAGTTGTTATTGATGAAAACGTTGTAAAGTAAAGAAAGCTATTGCAAAGCGAGTCTTTGCGGGTTTGACAAGTGCTCTTTGATTTGTGCACCTTCTCATTAACTCAAGTAAGCGATGCCTAGAATATATAAAACTGTGTACTGCCACTGCTTTCTCAAAGCATCGCCTTAGCTTTTGAATTTTGAAAATGTCCTCTATTAATAAATCCAAACAGTGAGCAGCATAAGGAGTCCAATAAATGTGAGGATATTTGTCCATCAATAATTTTCCTGTTATGTCATTACAATTTAAGTTAAGATGTACACAAATTCTTCATGAAATAACATAACTTTAGAATAAAAGTTGTGACAAACCTGCAAGAACATTTTCGGATGCATTATCAGTGACTACTTGGATCACATTATGTGGTCCAATAACCTCGATATACTTGCAAAAAAGTTTAAACATTTTCACAGCATTCTTGGAGAAAGAACTAGCATCAATTGATTCTATGAATGCACTACTTCTTGGACAATTAACAAGAAAATTTATTAAGCTTTTCCCATTCCTTGACGTCCATCCATATGCCATTAGAGAACAACCATATCGTACACAATCTTCTTGATGGCATCGCAATAGCTCATGTGTATGTCCAACCTCTTTCTTCAAACAAGTAACTCGTACCTCATGATAACTAGGAGGTTTTATTCCAAGTCCAAACTGCTCAAGTGCCTCCACCATAGCAGGGAAACTATCATAGTTCACAACATTAATTGGAATCCCAGCATCGTACATCCATCTACTGAACACTCTAACAACCCTTCCCCTCATTTCTTTTTTTGCTGCATCCATTTCTTTGTTAAACTGACATTTTCTATGCTTTACTCATCTTCAGGATTTGGTGTAAGGAAAGTATCTAATGGACTTTTAGGTCGTGATGTTTTGAAGATAGATGTAGATGTCGATCCTTGACTAGATGTGTTAGATTTATTTGTCCGCAACATTTTGGATGATTTAGCAACTAAAATATCATCTGTCATCACGTCAAAGTCATCTCCTTCTTTTTCAGCAAGGTTGACATTTGATATGTCATTAAACTGTTCCTTTAAATCTTTTTTTTTTTCAATATGGATGCCTTAATTTCAGACTTTACGTGCTTGGGACAGTTAGAGCAAGGCCTTGCATTACTAAAACCCCCAACGAGGTGTTGTTTGTTGCGTGTAATTCCACTTTTTGTTATTTTACCATAAAAAATGCATGTCACATTGTTGTTGTCGGATTCATTTGTTAGTATAGCATATTTCCATGCTGGATCTTTTTTTAAAGATTGAACTGAATCTGACATTTTATGATCACCTAAAAGCAAACAAATTTAGATAAAAGAAATATAATATTTTCCAAGAAACATAATATGGGGGCTGCCGGGGGTCCAAGGAGGCGCTGCCCCCTGGCGGGGTTCGACCTGAGTACCTAGCGTGTACCTAGTTGTACCTAGCTGTACTGAGTGGTACAAAGCATGTAACTAGCGGTACCGAGCATGTACCGAGCGGTACCGAGCATTTATATAGCGGTACCGAGCGGTATCATGCATGTACTTAGCAATATCGAGTGTGTACCTAGTTGTACCGAGCTGTACCGAGTGGTACAAAGCATGTAACTAGCGGTACCGAGCATGTACCGAGCGGTACCGAGCATTTACATAGCGGTACCGAACAGTATCATGCATGTACTTAGCAATACCGAGTGTGTACCGAGCGTGTACCTAGTTGTACCGAGCTGGTACCTAGTTGTACCGAGCTGTACCGAGCGGTACAGAGCAAGTAACTAACGGTACCGAGCGGTATCCATCATATACATAGCGGTACCGAGCATTTACTTAGCGGTACCGAGCATACCTGTTAAGTTGTAAATTCTTGTAAGAAATAGCCGTGCAAAACAACAGAGCTATGCGGAACAGACGGAGGTTGCAAATCAGAGTCAGCTGGTAAGATTTTTTATTGGAACAGACGAAGGAGGGGGCAGATTTGGCAGAAGCACTGCTCTGCGGGACGATTCGGCGGAAACAACGACTTCAACTTCGGGACAGATTCGGCTGGATTCGGCGGAAGTAGCGAATACAGCAAATAGAAAACAGAAAACCTTCGACTTCGGGATATATTCAACGACCTCGACTTAGGGACTTCAAGATGTGTTCGACAGATGCATCAAACAGAAAATCTTTCATGAAATTAGGGCATTGAATAGTCGTTTATCTTAAAATATAAAAAAATATTCATAAGTATAAGGAAATTTAAAAACAATTTGGCACGCTATTTTGCGCCGTGCGCAATGCGCCATAGCTCACATGTGGCGCAAATAGCGCGCGCTATTTTAAACACATGCGCCTCGCCATGAACATGGCGCCGTAGGTGCGCCGCGCCGCGCCGTGCGCCATGGCGCGCGCTATTTTACGCCATTGACAGCTATGGTGTTGTTAGTCAATTAATGCATAGTCCTACAAAGAAACACATGAAAACCATCAACAAAATTCTTAGGTACTTGAAGATGACATCAGGGATAGGCCTATTCTTCAAAAAAAAAAAAGGGAAATTTACAAACATGCCACTTTATAACATCTTATTTACATATCTAACATCCAAAACTTTAATATTACATGCATACCACTCTATATTATTTTAATATCAAATATACCACTCAAATTTCTTTCCTACCACTCATATATTTCATTTCTACCACTCATATTTGATATGAAAATAAACTATGGGTGGCATATATGTAATATTAAAGTTTTAAGTGTTAAATATGTAAATAGAGTAGTTTAAAGTGGTATGTATGTAAATCTCCCAAAAAAAAAAAGAGAATCGTGAGACTGAGGTGTATTCATATGCAGATTGTGCAGGAAATATCATTGATAGATGGTCAACTTTTGGGTAATATTCTTTTGTCTAGGATAATCTTGTTACCTGGAGGAGTAAGAAACAATCAATGATAGCCAGAAGTGGTGTAGAAGCTGGGTCCAAAGAACTGGCATAGTTAATTTGTGAAGAGATTTGGATAAAAAAGATTCTTAGCGAATTGGGACAAATGAGTTTATCTCCTATTCTTATGGTGTGTCATAATCATACAGTTATCAACATAGCTAAGAATCTCATGCATCATGACAAGACTAAGCACGTTGAAATTGACAGACACTTCATCACAAAGAAGGTGACTAGTGAGAGTGTTAAATTGAAATATATCTCAACTAAGCTACAAACTACAAACATCCTCACCAAAGCTCTACCTAGTCCTGACTTTGAAGACTTAATTATGTTTTCTAAATTTAAGAAAAGAATCATGCTAGTTAGTTATTTCTTTTATTAGACATTTTTTTAATGTGTGTGTATAGATGTAATACCCTTTTTTTAACAAGAATAATTAAGAAATTCTTCAAAATGATTTTCAAGGGATGAACAAATAGAAAATAAGGATTTATAATGACGTCCCCATATCATTAAAATAAAGCTAATGGTTATGGTGATTCCTATCCACGAGCAATGAAATGGGCCCTATGCCCACTTCAATGGCTCCACATCTATGTTGCACCGATAAGGATACGACGATACGGATACAACACGATATGGATACGGGACACGCCAATTCTTAAAAATACAGGATACGGATACGGCACGGATACGACATTATAATATATAAATAATACATAAAAATTAATAAAGTAATCAAAGTGTAATACTTGAAATGACAAAAAAATTGAAATAAAAGTAAGCATTAGATATTGAAATGTCTAGTACAACAACAAAAACAAGAAGGTAAATTGCCCAGCACATGAAATTTCAACTATTCAATAGAAGGAATGATAGGATTAGCTTCTTCAGTGGTTTGTCTTTGAGTTTCTATATCATCTTCAATAAATATCATAGCTTCTAATTCAGGCTCATCAATTGAAAGATTAGCAATTTCTAATATTCCCATATCCTCAAGAGATTCAAATCCATCTCCAACAACATCCCACATCCTGTTGTCTCCTTCCATATAAGTTGGAGTTTTTCTTGAGAGAAGTCGAAGGTTTATATGCACGTAAACTAAATCTTCAGCCCGTTGTGGAGTAATTTTATTTCTCTTCATTGATTGGATGAATGAGTATGTGCTCCAATTTCTTTCACAACAGGATGATGAAACTTGGCCAAGCAATTTTATGGCGATTGTTTGAAATAAAGGTGCTGAAGCTCCATGTATAATCCACAACATTTTTGGATCAATTCTCCACCTATCACGCAATGACTCTTGGTCACCAAAGTCCTCTAAATAACCAAAAAATTTAGCAAGCTCAATATTGACACTTCTTCTCTCCTCATTTGGAAAATAACGCTTCAAACATGTCTTCCTCATATTTGAAATTTCTAAATCTTTCTATGGAGAAACTCTTTGAGGATTCTCTTGAAGCCATTCTTTAGTTAAATATCTTCAAATAATATTAAAATGAAATAATAAAAAAATGTTGAAATTACAAAACAATAAATTGTGAATTCATAATTTAAATATGTTGAAATTTACCTTGGATTTAGTGAGTGAGCCAAGCAATGTAAAGGTGTATTACTTTTGCTCTACCTATCTTTTAGAATAGCATAAATAACGTCCCAAAAGCTTGAGTCTTCATGAAGTGCCTTCCTCTCATGTCTAAATATAATTTCTTTTACTTTGGCTAGCATTGAATCTCACATCTCATAAATGAGATGTAAACAAGATTTATCCGTATCAGCTACTCTCAACATCTCATAAATTGGGTCTGTGAAATTTATGATGTATTCAATCTCATCCCATCATAAATCATCTAAAAGCTTCTCTTTTACATATCTAGCCTTTCCAACATCATCTTCCCTATAATATGACCATTTGTCATTGATCACCATAGCTTGAAGAGCATTTTTTATTTTTTTTTGAATTTTCTCAACATCACTATTACTGAGGCAAACCGGTTTCAGCAACTGCAAGCATTTTTAAGTTAGAGAAATCATTGAACATAGAGAGTCTCATGGAGTGATTCATAATAAAATTTCTAATTACAATTACATCTCCAGCAATTACTGTGATTTAATGACATTCATTATAGGTGATTTCATTTGCCTCGGTATTCTTAGCTGCACAAATGTTCTTCAAATCAAGATTAAGCATATGTACAACACATGATATCCAGAAAATATGAGGATATGCTTGCTATACTAGTAGACTTGCAGCTCTATAAATAGGTGCATTATCAGTAATGACCTGAATGATGTTTGAAGGCCCCACCATCGTGATAACTTCTTTGATTAAATTAAAAATGAAGAACTTATCCTTGTACTGTCCTTCACAATTTACAGCTTTGATAAACATAGGATAGCTCTCTGTTACAGCCATGAAGTTGATAAATGGTCTTCTTTGTGGATCTGTCCACCCATCATAAACTAAAGTAACTCCTTTTTCCTTCCAAACTCCTCTAGTAGGCTCGACCAACTTCTCAATATTGTCCATCTCTCTTTGCAACAATTTCGTTCTAGTGACATTATATCCTGGTGGCACGTATCCTGCAAGATTGTTATTGCATGCATATGTAAAGGCATTCTTGTAATGTGGATTCTTTGCTAGGTTAAAAGGAAGTTCAGCTGAGTAAAACATTCTAGCTATTTCTCCGTCTAGTTGTTATCTCATTTGTAAATTAAATGCTTTTCCAAAGCACTATCTACAACATGTTTTCTTTTTTTTTGGTTCAAATCCCTTCATTCGAAAAGGCCCTTTGTTTACAGTACTGTCATCACATCTAATTGAAGAAGATGATGAAGGATATGAAGCATGAGTGCTTGGAAGTGGAATATGTTTTGGAAGCTCTTTTTTACTCATTTGCTCAGCTTCACTGATTTTTCTTTGTAATTCAGCCATTTGTGATGAGCTTATCTTCGGGCAAACTTTGATTCCATGACCACTAATCTTCAACAAATGAGCTTCACTCTATAATATGATTCTTTGTATGTTGCATTACAAAAATTGCATTTGAATGCAATATTGCCTCCCCCTTCTGATGTTTTACTTATTTTTGTAACATAACCCCATAAAGGTTTGTTATCTTCAATATTAATTTCTGATGAATCATCATCAGAACCAATTCCTACTCCACTAGAGCTCATTATCCTACAAAGGATCTATACAAATTAAAACGTATGAATTTGAAACATGAAAAAATTTAAGTGAAAGTGTATATATGTTGCGACTCTGCCGGGGGTCCAAGGGTGCGCTGCCCCCTGGCGGGGTTCGACCTGCCCGGTCAAGTCGCGGGGTTAAGGGGCAGCGCCCCTGCGAGAGTTTTAGGGGGCAGCGTCCCCCGAAACAAAATTTTTTTGTAAGAGTAATTTTGAAGTGCTATTTATTTTTAAAGTTATTTTTTTATGGAAAGATATCGAGCGATACTGAGCATGTTTTAGCTTCTCGGTGTTGCTTGATACCATTCTAGACCCCTCTATACCGAGCAATACCGAGCGGTACCGAGTAATACTGAGTTACAGTACTGAGCGATACCGAGTTCCAATACCGAGCGGTACCGAGTTCTAATACTGAGCAGTACTGAGTTCCAATACTGCTCGGTACCGAGTAGTATCGAGCGATACCGAGTTCCAATATCGAGCGATACCGAGTTCCAATACCGAGCAGTACTGAGTTCCAATACCGCTCGGTACCGAGTAGTACCGAGCGGTACCGAGTTCCAATACCGAGCGGTACCGAGTTCCAATACCGAGCAGTACTGAGTTCCAATACCGCTCGGTACCGAGTAGTATCGAGCAATACCGAGTTCCAATACCGAGCGGTACCGAGTTCCAATACCGAGCAGTACTGAGTTCCAATACCGCTCAGTACCGAGTAGTACCGAGCAATACCGAGTTCCAATACCGAGCGGTACCGAGTTCCAATACCGAGCAGTACTGAGTTCCAATACTGCTCGGTACCGAGCAATACCGAGCAGTACCGAGTTCCAATACCGAGCAGTACCGAGTTCCAATACCGAGCGGTATTGAGTTCCAATACCGCTCGGTATCGAGCAGTACCGAGCAATACTGTGTTCCAATACCGAGTGGTACCAAGTTTTGATACCGAGCCTATGATTAAGAAAACGAAGAACGACGAAGAAAACGAACCTTCACTGCTCACGTCGCCTTCACTGTTCGCGTTGTCAAGCCGCTTCGTCGACGAAGGATGATCCTATCGACTTTAATGCTCGCGTCGTCAAGCCTCTTTGTCGACAAAGGATGATCCTGTTTGCTTCTATGCTGGCGTCATCGTGCCGCTCCTTCAACTATAACAAGGAAGATGAACACTTGTGTGGAAACGAAAAACCTAGTTCTTTGAAATGTTTCACCCGCATAAATGAATATGGATATTGAGCGGAAACGGTGGAAAGTCGAAAAGAATAGGGTAAATCGTTGCTCCGTGTTTTTTTTAATTGGACACGCATATCCGATACGCGTGTCCAGTCAAATTTAAATAATATTTTAATCGGACACGGAAAAGCCGTATCCGACACGCATCCGTGCCGTATCGGAGGCGTATCCGTATCCGACACGTGTCCGATACAGCAAGCCTCGTAAATAGGAGTATCCGTGCAACATAGCTCCACATGTTAAGTTTGTAGGTGCAAACGTAAGAATGCATCTATGAATGGTAAGTGTATGCAAAGAATCTTTGGAGAAATTGATAAAACTATTATGTTTACATTTTTTTGGACTAATCTTTCCACACAAACTTTATGGATTTCTGAATTTTATTTATATTACAAATATACTGTTTAACTATCATCATTTTGTTAATCTTGATCCATGGGATTTGCAGTTGGGGACAGGTCTGAGTATCTTGGTTTCGAAAAGTAATCCATCATTGGTTGCTTCATTTGCTTTCCTTTCGTGTGGTTATCTTCTCAGTTCATACCAAGAGGTAAACTCTTTGAAAGTTAATTTTTTCTTAGTTCGTTCTTATTGCTTCAGATTAATTGTCCTCAGTATGTATCTTTTCTGTCTAATACCAGGTGAAGTCTGTTGTTCTGCACACAATGAATCGGGCCAGATTTGCTGTGGCAGTGAACTCTTTCCTCAAGACAGGTATTTGAGGTCTTCATGATGCAGAATAAGGGATATAAGTGTCATGTTTTGAATTTGCTTCATACTTACTGTCAGTCTTTCGATTCTTCATTCAATTATAAAAAGATTAAAAAAAGAAAAATTCCTCAATAATGGTAGAAGTGGTCAAAACTAAGATCCATAAACCACATGAACCACTTTATTCTCTTAGAACCTTTGACATTGATACCGCTTTATAGAAGCTGAGAACCAAAGATTTATAAAATTTAAGCTTGATGCACTAGTTGTTAAACCCATTTTTTACTCAAAACCCTAAGCTTGGGTGATGGTCAACTTTTTGATATTTTAATGACCAAATTGGTTTTAACTATTTGATGTGAGATTAAACTTAATATTTTTACATATCTTACATATAATATGAAGATAATTGTACCAAATGAGTTGTTTATAATGTAGAAAAGTGTCATAAATATTGAATTATTTTGTCATTTATAAGGAGGCTATGAGTATTTCTTGTAAATTTATGTCTTATTCCTAAAATTTTCTAACTTTGTGGGTGATTTGGAGTGATGAAAAAAATGTTGGAGAATTTAAAGATGATCAAGAGTTCAGGAGAATGAGGGAGATGGTCATCAGTAAAAGACATTTTATATGGAATGATGTGAAAAGAGTTGGCTTGAATTCATCGAGGTTCTTTATCTGTGTAACATGTATGAGAAATTAATGGTATTTGTCTCTTTCTAGTATTTGCGTATTTATTAAGTGATTAACCCTGCAAGCTTGTTTATACGAAAATATGTTTGAAAAATTATCATTCTGTGCGGGCATCATCTCTATGACCTGACAAACATATGAGCTGGCTTGTGGAGCACCTCGTATTTCTATATGAGATTACTATAATTTTATTTCATACTTCACAACTAAAGCACAACTTCAGCATAGTTGTACCAATGAAGCCTAAGTTTGTAACGTGAAAATCTTATAAAAAAACATATTTTTTCATTAACAAAGATGGATATAGGCGTCTGAAAGCCATTCCTTATTTCCAAAATTTTCCCTTTTTTGTGGGTGAATTGGGATTATTCTAACAATTTTGGAGAATTTAAAGGTGGGTTAAGAGTTTGGAAGGGATGAAGAGGGATATGGCCGTATTTAAAGACTTCTATATGGAAAGCTGTGAAAATGGACGAGTTGAATCTAACAAGGTTTCTTAGTGAGTAGAACTCGTATGAGCCACCAATGACATCATTCTCTTCCTATCATTGGCATACTTACTAACGGGATCTTAATAACCCAAATTAACAGCAGGCGGTACCCTTTTCTTTTAGTTCATGAATTTGATTTTCTTATGAGCGTTATTGTTTTTTCATGCTGTTTTGTAGGGAGTGTTCCTTCATTGAAGGAAGGCAATGCCAAAGAAAATATATTCAGTTTTCCTTGGTCAAAACAAACATCTGTGGTCCTAGGTATCTACCTATATTACCACATTCTTTTATTTTGCATGATTATGTTAGATCACTCCAAAATCTTTACCATCTCCGTTTAGGATCTAGATTTGGAGAAGCTTTTCAAGATCCATCAGCATTTCTTGCCATAGAGTCATTGTTTGAGGTATTGTTTTAATATTAATGAAGCTTTACGTTGGTCATTGTGATTTCCATAATGTAATGATACTCCCCTGAATGTTGTTATATTTGCTCCCTTGTTGTGATCTTGGGCTCTTCAATCCGTTGGATATTGTTATTCTGTCTATTTTTGAAAGTTGCATATTTATTACTTATTTCAATTTTCATCGCTCGCAGAAAGAAAGGTATATAGTGACATATAATCCTTCAAAGGGTAGCATCTATGCGCTACTCAAGGATAAAGCAAAATCAGATGACATATTGAAGGCAGCATTCCATGTAGGTATTTCTTTCTATCAGTCAAATAAGGAAATGAACGTTGTGCTGGCTATTAACTCCCTGCTTTTGCAGGCTCATGTGCTTCTGCATTTACTTAATTCGTCAAATGTGAAGCAGTCTTCAAGGAATCTCACACATCATTCTCAATCATCTATGAACAATAGCCTATCGAATCATTCTCAATCATCCCTAAACATTAGTTTGTCGAATCATTTACTTCCTACAGCTATCGATATCGAAGCTCAGGTTGCTGAGTCCTGCAAAGCAGTCTCATGCTTTTATGAAGATTTCAAGAGAAAAGCTGCAGATGAGGTGATATTTTTCTGCGATTTTTTTTTTTTTTTTTGTTTCCGAGTATTTTTGTGCAGCCTATTTATTTGTATGTAGATTCCATTCACGTGTACTTCATTCATTTGAACTATAAGCAGGGGCGGACCCAACCAAAAAAAGTGTAGAGAATTTTTTTTTTTTTGCCTTGAAGTTGGCTCAACCCCTATTTGTTCATATCCTTGATCATTATATGCTTCGCAGATATGTCGGGGGTCCAAGGGGGCGCTGCCCCCTGGCGGGTTTAACTTGGTATTTCTTTTTGTATTTGATTTTTCGTTTTCTAACAATAACACCTCTACACAATGTGTTTGATTATGCTGGGGGCAATTGCCTAAAGATCATGGTAATTTAAAACTTTTAGGGGGGCAATTGCCTAAAAACTCATATAATAAAGACTAAAAAATATATAGAGGGGGACAGATTACCTAAAGAATCATATAATAATTTTTTTTTTAAATTTTTTCAGAGGGGACAATTGCCCCCCCTTGGGCATAAGTTGGATATGCTCATGACTATAAGACTGCACTTCAAAGATTGTTTGTTGGTTGTCCAGAGATGAATCTGAATTTCATTTTCCAATTCATGTTTTTTTTTTGTAGGGATGGATTATGTCAGAGTCATTGATTAACCCTGGTCGAGCTCGCCTTTGTGCCATGGACCAGCATTGAATTGCTTACTCGTTATATTTTACATTGCCTTGATCTCTTCCTCGGAAGTTCACCATTCTGGTAACTCAATGATTGCGAGCACTGTTCATCCCAGACCAGGAAGTGATATTCAAGATGCAGCACACCCTTCTTTCTGGAATCGCTCTGGGTCTTCATCCCTGACCTCTTGCTTGTTCTTTTAACTTATAATCAATTCAAGTCAATATTCTTTCCAATCTTTGCTTGATAAACCACATATTAATCCTAGTTGTAGGTTTCGTTTGGGACGACTTTTATATTGCTTATTGAAGCAACTTTTTAATTTAAAGCTGTTTCAAGAAGCAGTAAAAACCCGTCCCAAACGGAACAGTAATCTTCCACTACAACCTAACCAGTTTTTGAATCTTTGACATCTTCAGCCAAACCCTGTATTTCCCTTAGGTTTAAGCTTTCATGTTAACTATTCCTTTCCACGACGCACATTTCTTCTTCTACTCCACCTGATTGCAGAGGTATATATCTTTTTCTACGAGGAGTTTCATATGCATATATTTTTCAGTTAATCAAGAAGCCTCGCAAGTGCAGAAGATTATTTTTCTATGGGCAATCACATCTGCAGATATCTTTCTATAATTCGTCAAACCAGAGCTGTGTTGTGACGGTTTGAGGTTGTTCATGTTTCTGAATTCTTTGCTTTTCGCACTATTTAGTTATCATGTTTGCTCTGTTAATTTGAATTTCTGTTGGTTTACCTGAATAAAACTGTGTACTTTCTTTCCATTTGTTTACTCATTATTTTCTAATATTTCATTTTAAACTGCAAGAAATTTATTGTTTACTGTAATGACAATGCTAAATTCTTATTCTAGTTCATATATAAATCTGAATGTCAGCTGTATGGGTGTTAACTTATGACCCGTCCCAAAAATCCGATTTCAGGTGGACCCGTTAAATAAATAGGTTGGGTTCGGATTCTAATTCTTGACTTGTTTGAAAATTGGGTCTATCCCGGTCAACTTTCTAACCCATAAATAACTTGAAAATGACATGCGTCCCCGCCCACACCTCTGGCCCACACCTCTTCTGCATTGGCATACCCATGAGCATGTGAGCCCCGCACAGTGTTGTGCTCTCTCCACTACCCTCATTGTGTCCTGGTCCCGCCCGCCTGCTTGACCACATCTAGACTCTAGCCCACACCACGTCTTGCCTAGCCGTGCTCTGCGCTTGCCCAAGTCCGTTTGTTCGGTTGGGTTGACCTGGATTTTTTTTGGAGGTGGGGGGTAGTCAAGTTCCGGTTCAAATATCTGACTTATTGTGCAATTGGTTCGGATTTGAGTTGGAGCAGTCAAGGGTGGGCCTATTTCAAGTAGGACTAGAATTTGACCCGAAAATTTATTTTGACACTCAGTTGTCCGAATTGTAGTCACCTGTTCAATTGCATTGTTAGTGCTTCATTTTCATTCCTATTCAAACATAAAAAAGGAGCATTTTTTCCTTCAAAATAGTCTTCAGTTTATTATTTAGTTTTAAAAATAATACTTAAAGATAATTTTAGATATTTTTTAATAATTTTAAAATAATTATCGAAGCTGGCTGCCTTCATCCTGTTGTTGTTATTACTTTCTGGAATCATTGCATAAATTAATTTCTTTGATATTCCATAAAAAATAAAAAAAATATTTTTAACAAATTAAATATATGTAAGTTTATGTGAAAACATAGATTAAATAAAATAAAATTAAAATATAAGAAAATAAAAGTGATCACAAACAGCCCCTAAGCTAGCATTCCTTTATGATCATTTTTGCTTTTTATTTTTTAATTTAAAAATATATCTATTCAGTGTGTTTTTAAAGAGTTTAATTTTTGTTTTTAAAATAACTAATATAATTAAGAGCAGTTTTGAGTGTTTTGTTTTTTAAAAGTATCGTAATCAACTGCTGTTACTATCATTGCAACCATTGTTGCCATTGACTTGCTGATTGTTGTCCCTATCAAATAGAAGATTGTTGCCTCCAGCTAATAAATTAATTTATCTAATATTTAATAAAAAATAAAAATATATATTTTAATAAATGTCAAATATATTTTGTTTTATTGTAAAATATGACTAAAATAAAAAAAAATGAAAATTGAAATTGATCCAAACGGTTCCTGATCATTGAAGTTCTTGTTAACATAACTTTTTTACTGTTACCTTTTTTATTTTGTTAAATATTTTGGTAGCGTTACCCCAACCATGGTGTTTGTTAATCACTTCCATGGTGTAAACGAGTCGAGCGGGATTTTTAAACTTTAAGCGGGATTTTTAAAACTTAAACAAAATTTTTATAAAAATATGAAATGTTTTACTTTTAAATAAAATTTAGGTGATTATTATTATAATTTTTTAATATTTAAATTTAATAAATAAAATAAAATTATTTTTAAAAATATTAATATTTAATCGAGCCGGCTCGACTCGCGAGCTCGATAAGCTCGGCTCGCGAGCCCATAAACGAGTCGAGCTCAAGCCGGCTTGGCTCACTTACACCCCTAATCACAGGTATTAGATTTTATATTAAGGTTTTGTTTGTGATAGTTTTAGAAAAAGTAAGAAAGTTATCCCAAACGACGTATAAATCTTTATATAATAAGAAAAATCTCAAAATACATCCCAGATTATTCATGTATAGCCAATTTAGGCTTAGTTTGGAACCACCTTTTTGCTATTTTTTAAAACAATTGTTTAGTACAAAAATTTATGTTCAAGATAAATTTTATACTAAAAAATTACTTTAGTAATTAATAAGAAAGCTGGCGCAAACAAAACTTTAAGCTCAGAGTATAACGTTGTTCCACTTTAGTCTTTTGGCTATACAAAATTAATCCAAAATAATCTAAAATGGACATGTATGAATAGTCGGAAAATTATTTGAAATTTAACCTCTTATATCATATTGTTGGAATTCTATAATAAATTTTAATTCAAGTATGAGAACTTCATAGCAAATTTTAGTATTCTTATAATGTTATATAACCTTTATATAATTGAAGATTTTTTTTTTTAATTATTGCAAACTTCAAATCTCTCGAGTTTACTGTGAAATCTTCGGTGCAACGCTGAGCTGTGGCGGTGGTTTTGCAGAGAGCCTATGCCATTGGTACTTGTAATCTAATTTAATTAATAATAATTTAAATGCGTTGCTAAGCTTTTATTTTTAAATATTGCCTGCATTCAATTGATATCTGCTTACCGCCCAACAAAAACAGAAAAAAAAAAAGACGATTGGTGTTTGTTTTCTCTTCCCTGCTGCACTTGAGCGACAAATTATTCTGTGCAGACACAGTACACCGTTCCAAGGCAAATCACGACACACCACATCATTTTTTTGCTGTGTACTGATGCTGTATATTACTGTGTACCGGATGACGTTGAGCATACTAATTTACCTTGGAATTGTCTGTAATTTCTCCAGTCAACACATACTAGCTTATAGGATCACATCATTTATTAAAGAGAATTTTATATTTATTACATTTTTGTTTGATGAATCAATAACACCTCACATGCATTCGTGCTTTCAGGTATTTCTCTCCCTTCACGGCTACACAAAGTTTCCCTAAAGCTATGCCTGAAGAAAGCCATAAATAATTCAAATTCCTGCATCACTGCCACAAAAGGGTCCACCGATCATTCAGCTGAAACACTAAAAAGGTTATCTTGGGCCATTAGATGAGCTTCAAAGTACTTGAAGTTGCACTGAAATTAGTATACTTTATAATCATTTAAATACTTTAAAGTTCACTCTCATAAAGATGATTATGAAGGAAATCTGAGTGAAAAGCTGTACGTCATCAAGAGACCAACCAGAATGCACCATGTCACTCATTCGCTCGGTACTGCTCGGTGTCACTGACATCACACATTCTGGTTGGTCTCTGTACGACGTTTTACGTCTGGTCTCTGAACAGAATAATTTTTTCCCAAACGAAACCTGAGTTTCATCTTCTTCATTCAAAATCAAAGCAGTAGATGCAGCTCACCTATTTAATAATGCTGCACCCTCATACTTGTGATGCTCCAGAGCATTCCTCACACTACAAGCTCTCAGCATGCTAACCTGGGCGTCATCATTAATCATTTACAGAGCTACTGCTACAATATGTTAATATATAAGATCATAATTAGCTGTCAGGATATTATACTTAAAAAACATTATTGCCCAGACTGGCTCAGCTCCTACCATCCATAACTGATCATTCAACACTTAGGCAACTGGCAAGTATTGCGCGCTTATTAGATAATATGTGAGATGTGAATATCAGAGAGAGAGAGAGAGAGAGAGAGAGAGAGAGAGAGAGAGAGAGAGAGAGAGAGAGAGAGAGAGAGAGAGAGAGAGAGAGAGAGAGAGAGAGAGAGAGAGAGAGAGAGAGAGAGAGAGAGAGAGAGGAGATTATAGATTGGTTTTCCTAGTTTATAAAATGGAGTAAATTATTATCATGAGTTAGAGATTATGAACTATTAAAATCTTGAAATTATGTATTAGACATACCTAACATTTAACATCATTCAATAACAAGATTTATGTTATGATATTGTTATTTGTTATGGTATATGTTGCGTCGTGGAATATTCACGGCGATAGATAAATAAAAAATTTAATGTCTTAGTTTTGTAAGAAGATTCAACACATAGGTGGAGCGTTCATGAAAGACGCAAGAGTTTTTACATGGAAACTCTTGAAAAAGGAGGAAAAACCACAGGGTTTGGCCCAGTTTGAATAAATCCACTAGTGTTTGCAGTCAATTATAAATGAAGTCATTCCTTGGAGGGAAGGCCTTGATTTGATGTAGCAAATATATATCATATAAAGTGCATTACATGGTGGGAATAAGAAGAATCATTATCAACATGATCATAGCCGGCGGGCGACGGAGATAAAAAAAATGTAGTCGAATGACGATGGTCGAAAGGACCATGGTCCGTAGGTTGCCAAAAAGTATCGCTTGCCAAAAATAAATTCATCTGAGAATTAATTACTACTCCTATTATAAATTTACATACATACCATTCTGTTTACATATCTAACATCCAAAACTTTAATATTACATAAATACCACCCTATATTATTTTAATATCAAATATACCACCCATATTTCTTTTCTACCACTCATATATTTCATTTCTACCACTCATATTTCATATAAAAATAAACTATGGGTGGCATGTATGTAATATTAAAGTTTTAGGTGTTAAATATGTAAATAGAAAAATATAAAGTGGTATGTATATATGTAAATCTCCCAAATAAAAATTACAAAACTATTGAAAACTTTCAAAAGAAGTAAAAAAAAAAATGTCATTAAGATAATTAAGTATTAGGAACATATAAATTAATTATTTAATGATATAATGATTAAATTTAAACTCAATTAAATTTATAATATGATTAGTAATTAATATTTGGTTATAGAATATGCAACAAATAAGCTTCATTTAAAAATATATTCATATTGATTAATATTATTTTCATTTTACATAGACAATTGCTTTTAATATAATGTGTTTGTTCATAGATATGTTCATGAACGTGTTTATTTGATAGTTTAAAAAAATTTGTTAAATATGTTCACGAACATGCTCGATGTAATCGTTTGTTAGGAAGCTTGATAAAGCTTATTTGTTAAGTTAATGAACATCTAAAAATAAAGCTCGTTTATAGCTCGTTCATGCTTGTTTGTTTAAAGCTCGATAAACACTAAACAAATCGAACATGAGCTGAACATGAACCGAACATGAACACCCATTAATTTAAATGAACCAAACATGAATACAAAAAATAAAGCTTGAACAAACATGAATCAAACTTGAACAAGCTGATATTAAATGAACACAAATATGAACACTCACATACTCGACTCGGCTCGGTTCGTTTGCAGCCCTAGCGGACAACAAAAGAGGAAATGGAGCGCTATAATTTTAAAATAAATTATTAAATATTTAAATTAATAAAATTTATTTAATAATACTTATTTTCAAAACTCTAATCGAGGCTTAATGAGCTTGTTCGCGAGCTTGAAATGATATTGTTCACTTTTGATAAATATTCAGTTCATTTACAGCCCTACAGATTAATTTATTTACATATTTAAGCAAATTATATAATAATTTGTACTACTGAAATAACTATAATATAGATCAAATTATGCCAATCCAATTTGATTAATTATATTTTTTAACATACAGTTTTATATTTTATATGATATACTTTCAATTATAAATAATTTTTTTTAATGATTTTTAAGTTATAATTTTATAAATAACTAGTCAATTATAAATGTTCTAGAATTATTTTTTACCAAATTTTGGCCATTTGAGAGGCAAATTTTGGTCTATGTATTCAATTTGAAACTATTACACACATACACATACATAAATATACTTCTAGTATAATAATACATAGATAATTTCACTCATATTTTATATCATAACAAGAGAGCTAATACGTTATCAAAAAATTATCTTGATCGGGCACGAATCTCGATGCAAAATCAGATTGAAAATTTCTGAAATTAAATTCGGGATCACCTGAACTATGATTTCAGCAAACTTATAGTCAAAATGAGCTTCTTGGAAATACGAACCCAACGACACCAAATTCGACTCAATCCGAGCCCAAATGAGTCCAAATCAAGTACTCGAAACACTATTGGAAAGTTCGTACCACAATTTGTGTTACCAAACGGTCTCCAAACTTGACAAGCTTATAGTCGAATCGAGCGGCTCGACGAGATGAATATATCCAACAAGTCCAAGATCGCCAAATTCTGAAGTCATTAAGACCTTCAAATATCTAATATAGAAGGTCTTAGTATCGGCCGTTCATTCGAACCGCTCCATATTTTTCCCTGATCTCTCATCTATTTATGGGTCATGCCACTCCAAAAAATTTATAAATAGACCTCTCATTTCTCTTGAAAGGGGACCAAGCAAGAAGAGAAGGAAGAAGCTCCTCCTCAACCACCAACGGACTTACGTCGGACCACCACTTGAGGCCCTCACCTCCGCCGGACCACCACCTGACGCCGTTGCTCCGCCGGACCACCACTTGAGGCCCTCACCTCCGTCGGACCACTGCCTGACGTTGTTTCGCTGGACCACCACTTGAGGCCCTCACCTCTGCAGGACCATCGCTTGACACTGTTGCTCCACCGGACCACCACTTGAGGCCCTCACCTTCGCCGGACAATTGCCCGAAGTCGTTGCTTTGCCGGACCACCACTTGAGGCCCTCACCTTCGCCGGACCACCGCTTGACGCCGTTGCTCCGCCTGAGCACCACTTGAGGCCCTCACCTCAGCCGGACCCCCGCCTGACGCAGTTGCTCAGCCGGACCACCACTTGAGGTCTTGAGCTCCGTCGGGCCACCATTTCAGGTCCTCACCTCTACCGGATTACCACTTGAGGCCCTGAGCTCTGCCGGACCATCACCTGAGGCCCATACTTCTACCAGACCACCACTCGAGGCTCGGACTTCTGTTGGGCCACCATCTGACCCTCAGAGTTCTACCAGAGTACCACCTTACTATAACAGTCTTTCAAACCCTAGTCTCCAGCCAACTACTTTTTTTCGGACTCCTATCTTATGCTGACTATGGTCATTCTGACGTCCATCACCGGACAGTGGTCTTTTCAGACCCCTGTCTCCTGCCTATTACGATCCTTCCAACTTCCATGCCTACTATGGTCATTTTGACCTCCATCACCAGAAAATGGTTTTTCTGACCCTGGTCTCCTACCAACTACGATCTTTCCGACCTCTATCTTATCAATTATGGTCGTGCCGACCAAATAATCATGTTTATATTGTATCTCCCACTATGTAATGCGTACTCTATGATGTACATTTATATCATCAAGCCAAGGCCTTCTCCCAAGGAAGGGCCTCATTTGTAATCAACTGCAAATACTAGTGGATTCATTCAAACTGGGTCAGGCCTCATAGTTTTTCCCCCTTTTCAGAGGTTTCCACATAAAAACTCCAGTGTCTCTTATAAATGTTACACCCTCTCTCTTATCTGATTGTGTTATGGATCTTCGTACAATGCTAAGACGTTAAAGTATATATTTCTCTACCTTCGTGAATACTCCAGGAGGCAAAAAGTGAAAGTGCTCTAATAGCACTAGAAAGTTCGTTATGTTGTAAATCTATTTTTCAAGTCTTATGTTTTGATGATTGACAAACACTGCTTTTCTTGGACAGCTTGTTGCTTCTAACTTTTCAGGAATCAAAGATCGAACAATCAAAAAGGAGCCAAGTTCAGGAATGCGTAGGGTTAGGGTTGAGTCAGTCTGTACTTTCATTTTTTACCTTTTGAGTCCACTTGTAATAGTCAAAGAGACTGATGCTTTGTAACCCTTCACACACACACTTGAGAGACTTAGAATTTCTGTTTTTACTCATATCGGCCAGGACGATCAGCTTAAAACAGAAAGTCTAATTAAGGATTCTTAATTAAGGCAGCCGACATTAACAGATCGTCCTGGATGATACGTGTATCGGCCAGGACGATAAGCTCAAAACAGAAAGAAGTAGCCGCCATAGACAAGTATGGTATACTGTATCTTTAAATTATCGGCTAGGACGATCCTCGGATCGGCCTGGACGATATTCACAAATTATGCCATAATTGTTCAGGAAATCAAGGGAGTAATTAAGGATGATTGATACGATCAGATCGTCCTGGACGATCGCATGATCGGCCAGGCCGATCTAGTCAAAAACCTTAAGTTACTTCAGGACGATCAATATCGGCCAGCCCGTATCCAGGGCTATTGTCAGGACGATTTTCCTCTGATTTGAACTGATCGGCCAGGACGATCGTGAGATCGGCCTGGACGATCAAGCTAATTTTCAATCGTCCAGTTTTTCATCCAGGGCTATGCTCTGGCCGATCTTCATTGATTTGTACTGATCGGCCAGGCCGATGTCCATATCGGCCTGGACGATATTGTCGGCAACTTGCAATTAATGAGCTCTTTTGAAGCTCTTCTATTTAAGAGCTCTTGTTCAACGTTTTTAAAAACCTTTGGCTGCTGCCTTGACCTGAGAAGATCTTGAGGAGAGAAAGAGAGAGAGAGGAGAGAGAGATGATCTTGTGAGGGGGAGCTTGTGAGGGGTTTCACAAGGGTTGCTTCAAGGATCTCTCTGCGTCGTCTTCGTCTAGAGTTTCTCGTCCGTGGAAGGGTCGGTAGAGGTAAGGAGTTTTGCTTTTGGTTCTGGTTCTCTGCCAGCTTCAGAAGGAAGCAAAAGGAGATAGGTTCTCTGCCTTGCCGGGGTGGCAAAAAGGAGGTTCATGTGAGGGTTTCTCCACCTAGCCGTGGGGGCTAAAGGTGAGTCACTTTTTTTGTAGTGCAATACTTGGAGGGTGCCTCCAAGGAGTGGACGTAGGTCGAGTCGACCGAACCACTATAAATTTCTGTGTTCTTTTTCTTGCTTCCGCACTTTTAAATTCTGCACTTTTTTGTGGTGTGATTTGGTTTATGTGATTTTATTTCTTTGTTTAAAAAGAAGTTTTTAAAATACCAATTCACCCCCCTCTTGGTTAGTTTGGGACTAAGTTCATAGGGCTTAACATCCCCATCGAACTTTCAAGTGGTATCAGAGCTTGATTCGAAAATTAAAGTATGAAAACTTTTTGAATTTGATCCATATCTAACTTTGGGAATCGCAACACTACGGAAGGGTATTCTATTACCCGACCTCCTCTGTTCGATAACCTACCTTTTGATTTTTGGAAAACTTGCATGTCAACCTTTTTACAATCTACTGATTATCGCATGTGGATGCTTATTCAAGAAGGTTATTCTCCACATTCTCGTGAAATTAACGGTTTTAAAACTGAAGTTGCTTTTACCGAATGGACTTTTGATGAACGAGATTTAGCTCAATTAAATGCGAAATGTTTGAATTGTTTTTTCTGTGCTTTAAAATCTGAGGATTATATGCGTGTTTCAACTTGCAAAACTGGTAAAGAAATTTGGGATAAATTGTGCATTACTTATGAAGGCACTAATGAAGTTAAACAATCCCGTTTAAACATTCTCTTGCATGACTACGAACTTTTTCGTATGAAACCTCATGAATCGTTTTCTGACGTGTACACTAGGTTTACTCAGATTGCTACTTCATTACATGCACTAGGAAAAGAACTTTCGAACTATGAAAAAGTTAACAAGATTTTGAGATGCTTGCCTTCATCTTATGATGCAAAAATTACTGCAATCACTGAATTTAAAGATTTGAACACCTATTCTATTGATAACTTGCTTGGCTCACTCATTGCTTACGAGCAAGGGGTGAATCAAAGAAATCTTGATACATGTGAGAAGAAAAGGAGAAAATAATTACATTGAAGGCACACAAATCGGATTCTGAATCTTCCGGGTCTGAAAGCGATGGAGTTGCCTTCATCACAAGGCAATTCAAAAGATTTCTAAGGAAGAAACAAAAGCATCATCAAAGTTGGAGAAAAGGTAAGGATCATAAACATATTAAAGGATCTTCTGATGTTGTTTGTTTTGAATGCAGGAAACCTGGACATGTAAGAGCCGATTGTCCTACACTTCAAGATCATTCAAGCAAAGAAAAGGAAAAAGGTGAGGAGAAAGATAAGTCTAGGAAGGAGAATAAGAAAATCCAAAGAGGCTTCTGGGCAGAATCTGGTACTGATTCCTCTGAGACTGAACCAGAGGAAGAGACTACAAACTTGTGTTTCATGGGAGAAAATCAAAGTGATGAGGAAGAGGTATGTAAACCAACATATGATGAATTGTTTGAAATCTGTGAAAAAATCCATACATCATACAAAAAACTTAAGAAAACTCATGCTAGCCTAAAATTAGAACATTCAAATCTACAAAAAGAGCATGAAGTTTTTCTCAAAGATCATGCAACGATTGATTCAAATCACATGGCTCTCCTTGATGAATTTGATGAATTAAATAAGAAGCATTTGGAATTAGTTGATAAAAGCAATGCATTAAAAGCTTCACACACCTCACTTAATGATGATCTTAAGAAATCTAAAGAGATTGAGAAAAATTTGAGGATTGAGAATGATGCATTAAAAAGAACTAACTTGAGAATTCAAAATGATTTGGAAACATGTAAGAAAGCTAGGATGACACCAACTTTTAATCAAAGGCCAGAACCTAGGAAGAGGCATTTTTACCCAAACCATTTAAGAAAACCTTTTCCTGGAGTTCAATGTTTTTCTTGTGACATGCTAGGACACATCTCACACACTTGCACAGTTTACCGCAGTACACATTGGGTGTGGAGACCTAAGATGCATGATTCAAAGCATACCACATCTGCATTGCACTCTACATTTCCTAAGAAGGAGCCCAAATCTGTTTGGGTTCCTAAAACTGACTGTTGTTGAGTTTTGCAGGAGTGCTCTCACCAAAGACCTCGTGGGAGCATAAGATAACTGAACATAAGGAGGCTTGCAGCTCAATTGCTTAAATCCATTGCTTTATCACTTGCTTGAAATCTTTAGTTTTTGTGTGTCTTTTATTTTTAGTTTTTGTGTTCACTTTGTGTTGTTTTTAGTTTGCTTTATTTTTTTTGTTGTTTTTATTTTTTTTTAATTTGGTCTTTATTTTTTGGGCTTTCATATGATGAAACTTCTCAAGCTTTTAAATATTGGAGTTTTTGGAGATAGGGTTTAGCTTTTTAAAATTGGTTAAAGGAAGTAAACTGTTGATGTTTTTTCCTTCTTCTGACTTTGTTTAGTGGCATGATTTTTTTCTATAAAATAAAAGTCTAAACTCAGTTTAACCAATGGCTTTTTAAGATCTCTTTCTAATCTTGCTACATTAAATCATCTTATGCATAATAGTCAAAATTCTTTGATATCATTCAAGCTTTTGAAATCTTACCATTGCAGTTATCACGTGATTTTGATTTTGTGTTGTGAATTGTTCTTCCCTATGTTAGAGAGAGAGCTCCTATTCTCTAATATTTGGAGGATATACTCACAACTAAGTATTTTTTCTTTAAGGGTATATTAAAGAATTTTTAGCTTGCAAAAGTTAAAAAGGAAAGGAGCCAATGAAGCCAAAATTGAAAAGAAAACTATATACACAAAAGTGTATCAAAAATCAAAAGATGCTCAAAGAGCCAATAAAAGTGACAAGAGGCATAAAATTAGCCCATTGCAAGCTATCATCTCTTTGGTAAAACTCTTAAAACTTAGAAAACTCATTGATTATGTGATATCTTCAAAGATTTGATTTCAATTTCCATGATTGAGAAAAATTATTTTGGTTTATTATTTATGAGATATTTTTATTGTTAACAAGTCTTGATTGGATCTTCTTATCCTTTTTTATTCCGAGTTAGGACTCTATTGTTTTTAAGAGAATTTTGTACCCTGAAGGATGTCCGATCTAGGATAAATAGAATCAGTTTTTCTACCTTCTTCTGATTGGATTTTGTTAAACCTCTTGATCTCCTAAAACTTTAAATGTTTAAATTCATGAAAAGAATTCTCATATGATGCCTCCATAAAAAAAAAAAAAATAGAAAAATTAAAATCCAAAAATGTTCGGTGTTTGTTTTATTTTTTTATGTCTATGACTGTTTGTTTTTATTTTTTTTATTTTTTTATTTTTATTTTTGAGAGTCTTGATCATCACCTTTCCTGTCTTGATTTCAAATTCAAGTCAGATCGGCCTGGCCGATATTTATATCGTCCTGGACGATATGACAAATTCTTTCCAAAATCCATCTGCTGACCTTTTTTCTGTGCTTACTGTAATTCATCGTCCTGGACGATACATTATCGTCCTGGAAGATTCGACCAAACTCATGGTAATAGTCCTGACCGATAGTAAATTTGTCTGGCCGATGCATTCTATGTGCATCGTCCTGGCCGATACACTGGACCGTCCCGGACGATCCACGTGTCAGTACGTTTTGATCTTTAAATTCGGCCCCGGACGATCCATTATTGGACCATCGGCCGGGCCGATCCACTGTTCATCCTGGACGATACACGTGGCAAGCATTTAAAACGTTTTAACTTCGGCCGGTACGATCAATTATTGTGCATCGTCCTAGACGATACACCTAATCGGCCCGGACGATCTGCTTTTTCAACGGTCGTCCGAACTGACTCCTCGGGCCAATAGCCTGTGTCTAATCGGCCTGGCCGATATCTGATCGGCCCGGACGATTGGACCGCCTTTTTGACCAATCGGCCTGTACGTAATTATTGACACATATCGGCCTGGACGATTCCGCGATCGGCCAGGACGATATGGCCGTTTCTTTAAATTCAGGCCGATCCAGCCATAATTTTTCACTCTTCATCCTTTCTCCTTTGTGTTTTTGCTTAAGTTCTCTCAAATGGCTGGTGGGAAACGCGTCCGTCAGACCTCTGGAAGTTCCTCGAGGGCAAGGGTTGACCCTCGTTTCCGGGAAGCAGAAGATGAAGCCGCATATCATCGTTATAAAGAATGTGGAATTACTGTTTCCAGAATTATCAATCCGGTCCACATCTCTTACCCGGTAATGGATCTCTTCGCTCACACTTCCCTTTGCTTCATTCTGTCTCTTGTTTTCCCTTTCAATTCTGAGTTCCTTCTAGAATTTTTTGCAAACCTTCGCATCAACTCTACCTTCACAGCCCTGTCCTCCTATGTGAATCGACGCCCTGTCGAAATCACATATCAGGACTGTGTTGATCTTTTACAGCTATCCACCACCGGAGATAAGCTGCACATAATTGCCCCTGACCCTGATTTTGACTGGTCCACGGCAAATCACTTTCTTCGCCAGACCAATGTCCGTTACCATGTTGGAGAGACTAGCTCTTTAGTCAGAGATGCTAGGACAATCCAACATGTCCTTCGCACCTCCGTCATTCCAAAAGCCGGCGACCGTGTCCACATTACCCCTCTACTTTCCCTTACTACCTTCTACATCATGGCTCATAGGGAATTTAACAATGCGGACATATTTTTTTGTTACATTGATCACCTAACAACAATTCGCGATCCAGGCCACAGAAGAAAGCCAAATCTAGCCTTAGGACACATCATAGCCTATGTTCTTGAAACTAAATACCAACTTCAATATCCTATTCCACCAAACCTCACAACTCCCTTCTACTCAAACAATTCCTTCAGCACCCTTCACAGTACTCGTCTCCACCCTGAGGAACCTCGGGGGGCTCGAGAGGAGGAGGCACCCGCTCCAGCTCCCTTTCCTGACCCTGTTCCTCTCCACAAACACTCACCGGTTGATCAGTTGATTGAGATATTTGATCGTTGGGAGACCCGATTTGACGCATATGTTGCTGCCCAGGAGCAGCAACACTCTGAGGATATTGCCCGCTACGAGCATCACCGCGCTGAGGATTTAGCTCGATTTGACAGTTTTCTTACTCACCAGCAGCAGCAGCATGACCAGGACATCGCCTGATTCAATGCTCAGTTTACCACCCTTGCCAGTTACTTTCAGCAGCCACCTCCACCTCCTCCATCTGATGATCAGGATCCCTCGTTCTTTTAGTTTGTGCTTTGAGTTATTGTTTCTTGTCTTTTTGTAGTTAGTCTTTCGTGATTTTTTTTTTCTCTGCTGTTTCTGGACTCTCTTTTTGTGATGACAAAAAGGGGGAGTTGGATAGGGTGTTGTAGGAAAAAGTTGATGTTGTAACTTTGTTTTTCTAATGAATCTATTTTTGTCCTACTTGTGTTTTGCCATCATAAAAAAGGGGGAGATTGTTGCAAATCTATTTTTCAAGTCTTATGTTTTGATGATTGACAAACACTGCTTTTCTTGGACAGCTTGTTGCTTCTAACTTTTCAGGAATCAAAGATCGGACAATCAAAAAGGAGCCAAGTTCAGGAATGCATAGGGTTAGGGTTGAGTCAGTCTGTACTTTTGTTTTTTACCTTTTGAGTCCACTTGTAATAGTCAAAGAGACTGATTCTTTGTAACCCTTCACACACACACTTGAGAGACTTAGAATTTCTGTTTTACTCATATCGGCCAGGACGATTTCTTTGATCGGCCTGGACGATCAGCTTAAAACAGAAAGTCTAATTAAGGATTCTTAATTAAGGCATCCGACATTAACAGATCGTCCTGGACGATACGTGTATCGGCCAGGATGATAAGCTCAAAACAGAAAGAAGTAGCCGTCATAGACAAGTATGGTATACTGTATCTTTAAATTATCGGCCAGGATGATCCTCGAATCGGCCTGGACGATATTCACAAATTATGCCATAATTGTTCAGGAAATCAAGGGAGTAATTAAGGATGATTGATACGATCAGATCGTCCTGGACGATCGCATGATCGGCCAGGCCGATCTAGTCAAAAACCTTAAGTTACTTCAGGACGATCAATATCGGCCAGCCCGTATCCAGGGCTATTATCAGGACGATTTTCCTCTGATTTGAACTGATCGGCCAGGACGATCGTGAGATCGGCCTGGACGATCAAGCTAATTTTCAATCGTCCAGTTTTTCATCCAGGGCTATGCTCTGGCCGATCTTCATTGATTTGTACTGATCGGCCAGGCCGATGTCCATATCGGCCTGGACGATATTGTCGGCAACTTGCAATTAATGAGCTCTTTTGAAGCTCTTCTATTTAAGAGCTCTTGTTCAACGTTTTTAAAAACTTTTGGCTGCTGCCTTGACCTGAGAAGACCTTGAGGAGAGAAAGAGAGAGAGAGGAGAGAGAGAGGATCTTGTGAGGGGGAGCTTGTGAGGGGTTTCACAAGGGTTGCTTCAAGGATCTCTCTGCGTCGTCTTCGTCTAGAGTTTCTCGTCCGTGGAAGGGTCGGTAGAGGTAAGGAGTTTTGCTTTTGATTCTGGTTCTCTGCCAGCTTCAGGAGGAAGCAAAAGGAGATAGGTTCTCTGCCTTGCCAGGGTGGCAAAAAGGAGGTTCTTGTGAGGGTTTCTCCACCTAGCCGTGGGGGCTAAAGGAGAGTCACTTTTTTTGTAGTGCAATACTTGGAGGGTGCCTCCAAGGAGTGGACGTAGGTCGAGTCGACCGAACCACTATAAATTTCTGTGTTCTTTTTCTTGCTTCCGCACTTTTAAATTCCGCACTTTTTTGTGGTGTGATTTGGTTTATGTTATTTTATTTCTTTGTTTAAAAAGAAATTTTTAAAATACCAATTCACCCCCCTCTTGGTTAGTTTGGGACTAAGTTCATAGGGCTTAACATCCCCATCAAACTTTCACGTTAAGGATGTTATGCCCTTATGAACTGGCCCAAGGCTAACAAAGAGAGAGGTGAATTGGATAACTTTAAAACCAAAGATAAAACTCAAACCAAAATTACCACAGAAATCAAAGTGCGGAAGAAAATAATGCATAAGCAATAATATAAAAGAACACACCAGATTTATAGTGGTTCGGTCAAACCTTGACCTACGTTCACTCCTTGGAGGCACCCTCAAAGTATTGCACTAAATAAGTGTATCTTATTTAGCCCTCACAGCTAGGCGGAGAAGCCCTTACAAAATCACTTCCACCTTCCCCGATGCGGCGGAGTCGCCGGTCCTTTGACACCAAAGAGATCTTCTTCTTTGGTGAACTTACCTCGATACAAGCCTTGAATCCGATGGTACTAAGGTGCAAGTTCGCCGGAGCAACCGTGTGGAATCCCCTCCACACTCCCTTGAGTTCCCCCCTCACAGGATCTTTTTCCTCTCAAACTCCACCCTTTCCTCTCTCCCTTTCAAACTCTCTCTTCAAGTTTCCCCCATAAGAATGAAGCTACAATGGCTGCCAAAGACACTTACAAAGTGCCTTGTCATAGCTTAAATAGAAGAGCTAAAAATGAGCTCATTAATGCAAGTTGCCGACATTATCGTCCAGGACAATAGGTATATCGTCCTGGCCGATCAGTACAAATTCAGCTTATCAGCCCGGGATGATTTGGGATGATCAGAAGAAAATTGGTTACATCATTCTGGCCGATGTCATGATCATCCAGGCTGATTAGTTTAAAACTGATTTCAATCGTCCTGATTATAGCCATGAATTTAAGCTATCCGATGTAGATTGTCCATGACATCGTCCCGGCCAATCAAGCGATCGTCCCGGACAATGTGATCGTATCAATCAACCATTAATGCTTTCCAAAGATACTAGATCAATTTAGGCATAATTGAGTTAGATCAGCCTGGTTGATATAAATATCGTCCTGGCCGATTTCCTAAAACAAAGAATTCCTAAACTGATTATGGCAGCTGATTCTTTCTGAATTTAGACTATCGTCCTGACCGATACAGGTATCATTCAGGCCGATCTGCTAATGACGACTGCTTTAATGAGGATGCTCTAATTAGGGTTTTTATTTTTGGACAGATCTTCCATGACAATATAAATATCGTCCCGGACGATATTACCAAAAATAAAAATCTTATAGGGAACAATAGGAAATCTTTCAAGATACAAAACAACATATTCCACACCAAATACAACAGACTCAAGAAAGGAAAAAAAGATTACAATCTGACTCAGACCTAGTCTACCCAATCTTGAGCTGATACCAAATTGTAGTCCGATCGTGTGAACCTGAAATGTTAGTACATAAGGCAGTCATAGAGAAAAAGAATATTTGCTATCATCAAAATCATAAGCCATAAATCCGCAACAATCTCCTCCTTTTTGATGATGGCAAATATTTTAATTTGAATTTGACAATGAGTAAAGCTACAAGTGTTCATCTTTCAAATTTCTCAAGATTAAGGGTTTGTTTGCATCGTTGCAATATTTAATAAAATTGATAGTGAAATTGGTGTGAGGAAAATCTTAGTTTTCCACCACATAAAATTTTAAAAAACAAGGAGAAAGTACTAGCCAAATGAAATTGGAATAATTGTCTGAAAAGTAAAGAAGTAAAAAAAACCATTCTGAACAAACCCTAAATTTAGAGTATAATTTCTACTAATCATATAGTTTTCTTATATATTTGTCTTGTATTTAGCTTACAATCATTCACATTAAGAGTTCATTGAAATTTATAATAATCGGAGATGTATTTAACTGCCTCAGAAGTGTTGGACCACTTTGAAAAAGGTGTTGATTGAAACAACGGTAATAATATAAATAAGTTTTCATATAGGACATTTCAAGAGAATAAATGAGAAATAAAAGATCTAGTAAGATAAGTCTAACAATTTTTTTTCAAAATCTGGTGGATTGTGAAATAAAGAAGCTCCAATCCCGACTGGTTCATAGAAGGGAATATGAGGGAAGAAGTTTACTTCTTGATAGAGGAAAGAAAAAAAAGAGAGAATACACATTGATATGTCATCAAAAATTCATCTTGATCGGGCACAAATCTCTATACAAATATGTGATTGAGGCTTTAAAAATTAAAATCGAGGCCATATGATCTCCAATTTCAACAAGCTTATAGTCAAAATGAACATCTCAAGAAGACAAACCCAACGACACCAAATTTGATCCAATCCGAGCCCAATTGAGTCCAAATCAAAGGTCCAAAGTATATTTAGAATCTTCATAGCATTAATTGGACTACCAAATGATATCCGAATATGCCATGCTTATAGTCGAATCCAGTGGATCGACAAGACAAATCCAATGAGCCCAATATCGCTCAATTCTAACATCTTTAGGGTATCTAAATGCTTGATAAATACTTCATGACCTGAGGGAATCACTATGAGCCATCCAATAGACCACTCCCAATATGCCCTTGATCAACTAGTTATACCACTCTAAAAAAACTATAAATAGATCCAATTCTTCTCATGAAATTAGGAAAAGAAAAATGAAGAAGAGAAAAGCTCTAAGGCTGAAGTTTCACCCCGACAAGGCTACCACTGTTGAAACTCTAGCCAACTATCATCGTCAAACCTTCACATATATGCCACTAACGAACCTTCCTCCGAGCATCATTGCCAGCTGATTAAGGTCCTTCCGACCAACATCGCACGTCGACTATGGTTCTACCATTGCCCGTTGACTATAATCTTACCAATCAAATGTACATACTGACACTTCTTAAGAGCGACTGCCATACCATTCTCCGAATATGTACTGTGTTTTATATAGTGTATATTGTTTACATTGAATCAATGCCATCCTATGAGGAAGGGTATCATTTGTAACCAAACACCAATACTACTGGAATCATTTTAATTGGTCAAGGCCCGTGATTTTTCCCTTTTTAGGGTTTTCCACGTAAAAATTTGGGTGTCTCTTATGAATGTTGCACTCGTCTCTTCTATCTGATTATGTGCTAGATCTTCGTATAAAGTTAGGATGCTAAACTTTATATTTCTTTATCGTGGTGAATATTTTAGAAAACAACAATTTGAAGCCGTCTATGGGAACAATTCCTGATTGGGGGCAAATTTTTTTATAAACTCGAAAGATCGTTCATGTCAACATTCTGAGAATGGTTGGAGCAAGACTATCCCTTTTTTTCATGATCTAATATCAGGTCAGAAAGAAGTCTTATTGGGGGAAACCTTATTCAATATTCTGTCACCCCTCAAGCATCAACCAATGTTGCATTAATTTTAGGGAAGAAGTTTTGGAATAAGGGACAACTTTGACTGTGACTACGTATAAGAAAATTTCTCCCAATATAATGTTATTGAAAACCATTTTTAATAAATCTCCTGATAAATGCATTGATAATTCAAGTAAATTTTAATCATTATATAGTCCTCAGCTGGACTTCTACTCCTTAAGGAAATGTCTTAATTTCAACCTCGATTATCACTTGAAGCTAAAGGCGAGTCCTCAGATGCTTGGCTAAGAGTCAGTCCATCAATGGTAACACCGATCTTCCGCTGTACAATGTGAACTCCTTTCAGGAAATAATGAGCAAAGCCTTCTTCATAAATCTGACGCTCCGATACTTCACTTCAGTATTAAATAGTTTTCATAAGCTTCTCTAATATTATCTTGGAATTCTTGGTGATAGGCTGAAGTCTTCTTGAATTCCTCTATAGCTTTTAATGATATAACCTCAATATGAGCTTTAATATTTAATATATTTGTTTCCTTTTCTGAAAGGTGATCTTATAATTTCTTATTGTGTTTCTCAAGAATTTTTTTATTAGCTTAAAGGGAGATCTTCTCTATTGCAAGAGTTTCAAAGTTTCTTTTAATGAGTTTTTATTAAATAAGTTTCAATCAAATCATGGAGAGAAATGTTAGCTTCCCAATTTTGAAGAGAAAGAGAGATGGACATTCTTGCCAACACAGCTCTGCATTCCTCTAATTGGCTCTCCAAGCCTGATGTTTTCAATCTTCATATGCAGTCTTTGTTCATACTCTCCTTTCATAAATTTAACTTTTACGAATTCAAAATTCCATTCATCCAATACTGATTCAAATTGGGATTTCAAATCTTCCTTTCAGATCATCTAAAGTAAAAATATAAGTATGTTAATAATTATGAAGAAAAGGGAAGAAGAGAAAAATTGGGGTAACTCACAATTTCATTGGCATGATGAAGCCCAATGTAAACATGCTTTAGTATCTCTTTAGAAATGAGCAACTTCATGGGAAGACTCTCATTATCTTAATCAAGAGGTATAATAGCGGTTGTCAAGGGACACAATTTTTTTGTAGCTATCACCATCCCTTGGCAAGAGCACTCTGTCATCCAATTTTCTTTTCTTCGAGGAAGGAGAAATATCTTCTTTACCTTCTGAAGAATTTTTGGATAAAGACATAAAAGATACCCTGATTCATTTTAAGAATATTCTCCAATTTCTTCAAATGGGTCACGTGAGATTGTGGACCTCCGAAAGAACACCGCGTGAACGGGTCAATTGGAAGGGACAGATTGGATCGTGCATACGACTAACCATTGAGGATAGAGGCTATAGCTAACACACACCGATGGATAGTAATATGTACGACCTAATCATGGGTTTCCCCACCCGATACAAGAGTTCGAATGGGGTTTAATAGATGTGGGACCAAGTTTCCCATGGGCGCAAGCCCCCGTAGTTAATTACATCCCAGGTCGGAGCCTGATAAGACCCTCGATTAAGGATCATACATTATCCTTTCCTAAAGTGGGATTGACACGAGGGGGGAGACTAAGAAGTCCTACTCAAAAGGAAGAAATGTCCCAAAAGGGTGAATCAGACATGTATGGCTCTTTCCAACTGTCAGAGGTGCTAGGCTACTAAACAAAAACTGGAGAAAAGAAATCAAGCACTCAATCACATATGTGAGAGAAGGATGGAGGCGGCGTCATCCTGTGACGCAGATAAGTAGGATTTAGGATCCATGAAAGGAAGAAACCTACCTACTATTTTAGGCATACTACGAGACCGAGTGTAGTAGTCTCGAACCCTAAATCTAGATTAAGCTTAGTAATCTACGAATAACACTATGAACCTTGTCCTAGCTAATACAATGCAAAGATCTGGACTTATCCCGGCCTGAATTGGGGAGCCAGCTAACCACTTAGTCGTTTCAAAACTATGATATCCAGTCAATTAAGAAAGATGGGTGGGTGGTACAGTTATTGGAATTATGACCGACATCTAGAGAGTTTCCTAATTGGTCCTGAACTTATGTGAGGTAAATGCTACTAGCTAATGAAATTAAGTTTTATTTAGTTGGTTACTAATGCAATGCATGCTAGTTAAAATGACAGCTCATGAATGCTATAGAGTTTTAAAATAGGCTTATAGAAAATAAATTTTTTAGAAAAGACTTAGTCTCCATAGGTCCGGCACTTCATCCTCATAGGCCAGATTATTCGGACTCTACCCGCAGGCAGGGAGGTGTCTTATAAGAAGGAGAGAGAAATGCATTAATATGCATGTGACCTTAGACGATTCTGGCAGTTCCCTAGGTTCGTTAGGTTTCTATGTTATTTAAAACTTAAATTTTAGAGATTTGTTATGAGTAGAAAAATTTTATTGTTCTTAGAGAGCCTAACGGAATCCAGGCGAAAACAAAAGAACGGCATGCAAGAAAGAAACCTAGAAAAAGTAGATATTTCTACTGCGCAATCAATGTAAACACATCAATATAAATAAACCAATCAAGTAAATGTCCATAGGCCAACTGCCCTTTAATTACAACCCAGGGTATGCAGAAAAATAAAGTGGCCGGGCACCACTGCCAACAACCCGGATTTCTAAACCTATGACAGACGCCAACAACTTTGAGTGAGATATTGGGTCTTTAATCTTCAGTCTTCTAGGCTGGTTCTCCTTGGACTCCTTGAAACTCTCCTCCTTGGACTCCTCGGATCACTCCTCATTGGATTCCTCAGATCTGTCGTGGCTTGAATATCCAAACAAAGAGATAATTCCCTCCCCAAAAGGGGAGGTATTGCCTCTTCTCCTTGGATATCTAAAACCATCCCACTCGATCTCCCAAATGGAAGAAGACTCTCCCTATAAGGATGCCTTCTTCTTTTGGGATTCGAGTTGGATAAGAATATCCACACTCAGAGTTGCTTTCACAACTCTGACCAATATTACAAATAAATTTACATTAAATGGAAATGCAATAAATCTAAAAATCCATGCAAGGTTATCCTAATAAAAATCATCATCCCAAGCAGTTTATATGGAAATAAAAATAACTCAACCCATTGAAGCTGTGCCAAGCCATGCTCTTAATTATGAGGGGTAAGCAGCTCCACCTATTACAGTTATAATTATTTAATGATTTTAGCCCTCATTATATCAGGGGGGGCTGAGCAAGCACCTGCATAAGATAATATTAGAAATTATAACGGTGCCCCCCCTTTTATTAGCTTGAGCATGACCACCTACACGGAAGAACAATATATATATATATATATGGCGCTCTTATCATAGGGGTAAGTCTAACACCCATCACATCACAGAGTGCAATAAATCTAAGCAAACACAGCAATCAATTTCAAATAGCATGCAATGAAAACCACGAAAAGCTCCGGCACACAGCAGAAAATAAAACCCAACGGCCTAGCTTAGATCTAGAAGTGGTGCCCTAGAAAATAATTCTATGTGTGTGTAAGGCTTGTGTGGTTTGGATAGATCCTAATCTGGATAGTTGTTTGAAATTATCTAGAGTTCAGGTATGTTGAAAATAAGGGAAGAGAATTTTAGTTGAAATTCAAATATTAGTGAATTAGGATCCATCTTAATTATTTCAGTTTGTTGATCAGTTTTAAGAGCTTAAGATACTGATATTTAAAGTTCAAGTGATGTTAGCTAATTTTGGAAAGTTCCGAGTCTTACCAGGAACTAGGCTAAGGGTCCAAAAAGTCACTATGGGAAAGAGGCTAGGTTTGGGTCTCCTATCATCTTAGGAAAATACTAGACCTTAAGAGAAGTAGTTAGCCAGGTAGTACACTAAAATTGGAGTTTTCTAGGCAAAGTTATGAATTTCTAAGTTTCGGGCCTTGAATGAACTACGATTGACCAAAAAGTTGACTTTCTAATCTAGGCCATTTTTTGGAATCCTAATATTTTTAATAAATACTAAATCCTAATTGGAGTATAATGCAAGTGATTTTGACTAATTTGGAATTTTCTACAATTAATTATGAATTTTCTAAGTTCATTATATTTATGGAATTTCTAAATTTCCTGATAAAGGGCTGATTTTATGCTTTTGATCCAAACCAGCTCCAAAATGATTGGAATCACTCTCAAAGGTCAAGTATGAACTGAGAAAGTGTTTCCAAGTGTTTGGAGAAGATTTGGGATTTTTTTAATAATTTTTAATGAATTATGAGGGGCAAAAAAGTAATTTTCACTTATGGTCAAATTAGGGGTCAACCTGAAGTCAAACTAGGTAACCCTATTTATCTGAGGTCAAGGATCAGATTCTGGTCAGTTTGAGGTATTATAGATAATTTTCAGACCTAAAATATATTTATTGTAATTTTCAAAAGGTCTCATAGCCCTATTTAATGGTTAATTAGGGTTGGTTAACTAAGGGGTCTAAAGACTCTTAAAAATTCCTAGAAAATTCTGGGATGTTTCAGATGTCTCTAAGTTTAAGTTTTGAAGTTTTCATGTCAATCCAGGGTCTATCCTAGCCCCTAGAAAATTTTAAAGTTCGCTAGACAAGTCCTTAATTTTTGTCCTTATGGTATCACTACGTTATATAGGTTTAAAGTGGTGTTTTAGCTAACCCACAAGGTAAAAATGCATGAGAAACACAAACAAAGTAAATACATCATGTCCTTAGATCTAGGAGAGCCAAAACTAAGTGCTCGTGGTGCATCCTACACATGCAAACTACGAATACAAGAAAGAAAAGACACCTAATGAAGGGATTAGTGAATGATTGGAATCCAATTACCCACTAATCCACTCCCCCATGATTTGCTCTTCACATATGAAATCTATATTTAAAATTTCATGCATATTGGGTCACCCAAAATTAAGAGATTTAATATATAAGTAGTTTCAAAATAGTTTCAAAGTACTTATATATATATAGATTTTGAAAATTAAGACCCACTGACCACCCAATCGAAGTTTCAAATAATTTTGAAAATAATTTGTAATTTGAAAATAATTATTATAATAATTATATAAATAATACTAAAATACCTAAATAATCATATCCCAACAGAAATCTGCCATGACAGTCAAAATCAAACTCTGAAAAAAGTTTTAAAATAAACCTCATAATTTTCTGAAAAGATCGAGGGGTTGCACGCCGAAATCTGATTTAAGACGACAAAGATATGATTTTTGGAAGTTTAAAACTAATAAAAAGCAATTTTAAAATAACAATAATAACAAAAATGAAAATAGTTTTAAAATAATACTAAGAGGGATAATAATAATAGTGAAACAATACCAAAACAGTAACAATCATGGTTTAAAATAATTATTACAAAATAATTTTGATTAAAATAATAATAGTTATAAATATAATGAAATCACAATATTATCTAAATACATGTTTTTACTGTTTTCAAAATAACTGCAGACAGATCCAATACTTTTGAATAAAACTAATTTTAAATTATGCAGAATCCAAATACAATCAAAGCAAGGTGTTGTGCGTCGACAACGGATTCAAAACAAGGATGTTATGATTTTTGGAAGTTTGGTTCATTAAAATAAGTTTAAAATAATTCAAAAGTAATAAGTAATTGAAATAATCATTAAATAAGGATACAAATAAAGTTTATAATCTCTAAAATTTAATATTTATCTAATATAATGATAATAATCAAAATAATAAAGCTAATATCAAAAATAAATTAATATTAACACTAATTTGAAACTAATTTTCAAAATAAGTTGAGATTAACATTAATCTAATAATAATAATAATACTACAAAATAGTAACCAAAATAATTTAACACTATATAATTATTAATATTATAATTAAAATAATAATATTATAATATAATAGTAATAAAATAATCAAAACAATGTTTTTTAAAATACTACTTTTTACTGCTTTTAAATAACTAAATAAACAGAAACTATTTTCAAATAAAAACAATTTTAAAATAACATGGACGAAAAACTGAGCGATTCGGTATATTGTACGCAAAAATTAAGCGAGAATTGAAATTTTGGTGATTTTTTGAAGTTAAAAGGGTTTTAAAAGAAATAAAATATTTATTTATTCAAAAAGATGCGGCAGCGGGGCCGGGATGCCACGTGGCGAAGCAGGATTGATCCCGCGGTTGCGGGCAATCATTGGTGGTGGCGCGATGATTGCGTCGCCAACCAATGATTGCGGCAATCATGCCGCAATCAACGACCGCGGGCCGCGGTCACTTATCCACGTAGGACGGCGGCGGGCGACCGTTGGATCGGCGTGGTATCAGACGGACGGCCAGGATCCAGCCAACACGGCGTGCGGAACCGTGGGGAGAAGCCTGGCGGTCGATCCAGACCGTGGCGGGTTCGAATCGGGACCGTTGATTGAAAAATCAACAGTCCAGATCTGCTCCCGGCAGATGAAACCGTAACCCGAGCCCAATCACCATTTTTTTATTTCTCTCGATCGACTGGATCACACGCAACAAAATTTTATACCTAGCTTCTACTAGTGAAGATCATCCATGGGGTAATTGAAATTGCGTTCTAAAATGCTCTGAATAGAGAGCTATTCAACCCTAGGTGTTCTAAGCTAGGGTTGAAGATTTTACCTAATCCACACGGTGGATTCAGAAGTTCTTGGTCTCGTTGGACTCGTAGGATCCTCACGAACAAGTTTCCTCTTGAACTCGAGCTCTAAAATGTCTTGGATCGATCAGGATTCGTCCTGGAACTTCTTGAGTCTCGGGTTCACCAGAGGATCGCCAGCGGCGGACTCGAGGTCGTCGGCTTTTGGTTGGGGAAGGTTGAGGGATGCTATGGGAGCTCTCTTGCTAAATCTCAGAGGTTGGGTAAGTCTCTAGGGAAAGCAAGAGAAAAAAGTCCAAAATTAGACCAAAATTTTCATATTTATGGAGCCTAAACCTATCCTCAATGGTTGGGATCGAATCACGAGGTGATTTGGAGGGAAAACCCTTAGATTTGATCGTGGTTCAAACTTTGAAATGTTTGGAGGCTCTTAAATGCATTAATGAGGCCTTAAATCTACTTAAATAGGTGATTATGATCTATTTATGACTTGATTTGACCAAGTCAACATTTGACTTGGTCAAATCAGTCAATTAGGTCAATGGGGAGTGAGGATCGAGCCACAAAATGTCGATTTGGATTTAAGTTCGATTTGGGCAAAATCGAGGTCAACGGAGATCTTTCTGCCTGAATGGAAAGTCCAACTTTGAAAAATTTCTCCTATGCACATATCGACTAATAAAAGATAACTCCCGCTGAAGACTTTCTATATTAGAAAAATTGAGGAGTTTTTGTATCTCTTCCTCTCATATGTGGGATGAAATGGGTAGTTCTTTTAATTTTTCTCATTTTTCTGGAAGCCCCCACTCATTCTTCACAAAAAAGAACGAACTTGCACAATTTTTAGAAGGATCTCATGTCATAAAATCTAGCCATTTTTTGTTGCCTTGGCAAGAGATGCGGCCTTGAAAATCACTTGTTAATTTTCACATTCTCGACACATGCTTAATTTTTAGTGTCACCCCAAATTTTCTAAAAACTACAGTCAGGCATATGCTAATCATTATTGCTCTACAAAAAAATTGAGGCAGTACTGCGCCAAATTCCGTAAAAATATTGAGCAATTCAGGAGCTGGGGGGGAACTTCAATCCTATATGCAATGTCATCTTGTACACTATTATGAATCTCGACTTGTAGGGGGGGGGGGGGGGGGGGGGGGGGGGGGGGGGGGTTGGTTCAGATCATTTCGGTGCAGTAATCAATACTTCATTTGGAAGAAGATAAAACTTCGTACGAATCACCTCCAAGGCCTCAGAAATAACAGTGGATACCACATCTTCAATTGTTGTAGATGGTTTTCTCTTATCATCTTTTTGATGAGAAATATATGAGGTAATTTTGAATGCGTTGGTTACTCCATCTTTTGGTTGATTCACTACTCCTAGATGATTGCTGGCTTTCGTAATATCTTCCATGTTTATTTTAAAATTTTTGGACAACTTCACCAATGACAATCTCTAAGCTACCAATTCAAAAGAAGACTTGGTTTGGCATAAGAGAGTGTGCTTTCCTCCATTTCCTAAGGAGGTATTTATAGGAGCAAGAAAAAGAGAATATTAAAAGTTTTTCTAGAATTTTTCATAATACTTTAAGTTTTTTTTTTTTTTGGGAATTTTAAATGACAAAAAAGCAATGAGAATTTTCAAAATTTTAAAAGTCACAGAAATAGCTTGGAACTTCTTTTCATAAAAAGAAAAGTTTTTCTAGGTCTAAACAAATACCTTTGCTCCAATTATGGCAGCAGGTCTAAATTATGGCTTTAAAGAATTTCTTTTTTCAAAATTTTTAAAAGTCACAGATGTTATAACCTTACGATATTCCCTGCTTTATTATGACAAAGTTCAGAGCTTAACAAACTTATCATGGCTGAATAACTTGGAACTATTCACAACGTCTTCTTCTCTGCCATATCCCACAGCTCCAGCGACTTAATCAGCAGCAAAGATGAATAGGTGGGGTGGAACACACACGAATGGAATTTATTCCCGCTACAGCTCAATTCATGCACACACTCTCCCTCCCTCCAAACTGAGTCCTCACTCACTCTAAGCTTTCTGTTTATGCTATTTCCTAGTAATATAAATAATAGGATTTTTAATTAATAAACCTCTTGAAGTTTTCGTAAGAAATTTATTTCTTAAAAATTACCTTTTCCTAATTGAGGAAATATTAATTTTGTTTAGAAATAAAACTTCAATTTTATATATGATCAAAAATAATTTTAACACATATTCAATGCACAATAAATATCCAACAACTAATTTTAAAATGAGTTTAGAGAATTTTGGGGAAAAAAATATTATTGCAGTCAGTGCATCCAATTCAAGAAATATTATAATTAAGGATATTTTACTTGGTTAACAATTTTGAGTGGAGGTCTATGTTGATGTCAAGGAGGTGATCGTGACTGACTCATAATTATAATTTTCAGTCACAAGCAGCTCAATAGAAGGGCAAATGGTATATAATAAAAAAATTCGTCTTGATCCGGCATGAATCTCGATGCAAATATGAGATTGAGTCTTCAAAAATTAAAATAGGGACCATCTAATTTCCAGTTTCAATAAGCTTATAGTCAAATTGAACATCTTAGGAGATGAATCCAATGACATCAAATTTGATCCAAACTGAGCCCAATTGAGTCCAAATCAAAAGTCCAAAGTTTATTTGGAACCTTCAAAGCATTAATTGGACTACCAAATGATATTCAAATATGACATGCTTATAGTCAAATCGAGCGGATAAACAAGATAAATCCAACGAGCACAAGATCATTCAATTATGACATCTCTAAAGCATCTAAATACTTGATAAACACTTCATGATCAGGGGGATCAATATGAGCCATCCGATAGACCACTCCCTATTAGAGTACAACAGAAAAACAGCTGATCTAAGTATATAGCCTTTTGTATTTCCCGTTCTTGTATAGCTTCTTGTATAACCAGCTGTCTAAAATCTATATATAGAGCTGTACCGTATGTGTTAAACAAGACAATAGAAATTCTCTTTTACCTTTCTCTTCAACTGCTCTGCTCTCTCTTTGCACGCCATACTTTCTACAAGGTATCAGATAGGTTACTCGGTTTCTGGGCCATCATGAACGCCTCTTCTTCATCTTCTCCGATTCTTGAGCAAACAGAGCTCACAAGCTCCGCTCATCCCTGCATTTCTTCCTCCCTTAAGTTTGTCATTTCTAACCTCAAGAACTTTGTTCAAAACCCTCTCTCACCCGATAATTATTCCATTTGGCGATCCCAAATCATCAAGATCTGCACCGCAAACGGGTTTGAATCCTTCTTAGATCTCAAATTCTCCATTCCTGATGAACTGAGCACGAACGCCGACGGTACGTCTAGCTCCAATCCCAAATACATCCAATGGCGTCTAACAGATCAGAATCTTGCCGCCGCTCTATGCTCCACCATCACCGCCTCCATTTTCCATATGTTCTTGATCTTACATCCACCGCAGCCATATGGAATGCTCTTGAAACTCGATTTCAAGCAACAAACCGCTCCAAATTCATTCAGCTGAAAAACGAGCTACACCATGTGTCGCTCAAGAACTCCTCCATGACAGAGTATCTCACTACTATCAAAATCTTGGTCGATCAGATCGCGGCGGCGGGGTCCCGAGTTGATACTGAGGACATTATTCTATACATTCTCAACGGTCTTCCACCGTCCTACCAATCTTTCAAGACGTCCATCCGAACCATGATCACCCCAATCAGTCTTGATCAACTCTACTCTCTCCTTATAAGTGAAGAAATTCACGTCTCATCCGACGCAGCTCGTGCCATCGCTCCTGAAGATGCATCCACGACACTGTTCTCTTACCGTGGAAGGGGAAGTCGAAGTCACGTGGTCGCTTGTCCAACTCTAGCGGGCCACAAAAAGATCTGCAGCAACAATCAAATCCCACTACATGCCAGATTTGTCTCAAGCGAGGCCACTCGGCATCCGACTGCTGGCACCGGCTAAATTCGAACTACGTCCCAAGAACATCAAGATCTAATACCACAGCAGTCGCGACAAATCCCACTGAAAACTACACTGACTGGTACCTGGACTCAGGCGCCTCTTCTCATATGACTCGCTCACTGTACAATCTCTCCATCTCATCACCGTACACCGGCAACGACGGCATCACTCTTGGCGACGGGAGCTCGGTTAGCATTGCAAACTCCAGTAAAGGGTTGCTACCGACTCCCTCTCGTAAGATCAATCTATCTAAAATTTTACATTCTCGCATCTCAAATATAATCTCTTATCCATCTCCCAACTCACCAAGGACAACAATATTGAAATAATATTTGATTCTTCTGGATTTATTTTCAAGGACCTGACGACGCAACAAATCATTCTTCGAGGACCTTGCCGTAACGGCCTATACACAATTGCCAACACAGCAGCCTCCTTCCCCAATAAAACTTTTCACTCAAGAACTCAGGGCTTCAATCTTTGGCATACCAGACTCGGACACCCGAATAACAAGCACATTGGCTCGCATCGCTTCCCTCTACCCCGAGCTCAAGATTTGTCCGAATACTATGTCATGCTTACCTTGTAATACGTCAAAGAGTCACAAACTGTGTTTTGATCTTTCTAATAACAGATCTAACCGTCCTTTAGCTCTTCTTCATTCCGACGTTTGGGGCCTTGCTCCCACTCAGTCTAACACTGGTTATTTGTATTACGTGATCTTTGTTGACGATTTTTCGTGCTTCTCCTGGTTGTTTCCCATGCACAACAAATCTGATGTGTATAACATCTTTCTTGAATTTAAAAACAATATATAACTGTTAACAGATCATAAAATCAAATGCCTCCGGACCGACGGTGGAGGTGAGTACCTTAACAATAATCTGCTCAGCTTCCTTTGTACTCAGGGAATATCTCACCAAATATCGTGTCATCACACTCCGGAGCAAAACGGAGTTGCCGAACGAAAGCATCGGCATGTACTTGAAACTACGTGCACCCTTCTACACCAGGCGTCGATTCCATACAAGCTCTGGCCGGATGCGGCTCTCACCGCGGTGTACCTAATAAATTGAATGCCCTCGGCAAATACGAGAAACAAGTCTCCGTTTGAACTTTTTCATCACTGAAAACCTGAGCTCAGTCATCTTCGTACTTTTGGGTGTGAGTGTTTTCCTCACACTCCGGCCAAATTCAGACATAAATTTCAACATACGGCGAAGTCGTGTATATTTCTTGGCTACTCCGACAAATACAAGGGATACAAGTGTCTTGATACTGTAACTAATCGCATCATCATGTCTCGCCACATTACGTTCAATGAGCTGTCCTATCCATTCTCTCACACTGTGACCGCATCAACTCCCTCAACTGCAGACATCTCTCCATCGTTTTTAATTCCAACATCTGTTGCCTCTGCCTCTCAGGTAAATTCGTTTAAACCTCACACTCCTCAGGTGGTCCGAACCACCCAACTGCTCTCAAGCCTGCCCAACAATCGGAGGTCAGCTCCTCTCACGATGCTCCTGCTGATGAACCACCTGTTCCTATGATCCCGCTCATGACACATCCTATGGTCACGCGCAACAAAACCGGTTCCTTAAAACCTCGCCAACGGTTAAATCTACTCCATACTGACTCCCCGGTTGACACTCTTGCAGATCCAACCAATTTCAAAGATGCATACAAACACACACATTGGAGGCATAGCCATGGCCGCTGAATTCTATGCTCTACAACAACAAGTGACATGGAGCCTTGTACCGCGTCCTCCTCACTCCTCCACGTTAGGATGCAAATGAATGTTTTGCACAAAGCATCACGCCGACGGATCCATTGCCAAACACAAGGCCAGACTGGTTGCTCTCGGAAAATCATCAGGAGTACGGTCTGGACTATACAGAAACGTTTAGTCCAGTCGCCAAACTCCCTACTATCCGTATTCTTCTTACAATCGCTCTTCACAATGACTGGCCGGTCCACCAACTTGATGTGGCTAATGCATTTCTGCACGGTGAACTCTCGGAGATAGTCTACATGAACCAACCCAAGGGATTCGAAGACTCCACACACCCAGACCACGTATGTCGACTTCACAAAGCCATCTACGGCCTCAAACAGGCCCCTCGACAATGGTACAACACGTTAACCTCTCATCTCGTCTCACTCGGCTTCTCTCACAGTACATCCGATCCGTTGCTGCTCATCCTTCGCCAACAGAAAACCAAAATATTCCTTCTCATATACGTTGACGACATCCTGATCACGGGAAATAACTCGGACGTCCTCAAACACATTATGGAGCAACTAAGTCTCAAATTTTCAATGAAGAACCTTGGCGATGTTCACTCTTTTCTCGGAATCCAGATAGACTGCATGGCTCACAGCTATTTCCTATCTCAAAAAGCCTACGCAACGTCCATACTTCACTTGGCTCAACTCTCTGACTGTAATCCTATTGCAAATCCATCATGCACTAAAGTACCGCCGACCATGCAACCTGACGTCGTGCTCTCGGATCCCTCGTTATATCGCCGGATCACAGGCTCACTTCAATACCTAACTCTCACTCGCCCGGACATCTCCTACAGCGTCAATTGCCTCTCCCAACATATGCATCAACCTCTTCCCGAGCATACATTCCTTCTCAAGAGACTACTTCGTTATCTCAAAGGTACACTTGACTTTGGCATTCATATATCCAAGTCTAACTTGTCTCTCAAATCCTTTTCAGATGCTGACTGGGCAGACGATCCTAGCTCAATGAAATCAACGTCCGGTTACTGCTCTTATCTCGGTGATACTCTCATATCCTGGACAGTCAAGAAACAGACCACCGTGGCTCGTTCATCCACCGAGTCCGAATATCGGTCCTTGGCCACACTCGTCGACGACGCTATCTGGCTCCGCCGAATTCTTTCCAACTTCGATATCGCGCAAGATTAGCCCACAGACGTTTTTTGTGACAATACGTCGGCCATAGCACTAGCGAACAACCTGGTGTTTCACGCACGTACCAAACACAACGAAATCGATCACCTCTTTGTTCGCGACCATATTCAACAACGAAGCATTCGTCTTTTGCTGATTAGCACTATTGATCAGGTGGCTGACATCTTCACCAAACCCTTGTCTACTGCTCGATTTCAAGCTCTTCGAAACAAACTGAGTGTCATGCAAAGACCCATCAGTTTGTCGGGGGGTATTAGAGTACAACAGACAAACAGCTGATCTAAGTATATAGCCTTTTGTATTTCGCGTTCTTGTATAGCTTCTTGTATAACCAGCTGTCTAAAATCTATATATAGAGCTGTACCGTATGTGTTAAACAGACAATAGAAATTCTCTTTTACCTTTCTCTTCAACTGCTCTGCTCTCTCTTTGCACGCCATACTTTCTACACTCCCAGCATGCCCTTGATCTTGTCCATATTTACTAGCGATACCACTCCCAAAAAATTATAAATAGATCACATTCTTCTCATGAAAATTGGAGGAGGAAAAGGAAGAATAGAAGAGCTTTAAGGTTGAAACTCCACCATGGCACCGCCACCGATGAAGCTAAGCCACAAGGCTATCGCTGTTGACCTTTGGCCAATCATCATCGTCGTACCTCCATATGGATGCCACTAACGAGCTTTCCTCTGACCATTGTCGCCCGTTGATTACGATCCTTCCGATCATTGTCTTGACTATGGTCCTTCCGACCACTGTCGCCCACCAACTAAGATCCTACTAATCAAATGAATATACTGACACTCTCTTAAGAGCATTTGTCATGTCATTTTCTGACTATGTACTATATTATATACTGTGTATATCTTTGACATTGAGCCAACCTTGTCCTCCGAGGAGGGACATCATTTATAACAATCATTTCAATTGGCCGAGACCTGGTAGTTTTTTTCTCTTTTTATAATTTGCCAAGAAAAAATTCTTGTGTCTTTTGTGATTGATGAACTCATCTCTTCTATCTATTTGTGTTCTGGATCTTCATATAAAGTTAGGACGCCAAACTCTATATTTCTCTACCGCGGTGAATGTTTCCGGACACAACATGCGTATTTTAAGTGCTTAAGCCAGTATGCCTATGCCCAATTTAAGGAGAGGTCACATATTCTGCTAAGATGAGGAAGATGATCACAAGCCTATTAGTTACAACTCTCTCTCTCTCTCTCTCTCTCTCTCTCTCTCTCTCTCTCTCTCTCTCTCTCTCTCTTAACATCTTTCAAAATTACAAGTCGAATAGTTACAACACTCACTTTCTATCTTTCACAGGTTACTACCTTGTTAAATTTTGGAATGATTCGAATTCATTCTCTTCTTTTAGGAGAATCCATGAACAGGGTATTTATAGACATCGGGCTTGCTGGGTTTCACCAATACGTGAATGGATACCCAAAGTCACATTTGTCAGGTTGTGATAGTAACAGACGCAGTGGGACAATTGGCGAGTCAGGGAGTTGCTTTATGCCACATGGAGAGCACCTGGTAGTTGGACTACCAGCTGGAGTTTGTTCACAGGTTTACAGATCCGTAATGGGGAGATGACAAGTCGTTCTCAGGAATCTTCAGAGAGTAACTGTAGCTTCGTACAAGAGATGGTCACAAGTCATCCTTTGAGTGGCAAGAGCTACTGATGATTGCCACTGTGACTTCAACACTGAAGTGGGGAAATGAAGAAAGTTGAATTATAGGAATTGGTCCGAGAGTTTCAGTTGGTCGAGTTGGGTTCGAAGGTTGTTGTTAACTCTAAGAGTAACCGGCTTGATCCTGTTCGTTGGGTGTTAATTAAGGCTCCGTTTGGGACGGTTTGGGACGGCTTTTTACTGTTTCTTAAAGAACTTTCTAGTACAAACTTTAAAATTTTTGTATAAAAAACCGCTTTAAGAAGCAGGAAGACAGCCGTTCCAAACGAAGTTAAGTCTTGGCAAAACTGCCATGGACATGATGGAAACATTGGTGAGCCTGACAACACCAATTGAAGTAGGTCAGCTTCTTACAGGGCTTTCAATGAATCACGGCCTGGAGCTGGTCTTTTTCAGGCCTTCTCCAACCGAACTCCAAACACATGAATGGTGTCGCTTGCGAGCTCCAGCCGAATGACAAAACATACGGTATTTGATTGCGGGTGAACAGTACAACGCCAATATCGGACGTGACATTGTTCATCTGTGTTATTCTTATGTCTCCACCGAATTTGTCGAAGCAACATTGGCGTGACATTGTTCATCTGTTTTCATTGACAAAACGCGCAGGCTGATGTGTAACAGTTTATCATGTGCACCTTATTTGACCATGTCCAAGCTAACATTTTCTCTGTTTATTTGAAAAGAGAAACGAGAGCATGACAAAAAATGTACTGTGTTGGGCTGTTGGCGTCAGATTCCTGTTCAGTTTGTTATCTGATGACGTACGTCAAAACAAACTTCCATTTCCGCAAAGTAAGATCTGTTCAGAGAAACGGTGCATAGTGCAGAAGTCTTTTAGATCTGTTTTATTGTACAGAAAAACACAAAAATATCTTCCCTGATGCCTTTTATTTCAAGCCTAAGCATTAAGTTTTTCTTTCAATGTTAGCAACTAAAAAGCTGATTGATTCATTACGAAGCTTAACTTTTCTCAAGGTAGAATAAAATTATTCAGATATAATACTATATCAGCACTTGCAGACTCCCACAGCTTTAATATATAATAAGAAGACCAACTGAAGCCTGTTATAAAAAAATGAAGATCTTGGAAACATCATTAGTGCTAATTGGTACAGAATATAGAACCTGGTCTCTTATTTTTTCGGTATCCCAAAGCCTTTTTGTAAGACTGTCTTCATGCCCATAGGTTTCAATTAATTATTTGTTAAACATTCCCAATGTTAACAAACATCTTAGAAGTGCACATGAAGCCAATTTCTATTCCTGTCAAGTAATGAGACCATTGATTTTAAAATTTGATGTTGGTACAATTTGAATTTAAAATCTTGACAATAACGTTTATGATTCTTATTAATTAATATAGTTGGTACCCACATCAATAATTCAAAGTTGCTGATCTTTCTTTGGTTGTGGGCTAGTTTGGGCCCACCACTATTTAGGGCGGAGAATTTGGCTTGGAAATCAAATATTACTCGAAAGTGAAATAAAATTTTGCTTTGAATTGTGCGTAGATTGAAGTGAACTGATTAATGAGTCAAATTTATCTCAAATCAAACTTGAATTGTATCAGACTTTGACTGAATCAACCTAGTTTTAGATCTGATATATATATATATATATATAAACTTTTAGCAAATTATTGATCATTCTTTGAAATATGTTCTTACTTAAAGATCAAATGAATGAACTAGATGCATTGGAAGGATACTAATAACTCATCTCTTTTTCTACTAATTCACATGGGACCTCTATAAAGCTTTGGAATGTCCCATCAAAAAGAAACACTTAAAGCAATAAAGCGATTAAGGGAGTTGGTGAGTGAGTAAATCAACTTATCTATTTGAAGTATCACATGCAATCAATGAGCAAAAAAACATGTGGAGAAAAAGACATACTTCCCATGAAGTGTATCCACCAATAATATGGATATCAAATCCATTCATTAATTTAGGTGATGCATTCATCAACTTGTGGTTCATCTTTATAAACTTTCTCCTTAAGCTCTTTTGGATTTATGACATGCTCAACATCAATGCTTTATCTTCTTTGCATCAACATCATCATCAATAGTTTTATTCCACCTTTTTTTTATTTATTTTTTGCATAATGTTGATGAAAGTGTGCCTAAATATGTTTGTACAACTTCCATTCATGTGTGTTTAATCTATTATTGTTTCTTTAATCCTTTCGTATTAATGTTATTCACTCTTGTTATTGGTACATATTTAAGTATTTATTTAGATGTATCATCTAATTTATACTAATTTCTTCTTGCATTTGTGATAACATTCTCTTTTCGTTACTCTACGGTACATATGTATTATTTCTATGATTAGCCAAATTATATAAAAAATGTTCTTTTATAAGAAAATTTTAATTTAAGGGCTCACTTGGTTACTTGTTAATGAAAAACGTATTTCAAAAAATAATAATATTATTTTTTTAGTTACTTTGAATGTATAAAATGAAATCATAATTTATAATTTTTTGAGAGGGTTTGAAGGTGTAAAAATAAAAGAAAGTTGAAAAATTATATTGGTTTCAAGTTATATTAAAATAAAAGGCTGAATCTTATAAAATATATTCTTTAAAAAAATGGCGAAGTTTGTTCAATTCATTAATTGATTAGATGTAGTCCCACATCAATGTTATTTTCAAACTCCACAAACCTTCTCAAAACTGCCTCTTAAGCAGATGATGACTTACTTTCTCACTCAAAATGAATACAATAACAACAACAACAACAACAACATCAAGCCATTGTCCTAGTACGTGGGGTCGGCTACAGGAATCATTTTTCTCCATTGTGTCCTGTTAAAAGTCATATTCTCATTTAAATCTAATAAAGAAAGATCGTTTCTAAAATTTTCTAACCAAGCCTTTTTAGGTATACTAGCTCTACCTTTCTTAATATAAATCAAATCTAATATCTCTACTTTCCTAACCCGGTCATTGCAAGTCCGCCGTTTTATGTGCACAAATCATCTAAGGCGACCCTCACTCAAAATGAATGAAATAAAAAAAATTCTTTTTTTAAAGACTCATATTATATTTACAAACAGCCAAACAAGACCTAAGAGTAATTTCATGATGATCAAGATAAAAAATATCTCAAAAATATTCACCATGAGTACTGAAAAATCATCACACAGCAAACAAGGTTTATACCAGAAAGCATCCCACAACAAGCAAAGTTCATAACAGAATAACTTCAAGACAAAGACAAGAGACATTAAACCTATAGACATCTACAGTTCTAATCACTTGTACAGTCATTATCCAAAAAAATATAAAAGACCAAACTTGTCTGCTTCAGTATAATACATAAACATGTGTGCAGTTTGGTTGGCACATTGGTGGTGATGGCAGATTATTTGCCATCAAGTAGCAGAATGTGCTGGTCTGCAAGCTTTGCCTTTACTACACACCACTGCTCTACCCAACTGAAACTAATAAGAAAAATCTCTGACATTATACTAATCAAGTAGAACAAAAACTAATCACCATTGATCATTTTTTTATCTTTTCTCTTTATAATCAGTGTGCTTTATCTTCCTTTTTCAGTTATATGTGGAATACATCTTATTTCCAATGTGAAATAATTAGTATGGAGGTGTATATTTAGTGTACCAATGTGTATTAGGCTTCAATTAGGATGATTTTCTTACTGCTTCTTAAAATAGTTTTCTAGTACAAAAATTTAAAATTTTGTATTAAAAAATTGCTTTAAGAAGCAGTAAGAAAGCTGCCCCAAATGAAGCCTTAGATACACCCAATACAGATGAAATAAACTTAGAATAAGCTTGCATTCTACTTCTAATAAGTTCTTTTCTAGAGGCAGGAAGGGTGGAGCCAACTCATATATGCACCTTATAGCTTGTATTTGTTTCCATTGATGAAGCATTAGTAACATAAACCATTTTTCCTTTAGTTCCATATCATTGTATGTTCATATTGTAAACAGGCATGCAGTTGTTTATTTAATTGGAACTGTACTTACCTTGCGATTTAACAATGCAAAGAAGACATTAAAAAAGTAAAGTTTTTGTTGCCATTAAACTATAACACCAGTGATTGGTAAGTTGATTATAATATACATAAGAAAAATGTTGCACAAATGATAAGTCATCACAATTCTGATGGAACAATTTTTTTTTGTTTGTTTGTTTGGTGTTTCAGGTTGTTGCGTATGAAGGGTATTAATACTTTGGAATTATAGCACAAAATATATCAGAAAAATAAAGGAAGCATCATAAAATTGATTGTTTCCAGTTTTTCCTGTAATGTTTTCTGTATTTTTTCCTGGTCCCTCGAAAGTTTTTTTTTTCTAGAAAACAAGGTTTCAACATTCAGGCAAAAATTACAGACATAAATGAGAATGCATTGAAAAACCATGTAGTAGAACTCAATACTGTATCATGTAGAAAGTTTAATGGTATATTAAAGAACACCATTACTTAGCAAAATAACAGAAGAATTAATTACTAGATGGAATCAGTTCAAGGACTGTCTGCCTCCCACAGGCATGGAAGCCATGAGAACCAAATCTCCATTTCCCTACCAAAATAGCACTGGGAGATAGAGATCTAGAGAAAGATACTAAGAGAGAAAGAGAGAGGTTCAGCTCCTAATAAACTCCCTAAACTTAGATCAGCATGCCAAAGGGAACAATAGGTGTGGCAAAAAAAATCCCAAGGCAAACTTCTAGGAACTTGAACAGAAAATAAACACTGTATCCAACCATCTAACCCAACTCATCATCAACCATTAATGACAAACGCCAGTGAGAAAAAAAATCAAATATCAGTAGCAATAGTAATATTAGTACTTCAATCCAGCTGCAGGTTGCTGTTCTTCTTTGTCAAGTTGTGCTTGTTATTGTGCATCCATACCTTGAGAACTCTTCTCTTGACTCCAATCTCCTGGCAGAATTGCTGAACCACACTCTCCTCTTGTTTCTGCAGCCTCCAACCCACTTTTTCAGCAAAGCTGAACATCTTCTCCTTCTGTTCTGAGGTAAACTTGGTTCTAAACCTCTTCTTCATCATAGGAGGCCTTGTCATGGCTCCTCCATATCCCTCCATCTCATCAGACTCTGATGTCTGTATAGCACCAAATGGCATAATCATTTGGTGAGGAGAAGGCCTTGGGATGATACTGTTCGCTGCTGGATTGTACCCAAATGGGTCTGTCCCAGAGATAAGAAGTCCCTTTTGGCCAATCAACTTGCTCCCACCTTTGAAGTGGAAGAAATCACAAGAAGATAACTCTCCATCAATCTCTTTCCTGTGGAAGTTCCTGTGGCAATTGCAAGCTGAGCATTTGAGGGCCTCAAGCGTGCCCTCTTCTCCACAAGGCATGAACTCTCCACAGCCATCAGTGGCACTTCCACCAATGGAAGCTGCATGGTTCTTGAGGCATTCTCTGTACTTCACCAAAACTCCTTTCTTGCTGTTTAGTGGAGTGGCTACAGAGAGGGGAGTAGCAGCTTGAGGAGGAGGAGGAGGAGGAGGGGGAGTTAGGGGAGAAGGGCCATTGGATGGATGAAGCTTTAGGTGATGAAGAGAAGGGGATTCATGTTGGATGAAGTGAGAGGAGTGGCTCTGACTTTGGCCATGGCCACCTCCTCCACCAACATAAGTGCTGGTTATTGGGATCGGCATCCCAATTTCATGGCCAGAAATATTCATCCTCTCCTTCTCTATCTTTGTGCTCTTACTTTCTTTCGTCCTTTTTTTTTATTAATCTCAAGAACTATTTTCTTTATGGTCTAGAGAGAGACCAAAAGTGAATGGAAGGGGTGAGACAGCTGAGAATTAAAGACCACTCAAATGAAAACAAAGAGAAATCTTGGGATACTAAATAAGATATTATCAACCCACTTGCTCAATAAACCCCCCTTTGTTTTTGACAGAAAGACAACTAATAATTTTAGAATCTCCTCACCATATTCTAGGCAACCTTATCTGGACACTTGCAAAAGCAATAGAGAGCAAATAGAGAGATATGGTACTTGGGTTTTGGGATCTCCTCTTCCTTCTCCAATTCCTTTTGGCCTTTGCTTTCAGAAAACTAAGTTCCTGAACCTTGAACCAGCGATACTTCAAACTGTTTCTTCTATTGGTGTTTCAACTCACAAGAAATGAACTTTTTCACCAATGAAGCACGAAACCAGCATCAACAACAGCAGGAACGGAGCCTAAGAAGGCATTGATACTTAATTAAAGTGCCTGTTACAGTTCCTACTGTTACAAGAGAGGGAAACAACATTTAAAACCTCATCAAATCTCTCTCCTCCTCCCCTCTACTCGCAGACAAGCATTAGTGAACAAAGGAGGGGGGACATCTAAGACAAGCTGTTACTTCTTAAAAGTAGAGATGTGATGAAGAATGTCAAAAGAAGATAAGAGAAGCAAACAATCAAATGGGTGTTTCCTCTATGACTTACAAGTGATGACCCACTTCAGCTTCTCTAAGAAAAACTGCACCATATTCAACAATATGCCACTGTTTGGAGTGAAGAAAGCTCTAAGTAGATGGTTGAGAGAAGCTAAAGTTAGAAAATAAACAAAGCTAGCTTATCTGAGAGAATCAGAGAAATAGGAGAAAAAAAGGAGTCTTGGTGGTGTGAGATGCTAAACCTGAGGCTTATAGGACTAGTGAGAAGCACAAGGTTAAACAATGGAGGAAATGGAGAGAAAAAGATTTCTTTTTTAATTTTTTCTTACACACGGCTCAGAAAACGGAGAATTTTAAGGTGAAGGGATATGATAAATATAAGTGCTGGGACTTTGCTTTGCTTGCACTATCAGGCAAACAAGTATCAAGCTTACGCCATATAAATGGACGGAGAGATACAACAGGATATTTAGTTAGGACAATCAAAATATATGATTTTTACTGGATTTTCAGATATTCGTATTTTGAAGAGCTCATTTAATTGGTTTGCTGTTGTTGTCAAACAGATAGACCAACAAGTTGATATAAGAAAGCTATTGAAACAAATTTCTTTAAAAAACAACATAAATTCAGTGAAAAAAACAATCAATCATGATATAAAAACATTATTGTTTGATGGATTTTTCCTGTTAATTGATATGAGCGCTTCAGAGCATTAAAAAGCTGTAATTTTGTGAAAGAAAATAAATAGGACTGAATCTTTTCTTCTGCAGATGAGACTAAGGCTTCGTTTGGGACGACTTACTTACTGCTTCTTAAAGCAGCTTTTTAGTACAAAAAACTAAATTTTTGTATTAAAAATTTGCTTTTAGAAGTATTAAGAAAGCCGTCCCAAACGAAGCCTAAAATGCCCCAACTTTCTACAAGCCTTGCCTTCAACTGCTTCCTCAAGATACAAATGTTAACAAAGAAATCCCAAAAACATTAATAAAAAAAATATGAAGTTGGAGAATAAATTTCTCTGTTCTGCACCAAACATTGAAATAAAACCTATGAGATTTTGATTGCAATAATGGCGCTTTTTAGAGTTCTGGTGGTCACCAAACGCATAAAAAGCTCATTAATAATGCTCCATGATTAATTTCCATATTCTAACAAGCAAATCCTTTTGGCCTTGCAAGTGAACATTATAGCTGATGAAATTAAAATAGACCCAGCATAACTAAATACTAAAAGAAGAAAATAAAGACGTGGAGATTCAAACCTGATCAATTGAAGGGCTGAACCAAATTCTATGAAGCCTTGTTATTAATCTTTGTTGCTAGCTCCGGGTCTATTTAGGATAACTAATTTCTTGCTGCTTTGTTTTTCAAATATCAACTATAAATTTGTTTGACTACTGTTTTCTCATTACTTTTCAGAAATTTTTGAGGTGGAAATCTATTTTCTACAATTATAATAGCATAGTTTTCTCCGCAACGACTTCACAACTAACTTTATAAAATGAGATACCCATCCCAAATAGACCCTTGGTCTACGTTGAGTTTGAAAACTAAGATTTAGGCAATCAGAAAATTGACTAATCATTTGTGTTTTTTTGTTAGCTTAAAATAATGTTTCTTTTAATCCCTCCCCTAAACAAAAGCCAAAAAGGCTATAAAACTCCTTTTTTATGATTCGTTTTGTAGTGAAATTTGCCCCTTTTTATGATTCTTGTTTAGACCATTTATGTGCAATGTGGCCTTTTCTTTTCCTTCTCTTTTTCAGACATCTTAATACAAATATTATTATAGATCAATTTTAATAATATGACATTATATTATATCACAACACAATCTTATGAATATCTAATGAGTTTTATTTTCTAAAAATCTATGCAATGGGATGAGAAAGTAAAGGAGAGGCATGACAAGAAATTTTTCACTAACCAATTATGCCTCTTCATCCAATCAACATAATTCCTTTTTCTTTTTTATGTTTGCCTTTAGTAAATTTGTCTGTTACACAGTTTATTCAAGTAAGAATCCCTAATAAAAATTTTTCATTTTTATTTCTTTTTAAATTTCGTAGACAAAAATCTCGTTGATTTTATAATATCTTTGTTCTGATAATAATGATTTATTTTTTCCGCTTGAAAAATAATAGATAAACATGTGAGTGATGCAGAACTAAAATATATAATTGAAAATAATTTCTATGACGCTTTTCCAATCATCCATATCCCCTCTCCAATATCTATAAAAAATTGCATGAAATTGAAAATCATGAAAAGATGTATGTTAGAGACTATTAGGGATAATGCATCAAATAACAAGGAATCATCTTTGTAATTTTTATAATGCTGTCTCCTTTGGCTCCTTTATATATCATCAATAAAGAATATTCAATTGTGTGTACATTGAGTATTTTAGAAATTCCAATCAAATTTTTATAAATATTGTATCCACCACTTCACATTTATAATGTTTCAATAACTTCATATGCTATACTAAAAAATATGATTTTTCGTAGCACTTGTTAAAGGCGGTTTGAAAAACCGCTGCCAAAATAAGGTATTTGCAGCGGTTTTGACTATGGTGCAAATACCACCAATTTTAATCATTATTATATATGAAACCCTAGCTCTTATGCCGGTTTGATGCTAGCTTCTTGATCCATTTCATTTCTCTCGCTTTCACCTCTCTAGAATCGCTTGTGCGGCGCAGCTCACCCTCTCCCCCTTCTTTCATTCATTCGTGCATAGTGTGTGGCCTTCAGCTGGAGAGTGATTCTATTGCATCAAAGCTTGAAGTCTGGCCCTCCGCTCATGTCCAGCTCTTCTTGATCTCCTTGGCCAGTTTGTCCTCTAACCTAGGATTTTTTTTTTTTGTAATGCTTGCATATTAGCTTGAAGAAAAATGCTTGCACACTAGCCTAGATCATGTGAAGGAGAATCTTAGGTCACACCACTTGAGAATTATGTGAAGATCATCACATACAAAATAATTTGAAATATATATCCAATTTTATATTTGACATACAAAGCATCCTGATAAGGGGATTGAACAAAACCATTTATTTTAAAATAAAAATCATTGAAACACACTGAGGACTTGAAAATAAAAAATCCTCTTTTTTTAACTTCAATACTTCCTCTTCATATCAGTCCTCAACATATCCCATAATTATTTCCTGTGATTTATCATCAATTCAAAAAAATATGATAATATCAATCAAATGATTTTTATATGGGTAATATATGTAAATCACATATATATATATTATATATATATATTTTAATAAGATACAAAATAATTTCTTTCTTCTTGCCTTTGATTCTTTGAATAGCTTTGCGTTATATCCAATTTTCTTTGATTAATAAAGAGTGGTATATTTGACATACAAAGCATCCTGCAAAAAAAATAATAAGGGGATTGAACAAAACCATGAATAAATTGATGTGGTATTATTTATTTTAAAATAAAAATCATTGCAACTATTCCAAGCTTGAGGAGCTCGCTGAAAACCAAAAATATACTTAATTTTCAAAATCAATGGTATGTTATCAAATAAGGAAGGTAATATAATGGACTACTCTTTCAAGGTGCTATGATTTTCAGTAGGTGCCATTATGAGATCTACTTTAGGTGATAAAATATTGTACAAACTAATCTCTTTGATATTAATTGAAGTTTATGGCCACACCTAAGAGAGGGTTAATTCATTCGTGTTAATTTTAAATTTTAAAACTATTTTTGAAAGAGACAAGCAAATAAGATTGGCATGATAATCTATAGGGAAAAAAATGAAACAAAAATTTTATGCAATTCATTAGACCAATCATTAAATAAACCTAAATTTTATGAAGTAGAAATTTTAGATCAAGAGCAACTAATATTATCATGATTTTTTTTAATTGCAACTCAAGTATATATATATATATATATATATATATATATATATATATATATATATATATATATATATATATATATATATATATATATATATATATATATATATATATTAAAAAAGAGTTTACCATATTAATAATTATACTCTCTTGAAAAATTGTAATTGATTAATGGCATGATTACAATAATGTTCTAAAGAAACAAGTTATTACTAAAAAAAAAAATATCAAAAAGTTCATATCAAACATCATATCAATTTGGACAATATTACTTCTACAGTTATTACTAATATTTTAATGCAATTGAATTTGCAAACAGACCTTAAGATGCATTGTCATAATTAATTTTAAAATATTCACTTAGACTTTTGTGTACTTTTCATATGTAATTTGCTTAATGTTGAGGATGAAAACCTAATTATGCACATTGGAGTATTTCTTTGAGAAAAGCTAGATTGAACAATTGATGTAGATGGCCTGCTTTTCTTTTCTTTTTTCTAACAGGATTTTTCCATGGTGGAGTTCCAGGCTATCTAGTACTTACTGATCCAAGAATATTTCTTCATGATGATGAGGACCATACCTCTTTTTTTTTTTTTTTTTTTTAATATTTTCATGGAACAGTAGTCCCTATTTCCTTGAGGTCTAACATTTAATTTGCTTTAGATAATTAGTTTCTTTTCAGTTTTTTTGAATCTCTCACTGTCAGTATCACTTTATTCTTCATCATCTTGTCCTTTATTCCACTTAGCTACATTCGAAGGAGAGATTATTACGTGCGAAGTCCGGATACAAAAAATCGATTGGTTTTGTGACTATGAACAGTAAAAGTGTGTTTATTGTTCACCCCTGCGCTTTTGCTGTGCTTTTACTGTTCACAATCACAAAACTGAACGATTCTCTATGTCCAGACTCCGCACATAATAATCTCTCAATTCCAAGAGCCCTTTTTCATTAGAATTTTTTTTTTGTATCTTTGTTGTTTTTCTAACACTATTTATATTGTAATTCTTTGCGAAGCTTTCATTTTCAGTTTTTTTTTATCATTTTGATTTCATAATAAAATTCAATAGCAGAAAAGCTGAAATAAATATCAATGCATGAAGATCTAATCTTACTTAAAAGGCTGAAATTCTGTAAGAAATTCCTTATGAAGGAATGAACCAATGATTCACAATATGATTTGTGTAATTTGGAGATGTTCTCAAGAAGCAAAAATATCAATGCGAATTAATGATTTAGGTTTCATTTGGGACAACTTCTTTATTATTTTTTTTAAACAATTTTTTAGTACAAAACTTTTTTAAACTAGAAATTTTTTGTAAAAAAATTGTTTTAGAAAACAGAAAGAAAACTGTCCCAAATGAAGCCTTATTCTTTATAAAATTGCTTGAAGAAATTCTTTGTAAAATTACAGTTTTCCTTAATGTCACCTTCAGACAGTTGGTGATCTTAGTGGAATGCCTTGTGTGTTAGTTAATGAATAGAAGCTTGTCTTATATCAATGATTTAATATGTTATAAGACAACATAATTGTTTTGATGGAGGAGAATAACTAATTATCCTTACCATTAAAACATAATTACTGTTTTATTCCTTTCTGATTTCTTTTGCTTTTAATTTAAAAGCTATTTGGGTTCGCTCTTTATTTTTTTCCTTCGAATATACTGTTGATTTTAAGCTTTTTTGTTTTTATTGTAACTCTATTTTAACATAAAATAAAAACATTTTATGCGCTATATTAATGGTAAATAAAAAAGAGACAACATACATAATATTTTTACGTGCACTGCAGGAAAATCATCAATTAATGACAGAATATTACCAGCGAAAAAATTTCCACTGGAAACTTCCAAATTCGCTGGAAAATGAACAATTTCCGCTGGTAATATATGATTTAATTTCTTGCAGTGGTGATTTGGCCAAACCCCAAAATAATTTAAAACTCAGTGTGAGAATGATTTTATCAACTAAACAATCATGAAAGATCATTTGCAAATCCAATAAACATCATACAAAGATTAATTTCAAAAGAGATTGTAAAATAATAAATGAAGAATGTAATCAATTTTCTTTCAACTTATCATGAAAGAGATGATGAATTTGAAAATCTTTTACTCAGTGTATTGAAGATGAAAATCATCACTAAGGTTGAATCAATCTACTCCAACTAGAGAAAGATGAAGAAGATGATTCCTCTCCACTTGGTTTCAAATAGGATGCTTTTTGAGAGTGTATTTGCACTTTGCTTTAAGATTTTGTGTGTGAGTATTTGATTTTTGAAAGAGTATTTGCAAAACAGGAGAATTTTTTATTTTTTGCAAGAGAGGAGAGAGAGTTGGCCAAGGATATTTTTGGAGGGAGTTATCTAGATATTTTGAAAATTAAAATTGCATCATTAATTTGGAGTATGACATAATGGAAATAAAAAAATTTCGACCAAGGAGTTTTGGAATGATTTCAAAATTAAATTACAATGGCAATTAATCTATTTTTATACTAAGGATTTAATGGAGTTAATTTGAAATAATTCAAATCAAATAAATTGATTTAGATTAAAAAAAAAGAACAAGAAGCTTCCAAAAATGGATGAAATTAATTTTATAAAGATTATTATTCATGTTCTTTAATTTAAAATTAAAAACAATTCAATGATGGTAGCACAAGTGTTTATATTTAAATGAAATAAATAAAAATAATATGGAAACAAATTATGTGTCTGACCAAACAAGTGATCATATGGAAATAATTGCAAGATGCATTATAAAATTTTTATTTAATTATTAAAGAACTATTTCAATTTTGAATTTTGCACAAAAGAATAAATAAAAATTCAAAAGAATAAATAAAAAAACGTAGAAACTAAAATGAACTTGAATCCTAGTTTGTTTCATTTCACTTAATTCCAATATATATATGTATATATATCACAAAGTGAGCTAACATCTTAGTAAGTTGTCAGAACCTACCACTGCAATCAATGCAAGATAATAGAATTAGTATGCAAATAATTATTCAATCCAAAATAGTGTAAACATATTACTATTAGAATATGTAACAATCATTATGTATAATATCATGTAATATGAGCAATAAGAATCAGTGTAGTTGTATATCTTATGAGCAGTGATCAAAAGCTATATACAGTACCAACATATTATATTATTCCTATACCTATCAGTTATAAAATAATTTATATATCATTTTATGTAAGTTAGGACACCAATCATTAACAAATGTTCATCACTCTACGCTTATCATATGAATGTCAAATGATGTCTACAAATGTATAACATATTCTACCTTTAATGTAGCGTATCCAATACCAATACATCATAACATGAATATCATGTAATTTATATATCATATGTCTATATATCATGTAATTAACAACATGTGATATATATATGATGCTCTTGCGTCAATCTTATTAGTTTTATCATATGTTTGTATCAGTCCTGTCCTTAATCGTATTATCATATCATTTATGCAAGTTTTTCTTGTATGTTCATGTCATATGCATATATATAAAAGATATAACATATGTCTATCTATGATATTTTCCTATAAGCCAACCGTACATGAATCAATCTCAATCATATTAGTCCTGTTTTCAAAAATTAGTCCCATATCATATATTACAAGGAGGGTAATCTTCATGTAAGAAGTCATCACTTCTTGGTCATCAATGTATCATATCATAATCTTTGTATGCCTAACTTTTTATTTCATCCTTATTTAAAGGAAAGCTCATCGGCCCATCCTCATGTAACAAAATCAACCTATCGTGACTATTCTCCTAATTGGATTTGCTGGCATGCTTGCTTTTTGAGTCCTTTGAGGTTTTTTATGGCCTGGAGGAATTCTTTTTGACAGAAAGATTGCTCTGAATGTCTATATGTGGATCTTTCTTTTTTGTGCTATGACTTTGTGACGCCTTATTGTATTTTGATTTAGTGGTGGACATTTGGCTTTTAGGCTTTATTTTTTCTTTTAATTTTGTATCTCTTTGAGCATTAGTGAGCTGATTGCCCCCGTAAGGACTTGTAATTTTGATTTGTTTTAACGCGTTGGCCCCTCCATGGGTTTTCTATTAAAAAAATGTCTCTAATCATCCTAAATCAGTTAATCATTTCCAGCCAACCTTTTTTGCCTTTTACACACATTTAACATCATATAAAATATAATAGAATATATCATATACACTCAGTACAATTATCAATATACTCATCAATATGCGCTATAGTATGCAAATAATGTATGTTAGACTAAATGAATTGTAAATATATATGTATATCATATATTTATATCTAAATGTAGCTAGTATATTGATTTTTTATCATTAATTTATACCAAATATTTTCCTACTCGTTTAAATTAAAATAACATATAAATAAAATCATCAAATAAATTTTTTATATTAACTAGTCAAAATGCTCAAGGTAATGTTAATTACCGCATATCAAAAGTTACATGGCAAAAAATAACTAAAATGAGAGATATTATATTTTAATCAATTTTAGGAGAGATAAAATTCAAGAAATTTAAATAATTGAAAATATAAATAGGATTTAGGTTACGTACCAAAATCAGAACACTTTTTTCAGCTAGAGCGACAGACGAAAATGAGTCGGAGCAAATTTTCTCTCTTCCCCTGTCCCTTTTTCTCTTGGCCTCTTTCTGTCCTCTTCTCTCATGACAAAAAAAAAAGGAATATGGGAGAGGATGGCTGGGGTGATGGGTTTATGTAATTGGTCTTAGATATTTCTATTAAAAAAAATTAGACCTAGCATCGCGGTGCCCAAAACCTAAATGCCATTACACCCTTTTATTTCCCTAAAAGCTCGAGAGCTTAAAGCTGGGGCACTGACCATCTCAACTCCACAACGCTCTCACAAATATTTTTTAGCTATTTAGGGAAATAAAATAGGGGTTATTACATCATCCATCTCACATTCATATTTGCAAAGGGCTTTCAAAACTTATAAGATAACATATAATAATAAATTACTTCAACTAACAATAAACATGCTCAATAAACACTACAGTAAGTTCTGCTATTACCGACGGCCTAGACCGGTGGTTGTCTAGCCGCCGGTAATAACGGCGGTATAGCTAGCTGTTTAGTCGTCGGTTAATACCGGCGGCTTACTAGAAAGCCGTTGGGGAAATAAACCGCCGGAAAAACGCCGTCAGCAACGGTTACGCCATTTTTACGAGGGGGGGGGGGGGGGGGGTGGGGGCTCGACTACTACCGAAAAGCCGTCGGTTTATTTCCAAACTATCGGTAAAACCAGGAAAACCGCTGGTAAAAACCGCCGGTACTAGCTGAATTTCCTGTAGTGAAAGAAATTTAAGGAAAGTAACTATATTTTAATTCACATCCACCATAAGCATTACTTAACATCTAAGTTTAAGAAATGACATAGATCGAAGAGCTTATGGCCCCATCAAAGTTCTTAAGAAAATTAAATCTAAAGTATATCACCTTGATTTGCTTATTGATATGCTAATACATCATATTATTAATGAGATATTTTATCATATGAGAGTTAGCAAACCTTCACTTATTCAATCTAACTTTAGTAGATAATTCATTATAGAATCTCCTATTTTTGGAGATCAATTATATCATCACTGAGAAAGCATCAAGTGATCTACCTGCTGTGAATCATTTTTTTGTTTGTTGAAAGAATACACCACCTAATGATGATACATAACTTACTTATTCAGTCTTAAAAACTTTAACCTTTTAATTAGTAAAAGGCTAGTTGAATTTTAATTCTACAACACAAAGTTTAGCTGAGTCTAAATGAGTTGATGTATCCCTCAAGTGGATGAAGATAATCAAGCTAAAAGAGCAATTAAAAGAGCTAAGGCTAAAGTTAAAAACAAAGATAAAAGAAAATGTCCAATTATAAGAGTCCATAATTTAAAATTTAATTTATATTTTATTTCCATTTAGAAACTTGTATGACCAACCATGATATAATTAGGTATGGATGAAGTATTAAAAATATGCGATTGAAACACTTTCTCATTAGTGGCTACTTGCCTTCTTTTCCCTCCCTTTTATTCTCCACATTTTCCCTCAAAAATTAGTTACCTAGTTGTCTTGTAATGCCTATAAATGTGAACCAAAATACTTTGTATTATTTATTGATGAATGAAATATTTTGGTAAAGTGTTCTTCATTTGCTTGATATTTGTTGGCTTCAAGTTGATGGTTTATTGATCCCTTATTACTTAAAAATTAAAATCCATATAAAAATAAATAAAAGTAAGGTCGATAAGAAGCCAAATCCGAAAGAAGCCCCAAGCTAAGATAAGCATTCAACACAGTAGAGGAGTATCCATTAAAACAGGAAACCATGAAGATCTAAGCCACATACAGGAAAAATTACAAATAGAAGCAAACCAACAGCATAGTTGAATGACCCAAGAAGAATAAATAACAAAAGAAAGACTATAGCTATTAGAGAACCAACCAGAACAGCCAAACCAATAGAAACACAAACAAAAAAGGAATCAATTGACAGGAAAGAGAAGGTTAGTAATATAACCAAAACCACAACAAAAAAAATGCAACAACAGAAGAATAGAAAACCAAGAATGGAAGATAATCGAGGCTCATTTATGCCTCAAAGAAGGAAACCTAAGCTTGTTCAATCTCACCAAACCTTTCAAAATTTTATATTGGATAAATCAGTATAGAGCTCAGTGTCCTGAATATAAACACATTTCCTAGCCAACCAATCAGAACATGAATTATAACTTCTAGCAATATGAGAGATAGTGAACTCAACCTTCTTTAAATAATTAATAATATTTATAAAATGTAAAACAAAGAAGCATCATTGTAATAATTATTCTTAACAATATTAACCAAGATTAAAGAGTCAAACTTAATCCAAATATTATGGATATTGAATTAAGAACAAAATTTAAGCCCGAGTTAGAGAGTAGAGGCTTTAGTGGTAAGCACATTACCAATAGAAACTTGAGAGGCAAAGGCAAAAGCCATATCAGCACTAAAGTTAAACAATACCCCCATAACTGACCCCATCTTTAAAAAGAGAACCATAAATATTTAATTTATATTGATCAAAGGTTGGTTTAAGCTAATAAACCATACTAAAAATTTTCTAATTCTGTCTTTACCAAAAGTTTTCCGAAAAACATTAGCCCAAGACATAACACCTTTGAAATGCTTAGGTAAACATAAATTAGCATTAATCATTTGATGAATTTTGAATTTAATACAAAAAGATTTTATTATAGCTCATTTTGATGCCAAGATGTTTACTGTTGTTCCTCTCCAACCATAATAACCAAAAAACAATCATAGGGAGAAAAATAATACTATGATAGCAGGCCTTTTGTTGCACCTTTAATGAGCTAAAAAAGAGTAGCAGTTATTATCATAAGAAGCCAAATTGATGCCCAAAGAATTCTCCAAAAAGAGCCAAACCTTGTTCGAAATATGGCCATCAAATAAAACATGATTAAAAGTCTTAGCATGATAACAACATTGACATTTGGACACAATGTTGAAGCCCTTGATAGCAATCTCTCATTAACAGGAATGAAACCTTTTAAAAGACGCCAATTAAAAATTGAGTAAGAGATAGGAATATTCATATTCTAAATTCTATTATTAACTTTCTTATTAGAAGTCCTATTCCTGATACAATTCCAAACCTCTTTGGGACAAAATTCACCATCAACAAACTTATTAAAGATCATTTTATCAGCCATATTCATGTCAAGGGATTTCCATAATGCCATCAGCCATAGGTTTTGAAACAAAATCAATCCAAAGGTCATAATTCCAATTATCATTGCATAAAAAGTTAGCAACTACTTTCAAATTCAAGATAGAATGAGTATTAAAATAAGAATCCAAAAGAAAATAAGAATCTAAAGGACCCAAACCCATCCAATTATCTTGTCAAAAGAAACAAGTATCATTCCCAATACCCCATTGCATAAAAGATTCACCTAACAACTTAATTTTACACAATCTAGACCAAACAGGGGATTATCCATTTTAAAAAAAATAACAAGAGGGATGAATGGATTTGCAATACTTCATATGCATAAAATTAACCCAAGGAAATTATTTTGTCTGAACTTCCATCAAGTTTTATAAAGAGACAATTAACCATATCTTTGATAGACTTGCACCCAAGCCACCCAACAAACTTATTAAAGATCATTTTAATAGCTATATTCATGTCAAGGGATTTCCATAATGCCATCAGCCACAGATTTTGGAACAAAATCAATCAAAAGGTCATAATTCCAATTATCATTGCATAAAATGTTAGCAACTTTCAAATTCAAGATAGAATGAGTATTAAAATAAGTATCTAAAGGACTCAAACCCATCCAATTATATAGCCAAAAGAAAGAAGTATCATTGCTAATACCCCATTGCATAAAAGATTCACCTAACAACTTAATTTTACACAATCTAGGCCAAATAGGGGATTATCCATTTTTTAAAAAAACAATAAGAGGGATGAATGGATTTGCAATACTTCATATGCATAAAATTAGCCCAAGGAAATATTTGTTTTGTCTGAACTTCCATCAAAGTTTTATAGAGAGACATACAATTAACCATATCTTTGATAGACTTGCACCCAAGCAAGACATAACACTCTTAATCAAAACCATACGGCCACCCATAGATAACAATTTGAATTCCCAAGAGGCTAACCTAGCATTTTTAAAGATCATTTTTTCTCCCAGGTTCGTCCGGGACGAAATTGGATCGTCTGGGACGATCGGTACAGGTTGTGCAGAAAAACATGTTTGGCTGAATGGTTCGTCTGGACGAAATTGGGATCGTATGGACGAAAAATTTTCAGAGCCCTTTCGTCTGAGGACAATAATTAATTTTCGTCTGGACGAAATTTTCCTGAGCATGGATCATCCGGGACGAAGTGCGATCGTCCGGGACGATCAGTCTGGATATATATAGAAATGAGATATTTTGAAGAGAGAGAAAAGCCCAGGAGAGAGAAAAACGAAGGAAAAAGAAGGAAAGTGATTTTTGGGCGACGTCGGTCTGTTTTCGTCCGTTGTGACAGTTGAAGATATTGTTGTACGCAAGGTAAGGCACATTCCGCCTTTCTCAATTTTCAGAATCGTCGTGTTTGGCGGTGTTTTCTGTCTGGATTTTATTTCCGTTAGTGATTTTCGTCCGTATCTTTTGATTGGTTCAGTTTTTACCGTGTAACTTTCTGTATATTGTTGACGTGCCGAGTGTGCACATTTTGGTTATTTTCTGAAGATTTTTGTCCGGGTATTTTTGATTCGACAGTATTTTTAGTCGACTGGATTTTTCTGTGAAATTGAAAATTATCTGTGCAGTAGAATAAATGTTCTGAAATGTTGTTATCTATATTCTATGCAAATTTGGTAAATTATTATTTTCAGGAAAAAAATTGTGTAAATTCTGTATACTACCGTTGTGCTGCCCTATTTTTGTCTGATTTCTGATTTGTCCGAATTTCTTCTGAATTGATAAGCTATCTGTATATGCTATAAAAAAGGAGTTATAAGGGGCCTGGATCCTATGAGATTCAGTTAGTGTCTGGGAAATCTGAAATGAGCTCAATATGAAATCTGATATCTGTTTTTTTCCGGATCCGATGAATTCTGTTCTGGTGCTATAAGCACATCTGTTCTGGTGCCATGAGCACAAAGGGAGGCATAAGGGGCCTGGATCCTATGAGATTCAGTCAGTGTCTGGGAAGGGAGGCATAAGGGGCCGGAATCCGTAGAGATTCCGTCAGTGTCAGGGCATTTAGCTATTAAGTAAATATCTGATATCTGATTTGATATGATTCTGATTTCCGTATCTGTTCTGTAAGCAAATCTGATTCTGATTTCCGTACGATATGAATCTGATTCCGATCTGTATGATATGATTCTGATATGATTCTGATACGATTTTATTCTATTCCGATATGATCTGAACTTCTGATTTCTGTACGATTCCGTTTCTAATTTAATCTGTCTGATCTGTTCTGTTTCTGATTTAAAATGACTTCTGTTTCCGTACAGTTCTGTTTGATTTGATCTGTTCCATTCTGATCTGTCCGATCCGATCTGTCCGATTCTGTTCTGATTTCTGTACGGATTTGTCTGATGTGTTGGTTTTGAGATTCTGAGAATTTTGATTGGAGGTTTGTTGCTTTGCTGAGCTGTTGAGCTCACTCTTGTTTTCTGGTGGTTTTCAGGTTCTGGGAAAGGTAAGGAAGTCCAGGAATAGATTTCAGAGTCTGATCAGTATAGGTATTATTTTGTACCTTTTGATTTTTGTACAGACTTGGCCTTTTTGTTCTATCTTTCTTTCTGTTTAAAAGCCATGTACTGTATTTGTAGATGATTATTTTGAGGAAAAGAAAAGAAAAAGATAAATCTTTTGTTCCGCTGCATTTGATGTTTTTAGTAGCTCTGTGTTTCTCTGTTTTGTTTCAAATGTTTGGAAGATTCAGTTCTGAAGCAAATTCCAAAGCCAGATCCTGGTTAGATTTTCTATCGCGGCCCGGTGCGAACGGGATCCGTCTCGTCTCGGGTCGGGTCGTGACAGCATTAATAGCTTGAAAGATTTTATCAAAAAGAAAATTTTTCTTACGACCTTTATAAATTGGAGTGCTCAAGTAAAAAATGGGAGAGTTTGCATAGAAAAACCAATGTAATGAGATATACGATTGATATTCCTTTGAAGCATAATTTTTCCTGGAATGAAAGAACACTTCTTTAAGTTAAAATTCAAACCACTTTTCTTGCTAAACTTCGGTAGAAAATTATACACCATCTTGACATTTTTAAAAGTGTCATTATAAAAGATAATAAAATCATCAGCAAAACATAAATGAGAAATAGACATATCACATTTATTAATGTAAAGAAGACTTTTATATTGAGAAAATAATGCATGCAAACCCTTAGAAAAGTATCCAACAGCAAAAATAAAGAAAGTAGGAGAGAGAGGGTCTCCTTGCCCAACACCTTGACGAGCTTGGGAAAAACATTTTCTTTTACCATTAATAATAATGCAATACCAAACATTTTCAATGATATTGAAAATTAAAGCTATAGAAGCATCATTAAAACCAAAAAGATGCAAAACTTTATAAATAAAATTCCATTTGATATTGGCATATGCTTTAGAGATGTCTAGTTTGATAACCATATTCCTATTCGTGACATTAAGATAAATATCATGAATGAGTTCTTGAGCTAATAGAACATTATCCACAATACTCCTCCCTTTAACAAAGCCATTTTGATGCTGATAAATAATTTTGGGGAGGAAATTAGCCATGCAAAAAGCAAGAATTTTAGATATAATTTTATTAAAGGTATAACATAGACTAATAGGTCTATAATTTGGCCAACAAGTAGGTTTACCTCATTTAGGAATAAGAACAATAAACATGCTAGAAAACCATTTAGGACCCATACCCTTGAAAAAACCTTTTACAGCTCTACAAAGGTCATATTTTATAATATTAATCCAATAGTTTTGATAAAAAGAAAAAGTGAAGCCATCAGGACCAGCCAACACATCCTTATTCATATCCAATAGGATCTTATGAATCTCAATGTTATCTAGACACTTAATAAAATGAAGATTATCCCCATCATTAATAAAATTATGAATAACATAAGGATTAGATAAAGGTTCCATGCACATTTTTAGAAGCACCTAAAATATTCATAAAGTAGTCAATAACGGAATTAGCAACATCCTCCTGATCATTTTCCAAAACAGCAACATCATCCAACTTAAGATTATGAATGTAGGAAACAGATTTTCTACTATTAGCCCGAGCAAGAAAACTTAGTATTTCTATCACCATCAAAGAGGGCTTTAGAAATAACTTTTTGATGCTAGTATTCCTCTTCTTTAAATTTGGATTGAATCAATATAAGCAAAAATTTTAGTTAGAATACTTGCACACACTTGGGTGAGGTACTAGCTAGGCCAATTAATCCTAGGAACTAAATTGAGTTAATTAACTCTAGCTAGTTATCATATATTCTTAGTTCTATGCATTAATGTATTGGCATTTAGATCGCATTATACTGTCATGTGTAACATGCTTATACCTAGAAATTAATTATCTTTTGATTGATCTCTTAACACAATACAATATCATATAACTTTAGTGATATAAGTCAAGACTAAAAACTAACATCTAAGTGGAAATATCTATCAAAATATTGTTGCATTTAACAGATTGATCAACAGTCTAGGTTACACTCATAGCATTCTAAGATAATTGATTCTAGAACATTCTAAGATCGTTCACTACAGGAAATTCACTCATTACCGGCGGTTACTACTTGTTTTCCGACGGTTTGGTAAAAAACCGGCGGCTTCTCGACGGTTCAAAAACTACAGATAAAAACGGCGCCAGAAACCTTTTCCTGCGGTGTTTTACAGGCGTTTAATACCACTGGTTATCTTTCGGCGGTCTAAGCGCCGGTGACCGCCAGTTTTGTTACCGGTGGCGTAACGGCCGGTCAACTGCCGGTTAGCTTCTGGCGGTCTAAGCGCCCGTGACCGCTGGTTTTGTTACCGGCAGTGCGACTGTCGGTGTGTGGCCGGTAAACCGCAAGACACCGTCGACAAACCGCCGGTGTTGACAAAAAGCATACAACAAGTTACATCCTCTCGCAAATGTCTAGTGAGAACATCCATGACCAAAGAAAAAAGATATCGGCTTAAGACTGATCTTTGATGTAATCTAACCAAAATCAAAACAAAATGCATAAAAAAATGCAAACCTCGGAGGTGAAGCGACGGGAGCAGGGAGAGCCTTCGGCGGCCGGAGTGGAGGCGAGATCTTCATTTGGAGGAACTTTTTGGCGGTCGGAGGGAGCTCGTCGGCTGCCGGAGGAACATTTTCTTCTAGTCTAGTCATGCTCTTTTGAATAGACTTTATCTTAGGTTTCATTTGGGACTGTTTTTTTACTGCTTCTTGGAGCTAGCAACGTTTTAGTATAAAAATTAAAATTTTTGTACTAGAAAGCTAGTTTAAAAAGCAGTAAAAAAGCCGTCCCAAACGAAACCTTAGTTTAGTCATGATATTTTGAATTGAAATTGATTTGCTTAGTCGTTTTATTCTGATTAGATTAGATTATCTTTTAGTCTGTTATCGTTCCTTTGACTAGATAATCATCCCAAGTTTAGTCATGTTCTTCTGAAAAGAATACTCCAAGTTTGATTTCCTTTGATTAGATCTATTTGCTGAACAGTTTCACTTAGGACGTAAATAATGAGTTAGTTCCTAAGTAAAATTCCACCTGCTAATAATCTAACTTTTTGGCATCTTATGACAGGTAATAATTCGCAAAAGAAAGTAGTACAGGATATTCAAAATTTAATACTGTTAGAACGCGATCAGAGTTCATTTAAATTATATATTATTACTGTCCTCATTCTAAAATACTGATTTTTAATTTTGGCTTGTAAAGCAACTATCTCAATTATTACGAAGCATACACAGTTGACAATAACATCAAATCCTATCCTCTGAATATGATCAACATCTCCACTACAGAATTATGATGGGGGGCCCGTTCAAATGGTCCATAGTTCGCTTATCAGTTCAAAGTAAGCTATGAACCGTCCAATACCCAACTAAGGAATCCTCTCTCTCTCTCTCTCTCTCTCTCTCTCTCTCTCTCTCTCTCTCTCTCTCTCTCTCTCTCTCTCTCTCTCTCTCTCTTTCTCTCTTTCTCTCTTTCTCTCTCTCTCTCCCTCACTACTATTAGGATAATATATTTTATAAGATTATGCATGTGCTTACTGTGAGATAAAAAGGGTCGACCATGCTCCATTAATCCATTTCATGAAAAGAGAGGAGGTGATGTGTGCAATGCAACGCCTGCCTCACCATCTCCTTACACCTATTAACATGAAAAAAAATCTTTCTTTATAAAAATGAAAATATGGCTTATGATCAGTTAGTTGAAGTCATTCTAATTTAGATCTCAAATTGATAAGAATCTAAGGCACTAAATACATCTATTTTATATTGTGAAAGTAAATCCTACTATGACGTTGACATTATCATTAACAGGCTGTTCATGAACGAAAAAGAGTATGTTAGAGATGCATGGCCCTAGCTGTTGCCATAGCATAACCAGATCTGGCCAACCAATATGACATAAAGCTTTAGTATCTACTGCCAATTCATTGATTAATCATTTACAAAATAATTAACTTTGAATCTGATTGGGATGGTTATGCTAAGAAATTAACTTTAGACTTCATTTGAGACGATTTTTTTACTGCTTGCTTTTTAGATCGCAATCATAACAGTTGTTTTTTCGTTACTTTCAAAAATAATTTGTACCGGAGATATTTTTTTGCAACAAATTTAAAATGTTACTTTTTTTACGACTGCTATACAAAGATGAAAGAAAGTTGTTTCAAAAGAAGTCCACTTAGGCTTCATTTGAGACGGCTTTCTTACTGTTTATTAAAACAGCTTTTTACCTAGTATAAAATTTTAATTTTAAACTAGAAAGCTGTTATAAGAAGCAGTAAGAAAGTCATCCCGAAGAAAGCTTTAGTTGTTATGGTTGCAAAAAGTAGCTTTTTACGAGATGCATTTCTTAAAAATAGTGTGAAAACAACAAGATAGTAATAGTCAAATGAAGTTATGATTGTTATATGAAAAACAAAGTTAGAGAAACTATATTTTTCAGATAGACCCTTAAACTATTTCAATAAGACAAAAGAATAAATGCTATATTTATAAAAATAAAAATGAAGCACTAAGCAGTCTAAACCACAACACATATTGTGGTAGCATTAGTAGCTCTGGACAAAACTTTACAATAAATATTTGAAAAAGAATTCTACAAATAATATCACATGCATCTAAAGTCATGCAGCTATTATGCACAAATCGTAAAGCACAACAACAATTTCAAGACAGTAGTTTATAAATATATTATTTTGATGAAATGCTCCAAGATCTCTTCAGACAGATCATGTGAAATGAAATAAGATAATATTTATGATTTTTAAAATACCATTAATAGAATTTTTGCCTAGTTGGATTGAACAAGATTTTCCTTGTCCACTACTGCCCAAAATAAGGTCAAACCTGATGGATCCATATGGCCAAACTCCAATTGATTCAATGAAATCTCATGCATGCACGTCTATGTAATAGAAATATTAACTACTATTCACCAAAATTAGAGAGACAGCCTCTTGCAGATTGTTAAAGAGAAAGCAACTCATGCAAGGTCTTGTTGATACCCTTTGACCAGATGTCCTAGTTGTGGGTATCATTTGGGACAATTATTTTATCGTTTTATAAAATTGCTGTAGAGAAAGTAAATTTTAAAGATGCTGTAGAAAGCAACCTCTTAGTACAAAAAACTTTTTGAAAGCAACGAAACAATGGTGGCCAAATAGAAAGAATATATTATTGCGGTCTAAAAATATAGTAGTATGAAAAAATATCCCAAACGAAGCTGTACACGAGGTGAAATTAATTTGTGCGGAGTCCGGACGAAAAGAACTATATGGACATGTGAGTGTACACACTGTGTATAAATCTGTATACAATTTGTATCAAATTTTTGTACACATCGTGTGTACACACACAGTCCGGACCGTTCTTCTCGTCCGAACTCCCCACATAATAATTTCTCGTATACGAGTAGCCCATAGTGGATCTTGCCTTAGTGTTTGGGACGCTGGAAATTCTGATTAAGGAATAAAAATCTACTTGAAATATACGTTGAAATTCAGTTTGAATTTATATTGGTTAATTTTCATGTTCTACGGATGAATGATACAAATTATTGTTTCTCACTCTTACGTTATTGAGAAGAAATAACTGCACAATTACTATTTATGCATATTTTTTTCTTCAAAATATCATTATTTGAATATTTATTTTATAAGAATTCATCCTATTTGATTACAGGAGCTGTACAAATAGCAAAATCTTTCATGCTGAAGTTCTCTAAGATTTTCTCAGTATCAGTACTTGAGATGTCTCTGATTGTACAAATTTGGATCCTATTTTTCACATTCATTTGACTTAGCTCTATATCATAAGTAGCTACAATAGCTGTTGATGTATCTAATTAATGAATTTCTCAGAGAGAATACTGAAGTGATGAGTCAAGCTTTGTGTCTCTTAATATTTCCTTGGAGTCTCTTTTAAGCTTAAATAACAACCAGCAGGTTTAACTTTATTGGGAAATCGATCAAATATACTCATCTTTATTGACAGGCATTAATTCTTCTTATCGGTCGTAGCATTTGACCACAATAAAGAAAGTTCTTCAATCGTAGCTATTGATGGAAGCAAAAATAATACAAAAACTGGAAGATAAAAAACGGGAAGAAGAGAACACTAAAAAAATTTCTCTGTTCTCAAGTATTTTCACAGACAAAGACAAAACCGAGAGAAATAAAAGCACTAGATTTTTTCACATAATACACTCACACGCTTAAAAATTAAAGCACATAATAACATGTAGTTTTTCTAACCATCCAAAAATTTTAAAAAATAAAATAAAAACTAAATCGTCACATTGCTTGGGTTTGAAAATCTCCAACAATCTCCCCCTCAAATCAAGAATTTCTTCATCTCAAGCATCTTCAGTAGCTTTACGAACCTCAGTGTTGGCAATGCTTTGGTGAACAAATCGGCTACATGATCCTCTGTACTGCTGCGCTCCATGCTAATGTAACACATCTTTACTGCATCTCTGATAAAATGATAATGTACATCAATGTGCTTAGTTCTTCCACGTTGTACTGGATTTTTTGCCAACACGATCGCCGACTTGTTGCCCACATAAATTGTAGCTTCATCAATTTCTCCATAAAATTCCTTCAACAAATTCTTCAACCACATTGCTTCACAAGCCGCTACCTCCGTTGTTATTTATTCTCCCTCTCATGTAGATAAGACTACAACTTTATGCTTCTATGTGCTCCAATTAAAGGTTGTATCACCAGCATAAAACACATATCCACTTGTGCTATTTCATTCTTCAGGATCATTTGCCCAATCATTATCACAATATCTAAGTAAACTCATGTCTCCATTGTACTGATATTGAATGCAAAACTTAATTGTCCCACTTATATATCTAAGAATCCTCTTCGCTGCAAGCCAATGAGACTTCCTCGGATTCTCCATGAATCTGCTCAAGATGCTTACACTATACACATTGTCAGGTCTTGTCACTGTGAAGTATCTGAGACTCCCAATCAAACTTTTGTATAATGTAGGATCAACTAATTTTTCTTCTCATTCTTTTGTGAAATCAACTCCCATTTGCATTGATGTTGACACACTATTGCAATGATTTATTCTAAACATCTCAAGCAACTCTTTGGCATACCTCTTTTGACATATCCAAATGCCATCATCTTTTTGATGCACTTATATACCAAAAAATAATGACATGAGGCCACCATTTGTAATGTCAAATCTTTTGAACATAACTAATTTAAAGTCTGCAATCATCTACTCATCATCACTTGTTATAAGCAAATCTTCTACATATAAGCATATAATCAATCTATTGCCATTCTAGTCAATCTTCATATACACACCATGTTCATAAGAGCATTTGATGAACCCTTCTTCTACAAAATGCATATCAATGCATATATTCCAAGCCCTTGGGGCTTGCTTCAAGCCATACAAAGCCTTTTTTTAATCGATATACCATATGTTCTTTTTCCTTCACAATAAAACCTTCAGATTAATCTATATATATTTCTTCCTCCAAAATACCATTCAAGAAAGCCGAATTCACATCTAATTGATGAATCTGCCATATATTCATAGCTACAATAGAGAAAATTAATCTGGCTATATCAAATCTAGCATCCAGTGCAAATACCTCTTCATAATTTATCACATGCTTCTGCTTGTACCCTTTAACTATAAGTCTAGCCTTAAATTTATTTAAAACTCAACCAACATTTTTCTTCACTTTGTACACCCACTTGACACCAATGAATTTTGACCTTTAGGAAGTAAGGCCAAAATCCATGTGTGATTTCTCTCAATAGCATCAATCTCCTCTTTTATGGTATCCATCCATCACTTATCTGTAACTATCTTACTAAAAGTTAAGGGCTCTTCATTTACATATAAAGTAAATTGAGAAAACTTCTCATTATAATGTGTGGTGTCATATATCTCTTGCAGGCTTCTTATATTTACCTTTTCTATACCATTACTAGATGATTCTTCAAATCTCACTATAGTGTGTGGTGGTGTTTGTTGCTCTACATCATTAATATTTTTTTTTCTAAATTTCTCATAATTGTGGCATCCTCCTTGTCATCTTTTTCAAGTCAATCCCAAGCTAAGCTCTTCTCAAATCTCACATCCCTACTCACTACCACTTTCTTTATTATAGGATTATACAGTTTATAAGTGTTGGACCTTTCACTGTATCCTCCAAACACATACTTCTCAAATTTTTCATCCAACTTCTTATTTGAACAGGTACATGAACATAAGAAATACTCCCAAAACTCTCAAGTGATCAATAGTAGGCTTATGACCATTCCAAATTTTAAAAGGGGTTTGAGATGGAGTGCTTTTTGATGTCACCCTATTTAAAAAAATATATAACACATGACATTCAGCCCAAAGCAAATTGCATACTTACCTCTCCTTCAACATACTCCTAGCTAATCCCATAATAGTTCTATTCAACCTCTCATCTACCCCATTTTGTTGTGATGTGTATTTAGTTGTTAAATGATGGCGTATCCCATTCTCCTTCAAATAGATTTGCATCTCATGACTAACATATTCTCCACCTATATCACTCCTCAACACCTTAATGAAATGGCCACTCATCCACAAGTGCTTTGAATATTTTTAGATATTCAAATACTTGTGACTTCTCTTTTAGAAAATGTACACAAACTTTTTTGTTATAATTATCAATAAAGGAGAGAAAATAGCAATTATCTCTAATATAAGTAGTGTGCATCGATCTACATAAATCTAAATGAATAAGCTCCAATAGCTTCAAGGCTCTCAATGATTTTCCAACTGGAAATGGTGCTCTGCTCTGTTCCTACAACACATGCCTCACAAATCTTGTCTTGAACTTCAATATGTGGAAGTCCATTAACTATGTTCTTCTGACTCTATAAGAAAGCGTCTTGGTACTTAGTGATCATATATGCAATGCCAAAATCTTTAATGATTTTTTATAGAAGTTTTCAAATAACCATTTAGACTACAAATCATCTTCATGGGATACATTTTATTTGGAGTCACCTTCAACTTGGTTATAAAAAATACATGCTTATCTTTAATTGTACAAATGTTATGAGAAAATATTAATACATATCCCTTTTGATTTAGTTGCCCAACATTAAGAAAATTATGCATAAGATTTGGAACATAGAAGACATATGATATCTTATTTTCTCCCTTCCTTTTTTTGTACCAAAATATCACATTTTCCTTACACAAATAATCTATTGTTATCTCATGTGTGCACTTTACTTTGGATTAATTGAGTTATCCAAAGTAACAAATAAGCTTCTATTATTATTCATGTGATTACTACAATTAGTATCAATAAATCATAGATATCATGAATCACCAAACTACTTACTATATGTAAGAAATATTATGTTTTCACCTTTCTCCACTTCCTTTTCTTGTACTATATCTACATTTGCCTCTTCATTCTCCTGTCTATTCTAACAAAATTGATAAGTGTATTCATACATTTTGCAAAAGTGACATCTGATATTGTTAAGGTTGCTTCTTCATCTACCTCTAAAACCATGTCCACGACCACATGCACCTTCTCCATCACCAATGCATGAGCTCCACCTTGAGCTTCACCTCCATCACTTTGTATAGGTTATCCTCTACCAACACAACCTCTTCCTCTAGTACCAAAAGAGCATCTTCCTCTACCAAAATCTCTTCCACGGTCACCTCTAAAATTCCCACACAATGCCACTTGAGTTTTGAAAGCTTCTTCAAGTGGTGTCAAATCATATTGCTTCAATCTTAATTCATGAGATTGAAGAGATCCAAGCAACCCTTCAATATACATATTCTCTATGTTCTTCACCTCTTCTATGGTTATCAGTGTGGCTTCAAATTTTCTAGTCAAGCTTCGTAGGATCTTCTCAAAACCCTTTTATCTTCAACAAGTTCTCCATTCAACTTCAATTGGTTAATAATGACAATTACTAGATTGAAATATTCTTCCACACTTTTGGACTCCTCTATCTTCAACATATCAGATTGGCTTCGTAGGGTTTGTAAACATACCATCTCACTTTCTCATTACCTTTGTAAGAAGAATTTAGTGTATCCCAAGCCTCCTTCATTGTCTTCACTATAGAGATCTGCTAAAAAATATTTTCATCTATCGCTAGATGAAGAAAAGGACCTTATGGTCTTTCTTCTAATTTTTTTATAATTCATGAAGAAGTCTTTGATTCAAATCTCTCTCAATTTTGGGCTCCTGAAAACCACTCTCTATGATCTTTCATAACTCTTGAGATTGATACAACACCCATTTTTGAATACTCCATTGATTATAGTTCTTCCCCGTAAACTTGGGCAACTGAGGTTGCAAATTATTGGTGCTTGAACTCGTTGCCATTCTTCAACCGAGCTCTGATACCAATGATGGAAGCAAAAATATAACACTAAAAAAATTTATTTGTTCTTAGAAGGACTGATTCTAGTTTTTTTAGTTTCTAAGAACAAGTTCAGGTCCTTCAAGGAGACAATAGCTAGTTCCTAGTTTCAAGTGCTTTTTCGAATCTTAAGCACACTACCCTTTGTGGTTTACCTGCTCTTTGGATTTATGAAGAATAATTCAAGCTCTTGTAGCCCCCTTTGAGTTTTCTCTCGTTGGAAAGTTTCTTCTTTGAGCCTTGTTCTGGACACCATTCTAAATTTTTTTCTCAGTTAAGCTGTCTGACAATTTTTTTGTTACTCTTTTAGATCTATACACATTCTAAGAAAACTCTTTGTTGATTTAAACTAAAGTAGAATATTTTTCCACGGGGTCTACTATGTTAACAATTACTTAAGGAAGTTGATTAAATGGTCCCTAATGTTTGTTATTTCTACTGAATCTCCTATAATTTATGTTCGGATATCATTCCCTGACTTTAGTCTGCATTTGTTTTCTCACTGCAATTTACATGGCTTGTGGTCTTAATTTGATAGGCCTATTCAAATTGATAGTGTTAAGGCTTTCGGTACTCATGCATTTGTTGCATGTATGCTTGTTGAATTAGATGTGATTAAAACCTACCATGATTATGTTTGGGTCGGTTCAGAGAAATTATGGCATATCCCTAAAATCATTTTTAATGATTTTTTCTTGAATTTTGTGATCATTGTAACTCCTTAGAGCATAAGAAAAGTGTGTGCTATCACTTGCATCCTCATACGAGGAATCAAAATATGGAAAAAAATATGAATACACTATAAGAAAATCACCCATTACTGGTAGATATTCTGACAGCTTTCCGGCGATTAATTTTCCGACAGATTTCCAGTGGAATTTTAAAGGGGGCTACAGATTTCCATGGCGATTAATTTTCTGACAGCTTTCGCGCAAGATTTCCAGTGGAATTTTAAAAATTTTCATGAATTTTTATTTCACACAAAATTTTCTGGCAAAATTTTTAAAAAATAAATTGATAAAAAAAATTCAACTATTTAAAAAATTTAAATAAATTGGCCACACGTACGAGTCTACTGGGCTGGTGCGGGTCTGCAGGGGGATCAGACTGGGCTGGCGCGGGCCGCGGATGGCTGGCTGTCGTCGGGATGTCAAGTAGGCTGCCGTGGATGGCTGACTTGCTGGGCTGTTGTCGAGAGGTCAATCCGGCTGCTGCGGATGGTGATTTTTTTTTTTTAATTTTCCAGCGGCATATTTCTGTCGGAATTAATTCCCACCGAAAAAAAACTACCAGAATTTTTTTCTTACGCTTACTGGCGGATTTTTTTCCGCCGGTAAATTTGAAAACCGCCGAAAAATGATCAATTTCTGCTGAAAAATTCCACAGGTAATTGATGCTTTTCTTGTAGTGATAGTCACATTGTGAATGATGTTATTATGAACTCCATTAATAATGTTCCTAATGTTGAGTGCCCAAATCTAGAAAATATTATTCCCATAACTATAGCTAATGTTAATGTTCATATTGTTGATCTTACAATTATAGAAAATTCTGAGGTTTTAGATATATTACTGTTGTTATTCCTCCCATATTTGAATTTTATTCTTGTGATAATATCATGGGTAAGAATATTTCTATTGAGATGATGAATGAAGTTCATATTAAATTTCCTATCCCTGCATCATTTTTCTCTTCCACTAGTATGGGTGAGGAGGGGGACCCTAATGCTTCTAAAGATAATCATTTTTTGAAGATTTTTATGAATGCTGATCTTTTGTCATCTGAGGAATGCTCTTCTGATAGAATTAATTCCAATTGGGAAGAAGGTGAAATATAATATGATGTTGATTTAAATTCTGTGCTAAATAGTATTCCTATGTTTAATTTTATTCTTGGTTCATTGGAGGATTACAAGGTGGTTTCTAACAATAAAAAGAATAAAAAAGAAATTTTAAAATGAAAAAAAAGGAATTGTTAGAATATGAGTTTAGATTTACTAGATCTAGAGCTGCTAATAAATCTATTTTTTTTTTTTATTAATTTTCTCATTTAGAATGTTGGGGGTGTGGGGAACATTACCTCTAGATCTCGTATTCATTATTTATGTAGAATTGATAAAATTATTTTTTTTTTGGCAATTCTTGAACCTTTAAGTCAGTACTTCGAAGTTTTCTCTATGTCAACATCAATTGAGATTTCAATTTCTTATGTTAATTATAATGGTAAAATTTGGTTATTTTTGAAGGAAGATATTAAGCTTTATATGATTGCTTATTTTTACCAAGTCATTCACTACAATTTTCTTATTAGCAACACTTTGGTTATGGGATCTATTTGTTATGTTAAATGCACTGGTATAATCCCTTTATGGAATCAATTACATAATTTTAGTTGTTCTTTTAAGGCCCTTGGTTTGTTGGTGGGGACTTTAAAAATATAGCTAATGCATCTGAAAGGCTTGGTGGATCCTGACCTAATTTTTTTGCTATTGATAACTTTAATAAGATGATTTTGGACTGTTCTCTTGTGGATATTGGTTTCATTGATTCCAAGTTTACTTGATCCAATTATAGACTACGGGAGAGATTGGATAGAATTCTTTTTAATTTTGAATGGATCTCTCTCTTCCAGAATACCTTTGTGGAGCATCTTAGTAGAACGATCTCGAATCATGCCCCTCTTATTGTTAATATTAGTCAATAATCTTTTTGTGGTTTTGGATCATTTTGATTTCAAATATGTGCCTCCAATCTAGTGATTTTTTAATGTAGTGCAAGAAAATTGGTTGCCCCTATTTTTTATTATGAGGGTTCCAATGACAATTATAATTTTGCTCTTAAACTCAAAACGACTCAAGTAGGTGTTAAGATGGTGGAATAAGCATATTTTTTGTAATATTTTCAAATTTTAAAAGGAAGTTATTCATTTAGAGAATAAGTTCATTTCTAATGCCTTTGATGAGAACAAAAATTTATTACTTAATTAAAGCAAAAAATATGCTTTTTGATTTACAACTTAAAGAAGAAGAGTATTGGCACCAAAAAAAAACTTATTCTATGTTTATATCTAATTGTGATAGGAACGCTAAATACTTTCATGCTTATGATAAGAGTAGGAAAAGAAAATACTTTATTCATAAAATTAAATTAGATTGTGGTTCTTAGGTGAAGAATGGGGAATGTATTTATAACTCTGATGTCTCTCATTTTAAAAATTTATATGGTAAATCTAATTATGTATGTGGAGATAATTTCAATAAAAAGAATTATTCTTTTATTCCTGACAAAGGTATGGATCAAACAAAAATTAACTTTTAGGTTATTACACAGCACCCATAAATATGAATAGATGATATAGATTCCTTTAGTGATTTATAAATGATTTATATATCATTGTTTTACTATTTTATTGAAATTTATATAAATTATTAATTTTTAGATTCATTATAATAATTCCCTACTTTGATTATTGATCATTTTGAGTTTTATTAATAATATTTAATCATTAACTATATTAACTGTTGTTGATTATATTAAATTGGGCATATCATATTGATTCAATTGTTGCATTGCAAGCTTTAGTGAGTTTTGAATTATTATTGGCTTTTAAGCTCATTATATGAATTTTAATTATTTCAGGTCAAGGAATGGATCAGAATTAGTTGGAGCGAGGTTGATAAAGATCCTCAGGTTTTCTTTGTATTTTATTATGTATGTTTTATTCTTTTAATATATTCTAGAGCTTGTGATAGATTATTGATTGTAGTGATCTCCTAGCTAGTGTAAATGATATTTTAAGTGAACAAATAGTAAAATATATTAATATATATGATCTTAATTGATTTCATTGGTTATTATTTATATTGATAATTTATATAAGCTACAACATAATCTTTAAATGATAAATAGACAATTTTTTCAAATTTGATTTTGGATTGTTACAAATTAGTATTATGAAACCCCTTAAACATCGAGACATCTTTTGGTGTAATGGTTGGAATTTTACTAAGAAACTCTGTAGTTAAGCATACTCATCTCGGAATAATTCTGAGATGGGTGACCTACTAGGAAGTTACACCAATAAGATAAAACTATGAAACCCTTAAGTCAAAGTGGATAATAACTTATAGTTAAGAGTTTTGGATGTTTGAAATAATATCAGAAAAAAAATTACACCATCCGAATGATGGGAACTAAGTGTCATATAAGATAAAGTGCTATGCCATGAGAGCCACCTCTTAAACCCTGTATGAGATGAAAGTCACCACTTGAACTTGTAGGGGCTACCTCTATAATCCTATCTATCAAGCAGATGATGCTGGGATAAAGATACTAATCAGAATGTTAGTTATTTAAGTGAGAGAGATTATGAAGCCCCTTAAATAAAAAAGTTAAACTCTTAAACATTGAGGTTGTGATTCCCTAGAATTTAAATTAAAAGAATTATTCATAACAATCAAAGCTATCTAAAATTTAGTAACAGTAATAAATATTAAAAAATCTATAATTTAAAATATCAATGTACACATCTGTATTCATTCTCAAAAATTATATACACTATTTAGGATTTATACAATCATATCATAACTACTCTATCATGAGTATAAAAGAATAACAAAAATAAAAAGAAATATTACCTAAAATATCTTGACTAGCCTCACACTCCTGATTATGTGTCATGACCTAAAAATATATAATCATATATAATGAGCTTAAAAAGACTAGTAGGTCACGAAAACCTATAACCGAACTCAAAGCACTGTAAATGAGTAATATGCATGTCATTAAACAAATCATAGTAGTTACATTCATATGATTATTGAATTAGTAAGAATATAGTAAAACTTTATGATGTGAAAAATATTAAATCAGTATAAAAATTATATAAAGCGATAAAATCAATGCTATGACATAGATGGTTTATGATTTAGAATTATATTAACTATGAAAAAAATTTGGCAGAGTCAACATACAGGTTATTATAGAGATTCCTTTTTTTGTAATGATTAGAATTTAATTAAGAAACTCCATGATTAAGCGTCCTTATCCCAGAGTAATTCATGTATGAATGACATACTGGAAAGTTACACCAACAGGATAAAACTACGAGACTCTTAGGTCTAAATGGATAATATCTCGATAGTTAAGAATTTGAATTGTGAGACTACTAATGAGGATTTTAGCATGAATGTTATTTGGAATTTCTTCAGAAATAAATCTCTTTATAGCTCTATATTTGACAAAATCTAAAACTGTATTATTCCCATCATTAATATTTCTACTTTTTTTTAGACTTTTGCAAGGTTTAATCCCTGTGGATGACAATCTTAAGAGGAAATTAAATGTATCTACATTACTTCTAACTGCCAATGTTGCTCTAAGTTTGAGATTGTTCAACATATTTTTTTTGGAAGTTCTTATTGCTATTAATATTTGTTCTGAATAATGTTCTAGGATTAATCATGAACTATACTAATGCTTCTTGCTTATCCCTTGTTCATCGATGGTTTCATCTTAAATATGTTGGTCATATTTTAACCATGGTTCCTAAGTTAGTTTTTTGGCTTATTTGGATAGAAAGAAACAACTGCTAGTGCCATGGTATCAAGATGAGCCCTGATAGGGTTATAATTAGTATTAAGAATAAAATTTAACAACTTATTATTGCTAAATAACTTCTTCTTAAGCATTTTATGGGTAATAAGGATTAGTCCTCCTTCTTTCATGTCTCTTTTGCATGTGGCAATAGGAGAACATAGTTTAGAATTTTTTATTGGTGGAAGCCTTCTTCGGCCCAATTTAAACTTAATATTAATGGCTTAATCTCTAATTTAGGTTCCAATTGTGGTGGTATTGTGAGAGATCATCAAGGCACTTTGGTGTTTGCTTTTGCTTCTTCCATTTCTACTAATAAGGTTATTTTTGCTGAAACTATGGCTTTATAAATTGATCTTAAGTTATGCTTGGATCATATTCTTTTGAATATTTGGATTGAATTTGATTCTTTAATGTCGATCAATCTCATTAATTCCAAAAATGACAACAATGCTAGTCTTTTTTACCTCTACAAGAGATTTTTTCTCTCTTAAATAATTTTGATTATATTAACGTACACTCATATTTGGAGAGAAGGAAATAATTATGATGATTTTCTAGCGAAGAAAGGTATTGGATATACTTAATTCCACCGAAATATTTTACAATTTATCTCGACTTCACCATTTGAAAGGGCTAATTGAACTTGATAAATTGGGTTTCCCGTATATCATGAATGTGTAATAGGCTTGTTATTCTTTATTATGTATTACTTTCCCCATTTCGTTTATATTGGTTTTCTTGGTGCTCCTGTTTTGCTTACTATCTCCCTTTTTGGGTGTGGTTATAATTTTTCTAGTTATTCTGTCATCCTTTTGGCCGATGAATTTGTTTTGGTTGGTTATCTTTGGGTCAAGGAGTAATTAGTTCACTGTTGTTGATGTATAATATTTCATTTTATTCTGTTCATTCCTCATTCCTATTTTGTTCCCTTGTGGTTTTAATCCTCTTCTAATCTTCTCTTTCCTAGATTCATCAGTGCTTAATTATTAGATTCTCTAGCTATGTTCTATTTCTGTTCTCATTTCTTTATATGTATGTTGTAACATAATGTGTCAATCAAGCTTAGTTCAATTGTACTAAACTTAATCAAAATATTTTTCATGATTTAGGGTGATTGGGTTAGCCTATATTAGGTTTTATCCAAACAATTTATTTAAACTCAATTTATGTTAGTGTTAGGTTGCAATATTTAAATTTGATGTTATAATTAAAATATAATCAAATTATTATTTGTAATCATATAATGGAAAATTTTCTTGTATCCAAAGTTGATGAAGCATAATTTGGACTTGGATATCTCCTACTGTACTAGGTGTAATTGCTAGGTATTTAAAGGGAACTTGGAAGTGTTTAGATTAATTAGGTGTGTTTTGTACCTAGGTGATTATCTCTAAACAAAATATATGGAGAAAGTAACTAGATCAAAATTGATGTAAAAACACCCAAACCTCTGACCCAAGATATTTAAAGATGGTTGTTTTATATAGTGTGGGGATGATAATAACCTTATCTACAACACCAGTCTCACACCCCCCACCGCTTCTCCACATTCACATGCCAACAATTATTATGCTATCAAATTAGGAGAGAGGATTTGGCGAGTATGACCTTCAATTATTATGCTATCAAATTAGGTAAATCTTCAGCCTTTTTTTATTTCTAATCTCATATACCTTAAAGAAGAGGGAATATATGAGATAGAGAAACAAATTTAAGGTTACATAATTTTGACATGATGTTTCTGAGAAGACAACAACCTTGAGACCACAATCATTAAAATATGTAAATTTTGCATGATATTATCTCCAAGCTCTCTAAGTAAAATGAGAAGTCAGTGGCCATGCACCCAACTATATGAATGAGTGGATATATAATAAGTTAGGGAAGGTACAAAGAAGATGTTAGTGAGTGTGAAGAAATGTCACCAAATGTAATAAGGGGATGTCAACCTATGGTGAACAAAATTCATTGACTAAGAGAACCAATATGATTCTAGCCAAATACAGTGCATTGTGAAGGATGTCAATAATATTGTCTTATATGATGACCACCCATAGTATCCAAATTAGCACAGACATATGTATTATTAGCTTAAAAGTATAAGAATAATCATAATCCAATGACTAGAAATGCTAAAGGCTATGTTTAATCTCTCTATTAAAATGTAATAAATGCTTGATATGTCCCATAATTTGAAGAATACGTGTGTGGATGTTTATTAGATAATGATATTATCTATCAAGAAATAATTTTATGTGAGCTCACACTTTTCATGTGAAGTGAAAACTATATTTTAGTTTGTGTAATTCTATATTATTTTATAAATATTATGTTACAAATCTATTAAATTAATATATTAGTTTGTGCAGGATAAATATAGTCAATGTAAATATTTTCTTCAAGCTTGATGCAAAGAAACACTAATATAACAAAATCTATAATACTTCCAAGTCTCTAATTGGCATCTACACACCACGTTATCAGGCATTTTGGAGCTAATATTTTTTCGAGCAAGCCAAAATCAAACCATAAAACAGTCCAAATATTGGCCTAAAGAGGGAAATAATTATCTCCCAAAGAAATCAAAATCAAGTGAGAAGAGTAAATAAGCACCAGCTTCACGTCAAATTCCCTCCTTTTACAAGGATTTCACCCTATTTATTGCGTTCTATTTCCTGTATTCCACCATTATTGCTCGGTTTGATTATCTGCAACTCCTTACATGGAACAAAAGACATATTCATACTGACTCTCTCATATATGAAGTGTATGATCCATTCATTAATTCTGTATAAATTTGTACTCATTCAACTACAGTAGCTTATGTCTATGTGTTGGCAGGGGGTGTCAAATTACGTACACAGATTTTTTTTGGAAATTTAAATCAATTAAGACAAATTCATACAAGCATCACATATTTAAAATTCAAACTTAAAATTTTTTAATTGGTAGTCTAAGGATTCATTTGGGACCGTTTTTTTTTTGCTACTTTATAAAACTATTTTTTAGAACAAAAATTTCTTGACTAGAAAGCCGTTTTAGAAACCAGCAAAAAAGTTGTTTCAAACAAAGCATTTTGGAATGACTTTCTTACTGTTTCTTAAAGCAATTTTTAAGTACAAATTTTAAAATTTTATATTAGAAAGCTGTTTTAGGAAACAATAAGAAAACCGTCTTAAAAAAGTCGAAATCTTCAACCAATAGATCAAAATGAGATGTAGACGTAGCTCAACTTAATCTGTTGGTTGAGAGCTTTGACTACTAATTAAAAAATTTTGAATTTGAATATTATGTATATGATATATATAAATTTATCTTAATTAATTTAAATATGTTTATAGATAGATATTTGAGCTGTTCAGGACAGTAACATGCATTTCAACGACCGCATTAATACACTTTGGGTCACGCCAAAGGTGTAAAACCCAAGAAAACTACCGCTTGGTTCCTCATTATTACCCACCACCTTAAACAGTAATGTGTAGTACAGCAGCAGCATGGTGATGGTCACACCAGCGGCAGCAGGAACCCTGAAGATCATGAATCCCCCTGTGCAGCAGTATATGTAGCGAGCTATTCTGTCTTTGGAGCTACAGAAACGGCTACACTAGTGACGCTATAGCGTGCGTTTGTGCTCGGGAAAGGGAGCGGGCATGATCCGAGACGGCGCATGGCATTGAATGCCTCATCGGTTTCCACTGACCCGCCGAAGCCTCGGCCGTGCTAAACGACAAAATCTTTATCGAATCCGATGCAGGTTTCCGACCCGACCCGACCCGTGTCCCGTCGCCTTCAAACACAAAAGCGACCCTGCAAAGGGTCACGTGGCTTCAGAAGACCGGCTGCCGTTCCAGGTTTCCAGTCAGTTGCCGGCCCGATCACAAGCGCTGGGGACTGAATGTGGACCAGCCGGTCCGCTCCCTTCTCCTTTACTGGACCCGGCTTTCCATTTTTTTCAAGCTTTCTTTCTTTCTAATATTAGGAGTTAAAAGGGCTCGAACCAATCAGTTTTTTTTTTTTCAAGTCATATGCTCGTACAGAAAATATGAAGTGAAAAATGGGCTAAGGCTTTGGCATGATAAAACATTATTCCTCCATTCAGTAGCTCGGCGAAAGTATTACGTGTGAAGTCTGGACATAGCTCACGTCCGGACTCTAATGTGTACAAACCATGTGGACACATCATATGTACAACTTATACACATTGTCCATACATTCGGACTCTATACGTAATAATTTCTCAAAAAGCTCGTGGACAACAAAATACAAAACAAGCACCATTCCCGTTGTTGGTGAGCTGCTGAGCAACGGATCGTCGCTGTTGTCATATGCCTAAACATAGAACTTGAAGTTGCTTAGAGTATCAAAACAAAACGTAAATAATTTTATCTAACAACAGGAGCTAGTCAAAAATTGAAATAAGAAAATCCTGAGCAAAGTCGAGCAGAATAATAGCCAACTTGAATACTTGTAAGGCATAATCAATCAAGAGAACATAGGCGGACAACATTAATGCATAAACAAAAGTAGAAAAATCTTAGATAAAAGGAGTATGTAGCTTGTTTTAACACATCCAAGTATTGAGCCTTGCATAAATTTCATTAAAGCAGCTCTCACTTCTCTTCCAGTTATTATTTTTTTCCCTCACATGATGCTTAGACAGTATGAATGCTTAAGGCCTCTCTAGAGTGAAATCTTTGATTCATTTTCCCTCCAAATATAATACACAAGGAATATACAAATCATATAATATAGTGTTTTATCCATGAATTGACCATGTTTGTAGTCTTCAAGAATTTGCTGCAAATAAGGTTTAAAAAAATAGCATAGCTACCAGCAATCATCAAGAGTATAATTTACGCCATAGCACAAGAGAAACCAAGTAAATGATGCAGATATTTAGGCTTGCATACATAGCATATATTGTTGGCATTCAAACAGTCTTTTAGCAACATATCAATAGCTTTTAGAACAACCCTCGCAACTAATCATGTAAAGAGCTAGAATATAAGAGATTGATCATTAAATCAAATATGTTTGAATTTTATAAATAAACAGATGTAAAATATAATATTGTACCAAGTTTATAAGCACTCGCAAAGAAATATGGTTTCAATTGGTTAATTACATCTTGGGGGGTTCTTAAGAATACTCTCGATAAAAAATCTTATATGTGTTTCAAACTCATGTAATAAAATTCATGAGAGAATAATATCATCATTTTAGTAAGGGAAAACTCATGCTTGATAACTAAACTAAGCCACTTGGTAGAGGATGAATCATTATATTCAAATATGTAGATGCCTTATAATAAATAATGGTTTACTATATGATAATAAAGTAATATATCAAATGAATGGATATGTTCATATGGAATCAAGGTTATTGAAGGAATATTTAGAAATAAATGACATAACCTAGTCAAGATTTCGTAGGTTCATCATTCCAAGTTGTTAAACTCTAAACATACTTAATCATAAAAGTAGTCCACCCAATCTATCCAAAATCCCTTGTCAACAACCATGAATTGCATCATGTAAAAAAATTTTATAGACTTGAATCCAAAGAAAGAAATTGACCTAAAATTATATGACTATATATAATAGAAGATAATGGAGGCATAAGCCTTATCCTGCTCAAAATATGAAAGATTGTCTATAGAAGGAGAAGAATATGGACTATTCAACCATAAGAATCAAACTCCTTAAATTAGTCTTAAAATTTTATCTAGATCATGAAATTCACTAAACAACCTATGCTGCTTTAAACTACCAGCTAAGAGAATTTGAATCATGTGGACAATATCGTGTGAAATGAAGCAAGTGTACTTCATCGGACATGTAATGATACAATTAATGTTACTAATCCTTGATGTAGAGGTTCTATCAATATGCTTTTGGGTTTAGATCATATCATGCTTGTAAAAAAGCCCTAATTGAATGCTAGTTATTGAGATTGTTAATTGCTTTTCATCTCTATATAATCATTAGGACTATATTAATACAACTATGGCTACACGTTCCCATGTCCAATAATTATCTTGACCCCATTCTAATGCTATTATTTTCATTTTTTATCAACAAATCCTTACTAACTATGTCTTAGATAATGATATTGAAGTTCCTATATATATTTGTTATATGAATTGATAAAGTCTTTGATTTGTTTGATTGCAATCCAAATTTCATTAAGGATTCATGGGAGATTATTGTTCATCAATTTATTATGGATTTAAAGTTCTTTTTTAATAACCCATGCTTCAATCCTATCTTTCATTAAACACAAAAAATTACAATAATTTCAAAAAAAAAGCTTAATGCTAATAAATGGTCAGATTATAGACCTATTACATTATGAAACACAATTCATAAGGTAATTGTTATGTTAATTACTCAAAGACTAACAATTAGCTCGCACTTCTTTTATGGAATGTCATGACAAATCAGAAAATATTATTGTAGCTTTTAAGTTTCTTAAAACTTCCAATTGGATATCAAGCAAAAAAAAATTTTGTGCAAAGTTAATATTAAAAAATATTTTAAATGTTTGAACAATAAGCTTTTATTTCCTAGAGTTTCTGCCAATGGATTTCTCTTTATATTTATTAATTGGCTTGATGCATGTATTTCTAAGTTACTTTTTTTTTGTAGATATTATTAATGAAAATCTTTCTGACTATTTCAGTTCATATAATAGAATGAGGCAAAGTTATTGTCCCTCACTCTACCTCTTCATTATTATCATGCTTAAGCTCTCTAGCATCATTGATTATTGTTGTTATGACAATTTTAAACCAATTTTTCATGAAGGTTATTTCTTTATTTTCTTGACACACTCTACTTATTTTTCAATGAAGTAATAAACCCTCATTCTATTGAAGGCTTTTTTGTGCTATTAATAAATTCAAAATTTTAATCATTTTCTTCCAAAAAAAAATTTAGAAAAATTTATTATAAATTTCTTTAAACTTTTGTTCTGACATCAACTCTTATCAAAAATTTTATTTCCATACTTAGACATTTTCTTCCTCCACTTTATATACTTAGAAATTCTCCTTTGCAACGATAAATCTATGATTAAAAAATACCAAACCCATGTTGATAGATTTAATGCTTGGATTGTGGGATGGAAACATAAGCTTTTATCTTTTATTGAAAGATTGCAACTAGCCAAGAGCTCCTTAAATGGTTCTCGATTTCTCTTAATTTAGGTACCTATGTATTCCTAAACTAAAAATTAAGAAGATTAAAATGTTTCTATGACAATGGAGTTCTTAATAAACTGTAGATATTATCTTAGATCCATTTCATGAAACTCAAAAGAAAATAAGAGCTTCAAATTTATTCTACTTGTCAACTCAATTATTCATTTAAAATGAGAAAACCTTAGAAATTTCTTAAACAACAAATCATAACATTTTATATGTGGTGAATAATAACTATATTTATATCTAGATATATGCCGATGATATATGTGCACCCAATTTTGGAAAAATTAAAAGCTCCTTGCCTCTCACCTGAAGCGTCACTTGACTTATCCGATTTGGGAGCTATGGAATAAAAATTTACTGTTTTATGGCCCATGGATGATGGATACTTGTTTGGGAGATATTGATTACAATCTTTAACCTTCCCTACAATGGTCCTCTTAATATGGTTATAAATTAGGGTTCCTAACATCTTTGTTATGCCTAATACTTTTTTATGATATGTATAAAAAATTGTGCACATGATTATATGGATGATTTTGATAAAATCTTATAGAATGTAAAGTTTTTGTAGCATGATCTAATGCTATTAATTAACTCTCTCTTTCTCAATTCTTCTATTATTTTGTGGCACGATTTTGTATGGTTCAAAATATTAACAGATATGAATAAATCTTTGCATAATGTATTTTCCTCCATACAAATAAGTCGTACAATTATATCAAATAATTGTACGGAGGCTGTTTCATTTATTTCCTATATAAAGCCATGTACCCTGTAGATACAAAGGTAGATAATACAATCTATTACTTTAATACAGTTCTCTCTGAATTGTCTCTTGTGCTATGATTTGAACCTCCCGCCTAAAGGCTATCAAGGTTATCATGGTATCAGACTAGCCATTCGACTGGTTTGTCTTCTTCCTTTTTTCTCAGGTTTCTCACCATGGCTGAATCCTCTGTTTCTTCTCCTTCCGCAAACCCCTCATCCCTGACGATTTCACCTCAACTCAAATTCTTGATGAACAACATCAAGAACCTGATCCCCACCTCCCTCGCGGCGGACAACTACCCGCTCTGGAAATCCCAAACCGAAAAGGTCTTCACAGCCAGTGGCTTCAAAGGGTTTCTTGACGGAACTACTCCGTGTCCGCTGATCTCTGCAACGACAACCGGATTGCTCACCTCCGGCAATCCTTCGGAGCTTGAAATCTGGAATCTCACCGATCAACATCTTGCTGCCGCTCTTTATTCCGTCATCACCCCCTCCATCTTACCCTATGTTCTTGATCTAACTCACTGTCACGAAATCTGGTCCACTCTAGCTCATCGCCTTCAAGCCACCACCCGATCAAGAATCATCCAGTTAAAAAATGACCTGCATCATCTATCCAAAGGAGATAAATCCATGACCCAATACCTTCTGGATATCAAATCCAAGGTTGACGCAATTAAAGCTACTGGTCACACCATTGATCCGGAGGATGTGATCCTATACACGCTCAACGGCTTACCGTCATCCTACCAAACATTCAAGACCGCTATTCGAACAAATCTCCAACCCCTCTCTCTTGATGACCTTTACAGCTTACTTTGCAGTGAAGAACAGCTTCTCCTTCAAGAAGCCACCAAAGACTTGCAAACCATGCAGCTCACTGACTCTTCCGTTGCTCTGGCCGCTTATCGAGGACGGGCTCGAGGCCGGAATAATAACTACAGAGGTAATCGAGATCGCAGACCATCCTCTTCTACGGGAAGAGGAGACAAGAACACACACAGAAACACCATCTGTCAGATCTGCTTGAAGACGGGACACTCTTCCATTCGTTGCTGGTATCGCAATGATCCCGCATACTCAGACAACTCAAATCCGTCTGCATTATTCTCGGCCCCAGAAAACAACCGCTCCACCGATTGGTTCTTGGACAGTGGAGCTTCATCTCACCTCACCGCGGATCAATCCCAGCTATCTGCAACAGAACCATACTACGGCACCTCTCAGGTAATCTTGGGAAACGGCCAATCTCTGTCCATACAGAATTCAGGTAAAGGCCTACTCCCAACTCCCACTGGTAAACTTTGCCTTAACAAGATTCACCATGTTCCGAATCTCTCTTTCAATTTACTTTCGGTTCATCAACTAACTACAGACAACAATTGTGTGGTCTCTTTCTCTGCTAATGGCTACCAAATAAAGGACTCGAAGACGCATCGTCTTCTGCTTCAAGGGCCCTGCCATAATGGGCTGTACCGTGTCCCCTCCAAGGCTAGAAATAATAATCTAGCTCTGCTCTCGGCTGAAATCATTCCAGACTTATGGCATAGTCGTCTTGGCCACCCTGCTTCTCCGGTTTTACAACACTTATCTAGAACTGATTCTACGATTCGCACAACCACACACAATAATTGTAACACCTGTTGTCTGGCCAAGAGCCGACGCCTTCCTTTTCCTACTTCTACGTCTAAATCTACCGCGATATTTCAAATTGTGCATTCTGACGTGTGGGGACCTTCCCCAATTGCCTCACTTCAAGGCCACAGATACTTTGTCTCTTTTATAGATGATTTTTCCAAATACTGTTAGATCTTTCCCATGTTTCGAAAATCGGAAGTTACTCAACTATTTGTTCTCTTTCATAAATTTATTAACTGCCAATTTTCAACCACCATTAAAACGATTCGTACTGATGGTGGAGGCGAATACGCCAACAGCCTCTTCACCAACTATTGCAGACAATGGGGCATCCAGCACCAGTTCACGTGCCCCTACACTCCGCAACAAAATGGCGTTGCGGAGCGAAAGAACAGACACATTCTTGAGACTGTCCGAAGCCTTCTCATCCACAGTCACGCCCCGTCTAACCTCTGGGTAGATGCGCTGCACACTGCTATATACCTCATTAACCGTCTTCCTACCCGCACCCTCAACAACAATACACCATTTCACCAATTATACAACCGCAACCCTACCTATTCTCACTTAAAGATCTTCGGGTGCTTGTGTTATCCCTGGCTTCGCCCATACGTTCACTCCAAACTCGCTCCTCTGTCTCGTCAATGCATTTTTATAGGCTACGCCTCAAATCAGAAAGGCTACCGTTGCATGGACATGGTTACAAGAAAAGTTTATACCTCACGGCACGTCGTCTTTAATGAGAGCATCTTCCCATATCAGCAGAATCAGGTCACTCACACTACCGGTGATACTCACAAACACAATTTTGTTCCCCCATTACTGCTTGTCCCGTCCACCCTTCTTCACACCACTCAGTCCCATAACAGCATCACTCACAATTCTACCCAGCCCACTCCCACCGATCTATCACCCGAACTATTAAGCTCTCCTAACACTATTCCAAACTCCTCTCAGACTCTACCAACCCCTGCAATACCAAAGCATCCCATGCGTACCCGACTTCAAACAGGTAATTTAAAACCAAGATGTATTTTTGATTTAACACATCAGATAACGGAGGCAGATCCTACCTCCTATTCCCAAGCAGTGAAGCATGCTCACTGGCGCCAAGCCATGTCTCAAGAGTTTCAAGCTCTTCAATCACAAGCTACCTGGGATTTGGTTCCATCATCGCCAACTCAAAACACGTTGGGCTGCAAATGGACATTTAAAACCAAACGTAACGCTGATGGCACCGTGGCTCGTTACAAAGCCAGGCTTGTAGCCTTAGGCTGCAACCAAGAATTCGGCATTGATTATCACGACACTTTCAGCCCGGTCGCCAAAATGCCAACCGTCCGTATTCTTCTTGTCTTAGCTCTACACCATAACTGGCCACTTCATCAACTGGACGTCTCCAACGCATTTCTTCATGGATCTCTGACGGAATCGGTACATATGAAGCAACCTACCGGTTTTCTTGATGACACCTTCCCGACACATGTGTGCAAGCTCAAAAAGGCCATCTATGGCCTCAAACAAGCACCAAGAAAATGGTTTGAAACTCTAACTGGCTTCCTCCATGATCTCGGCTTTACTACCAGTCAGTCCGATACTTCCCTTCTCATCTATCGCAAGAACGGTATTTTCATGTATTTTTTAATTTACGTAGATGACATAATACTGACTGGTAACAACTCTTCCTCACTAAACTCGTTACTCACTCACCTACATAAACGCTTTCGAATGAAAAATCTCGGCACTGTCACCCAATTTCTTGGCATTGCAGCTAAACCAACAAGAACAGGGCTGATCCTGCACCAATCCACTTACGCCGAATCAATACTGCAACGAGCGGGAATGCTTAACTGCAAACCAGTGTCGACCCCCACAACAACAAAATCAACCACGGACGCTCCCTCAAAGGACTTTGATAATCCCAAACTCTATCGTCAAATCGTGTGCGCTCTACAATATCTCACTCTCACCAGACCGGATCTCACCTTTGCAGTGAATCGGGCCTGTCAATACATGCACCAACCATCGGTTGTCCACTTTGAAAAACTGAAAAGAATTCTGCGTTACCTGCGAGGATCAATACATCACGGCATAATCATCTCGCCAGGTAACCTTCAACTCAACACTTACACCGACTCGGACTGGGCTGGCGATGTAGATGATCGGAAGTCCACCACCGGCTACTGTAACTTTCTGGGATCAACATTGATCTCCTGGTGTGCGAAGAAGCAGAGCACGACTGCGCGATCCTCGACGGAAGCGGAATATCGGGTGATAGCCACTACTACAACCGAAACTCTCTGGCTAAGACAGCTCCTGAAGGAACTCGATATTCCTCAAAACGGTCCTACCACCATCTTCTGTGACAACATCTCCGCAATAGCACTGGCCAACAATCCGGTATATCATGCTCGGACGAAACACATTGAGGTTGATTGTCACTTCATTAGGGATCATATCAAAAATAACTCCATCCAGATTCATCACATATCAACCAAAGATCAACTAGCCGATATCTTCACCAAACCTTTATCCATATCTCGTTTCAACTATCTCTCCAGCAAACTGATCGTTGACACAACGACTTCAGTTTGAGGGGGTATATTAACAGATATGAATAAATCTTTGCATAATGTATTTTCCTCCATACAAATAAGTCGTACAATTATATCAAATAATTGTACGGAGGCTGTTTCATTTATTTCCTATATAAAGCCATGTACCCTGTAGATACAAAGGTAGATAATACAATCTATTACTTTAATACAGTTCTCTCTGAATTGTCTCTTGTGCTATGATTTGAACCTCCCGCCTAAAGGCTATCAAGGTTATCACAAAACTGTTTCTCATTGATGTTCCTTATATGCACATGAAAAGATTACTTAGGTGGCTTCAAAATTGTAGTTAACTTGCAAAGGAGTTTGAATACTATGAAGTTTGTTGTTCTTTGTTAGGATGGATTAGAAATTAACAATTACATTTTCTTTCAATGCTCTTACTATATGCAGCTTGCAAGAATATTGCTTCCTAATGGGAAAATTTTATCTTTTTGAGGCTTCTCTTATGCAATTTTTACATCATATCCCAAGCCACCACCATCTCAGTATACTTCAGAAATTTTACTTGCTCAATTCTATGGCTCTTATATCAAGTAGCACGTTAAGATCAAAGAATCTAAATGGAAGATCATGGATAACTATCTTGTTCCTTAGTCTGGAGATTTGACGACATCTGCATCTGTTGTATGATTCCTCACTCCTTGAGCTTCACCCAGAAATTTTCTCTTATCCTCATTGCCATGCTTCTCAGGCTTATTATGGCTTTGCTTGAATTTTCTTATGTTCGTTTTGGTCAGATTTTTTTGTCAACGTTGCATGCATTTTCTTTTAAAGCTGTTCAGAAATTTTTTTTTGCATGTCATTTTGTCCTTTTTTTAGAACATTTAGACAAATTAAAGCAAATTAACACGCACATCACATATGCAAGATTCAAACTCAAGACTTCTTAGTTGGTAACCAATGCTCATAACCAGAGCCCTACATTGGGTACCCATACTCACACCCACACCCACCCATTCCCAATGGGCATGGCTGGGTATGGGTTTTCTCATGACCTCGTGGGTGGGTATGGGTGGGTGCTCAACATCGGGGGATAAGCCAATTTACATTGCTAATCACCGTATACAATATATTACCGTAATCCTCACTACATAGTGTGCAACACTAAACCTCATTGCAACCACGATAAGATATGCGGCTTAAAAGTTTACAGTCAAAGCAAGAGAAAACAAGCCTCATGGCCATAAGTTCATGACAGACTGCATTCAAAAAGTGTGGAAAGTGGGTAGGTATGGGTGGATATGGCATACAGAAAGTCACCATGGGTTGGTGTGGGTGGGCAAAACTTGCCCGCCCACACAGAGCATGGTAACCCAATGAGTACCCAACCTTCGCCCGCCCACGTGAAGCATGATAACCCAATGGGTATCCAACCAGGATTTCATATTGGACTTTGCTCCTAACCAACAAATCAAATTGAGCTGCTGCATTCATTTTTTCCTTTGAGATTGCATTGTATTTTGTGTTACTTCTTTCTGTAATTTAATATAATAGAGCCTATCGGCTCCCAATCACCCTAAACAAAATCTACAAGCACAGCAGAAGCAAACCCATCTGCCATTGACTTGACATGCGAGGACAGGGCTCTCAGAAGTAACTACCGAAGTGGAGAAACTTTTGGCACGCTTAGTCCTTTGTGTGCAAATCTTCACGTTTCAATTTTCTAGCTCACAAGACCTTTGTGCTCAGAAGAGATGTTGATTTCAGACAAATTCATGACCCTCCCCACTCCTCTTTCTTCACGTACAAAGTGGTCTATAATTAAAATGGAGACAGAACCGTGCAATGGTTTCTGTGGAGGACTGAACCCATCATTGCTCCAATTTCCAAAACCTTTAGTTGACGTTGGCCGGACAGGGCTAGCTCCAAGATTAGCTCAAAAGACTTAGGCTTTTTTTCGGGGGACTTAATTTCAGCCGAGCAAGGAAAATTAACACATCACATGTATAAATCTTAAATTCAAGATCTCTTGATTGATAGTAAAAACTCTCATATGAGTTGTAAAAAAGAGTTTGGCTTCGTTTGAGATAGTTTTTATCATTATTTTTTATTGCTTTCAAGAAATTTTTGTTAGTAGAAAGTAGTAAGAAAAATAAGATGATTTTCTTATTATTTTATAAAGCTGTTATGAAGAAACTAACTTTTTAAAACCGCTGTAGAAAGTAAATTTTCAGCACAAATTTTTTTTTTAAATAGTAAAAAGAAATGACCAAATAGAAATCGAAGTTGAAGTCTGAAAAAATAAAGTAGTAAGAAAGCTAACACGAATGAAACCTTAATAAAATATATAAATAGCATAGATTAAAAATCATTAAAATAAATACATGTATTCATAAATTAAATAATTATTAATAGTTTTATTTATTCATGTACTTTTTATAATGTGTATATTATATTAGACTCTTTCATGATTCAATTTCTTAATTTTTGGTTTAATTTCTACTCTACATTAATAACCTTTTTTACTATTATATTACATTTACTAATATATATCTATTAAGCCTTGGGCTTTATCAGGGACTAATATTTTATAGCAGGAGGCAGGAGCGGATCCAACTTCTTTTTTCAAATTGGGCAAAAAAAAAATTTTGGTGGGAGATGAGAAAAATGCTTATGATTGATAAAATTAGTGCAAAAAAGATTTTTGAGAGGGAAGAAAATACCTAAAATATTCAAAATATTCTAAAAAATCCCCTCTAAATATTTATTTTTTTTAATACCCACTCTCAATACATGGGTGATCCGGCCATGACAGGAGGATAACATATTATCGAGACTGTAGTTAGAAATGCCATTAAATTTATTTTATAATATAGTATTACTATTAATAATATAAATACATGACATTATTTATAAGATTGATAAAAGCCATTGACACTAACTCTAACTCCATATATCAATATTGAGATTTATATCTGACTTTTTGGCCTTTGATCTCATTTTGTCAATGAAATATGACCAAATAAATAACCAAACAGTATATTAAAGACAACTCATACGCTATAGGACTCTTCCAATATCAACTACATAATATGTTCTCTATACACAATAAAAAAATAGGGCTATCGCAGCACTATTTTTGAGTTATCTCGACTGTTACAACTCCCACTAATTTCTTCGTAGCATTTTTAAAACCGCTGCGCTCCTGCTGTAATTGTTATGTGCTGCAACAATATTCTACAGTAGTTTAAAGGTCGACAGGATAGATTCATCGAAACGCTAGATTTAGCAACGGTTATAACCGATGCAAACCTATATATTTGAAGTAGTTATAACCGCTACGAATATCTTCAAAATAATCTGCTTTCGAGAATTGTGACGGTTTTAATAGAATTGTTTTGGAGTGGATTATATCAGTGGTTTCAGCAATCAAAACCGCTGCAAAAGCAGGTTTTGACAACGGTTTTCAAACCGCTCCTAACATCTGCTGCAAAAAATCATATTCTTTAATATTCTGTATATTTTGTCACACAATAGCTAAATATAATTTTCTTTAAGAAAATCTTTAATATTATAAAATTATTATAAATATAAGCATCATTTATAATTGAAAGAGGGTATTAAAAAATAAATGCATGAACCGCACTTCAACAAAACGTGGAAGACAATAATTTGAAATTATGAGTTCTTAAAATTCTGTATAAAATGATGTTTTAGAAGAAACTGTAGATTTTCTTTCTACGCGTCCAACTCATGAAAAGAAAAGAACTTGCAGTTCAGAACCGACCACACACTTTGAACTGTTGTAAACTGCTGAGCCCCTAACAAACTACAAAGATATAAGAAATGAAAGAACTATATAAAAACTATAAAACATTCTGATAAATTTAATATTAAAATGGTGATGAGACTTGTAATGCTTTACGATGCATGCAGTATGTTGGCCATTAAAAGAGAAGCATAATATTATGTTAGGTATAGCAGAGATGAAGATGCCACTATAGGAAAATCACCAAAAACTGACGGTTTTACCGGCAGTTCACTCTTATTTACCGGCGGTTGTATAACTTACCGGCGGTTGTCCGGCGGGTACGTGACCGCCGGAAAATTAGGCGTAGGAAATTATGTACCGGCGGTCTAAAACGGCGACGGTTTGCCGACGGTCAATGCCGCCGGCTATTCCACAACTATATACCGGCGGTGTACCGGCCGATTAACCGCCGGTCACAATACCGGCTGCTTATCTAGAGGTTCATTTAAAATTGTTGGGTGAAAAATATTTTTTACAAGTAATTGTAGGTGTTTTAACTCAAAAGTTTCGTTTGGAACAACTTTCTCACAATTTTATGAGTTTTTTAGTACAAAAATATCAAATTTAAAAAAAAATTATACTAAGAAATTGTTTTATAAAACAGTAAGAAATTTGTCTCAAAAGAAACCTAAATTAGATAGGACAACATCTTTTTAATACCATCATGTTAAGTCTTGGAGGCTTATTTTTATCCTATAAAGAAAATATGCTATATACATTAATTGTGGGTCAATCATCACAGTAATGATGCTATTAAGTACAGATGCTCTTGCCACATTTCTTGCCCTCTTATCTCCTCTTTTCTTTATTACCTCTTGATCCTCCTACTTACTTCCCATCACCATCGATCGAGAAGATCAAAGCATAAAAATCATAAGCTTTTTTCAGTTCAAGATCAGGTCTTCATTTCAGTACATGTATCTTCGAGAGAGAGAAGTTGATCATTGCAAAATTTGTTATATATATATATATATATATATATATATATATATATATATATATATATATATATATATATATATATATATATATATATATATATATATATATATATATATATATATATTTATTCAGTAATTCAGTATTCTCAAATTTGTGGTATATTAAACATTTAACTATAACAATATTTGAGCATGTTAGAAAGTTTAATAATAATAGTAATATAATAAAGAAAATAAAATTATTATAACTAACATAATTATCCATTTTATTCTTCTTAATTGATTCATTTTGTACATTAATATAGGATTATGCCGGTGTAAGTTACTTTAAAAAATAAATTAGGTAAGGTTTAGGCTGGGCCGAGACCCGGGTTTGATTCAATCCAAAATAATGCATTAACTAATCGATTCTTTTTATTTTTTTAAATAAAAAAATAAGATTATTATTATTATTATTGAGATTTCATGTCAAACTAGGATAATAATATCAATTTTTTTTTTATTCTTTTGGTTTAAACGGGCCAGGTTGACTCGACAATATTAATATAGGATTATTTTTAGATCAAATACAAACTCAACTCAAAAACCTGAATTGAGTTAAATTGACCTATGACACAGCTCATCTTGATCTATTGGTTGAGAGCTTAGACTACCAACTAAGAGGCCTTGAGTTCGAGTCTTGTGTATGCGATGAGGCCGAGGCATTAGCTTTGACACAAAGGGTGCCTATACTATATGCAAGGATGAACGTATTACAAGATAGATTTTCTTGCGGTTCCCTTAGAATTTTCAGTTGGAGTTTTCAATTGTCGATCCCTCGCTATTCACCTTTGGAGCATAATAATTACATGGTCAATATCTTGAATCTCGAGTTGAATTGATAGGAACACACGATCATCTAAAAAATAATTTGATCCCATTTTAGTTGAGCCAATTTGGAGTACTAGGTTGGCTCGATCTATTCTTGATTTGTGTTAAACATTGCTAATTATTTTTTTAATTAAGCTCAATTCAATCAATATATAAATAAAAAATCAATAAAATTGAATTTAAATCAATTTTTTGTCATCTAGAATAAATTTTTAATCAAGTACACATGCACATGAACACACACATATAATATAAATGTATAGATGCATATACGCATTGATAAACTTTATAAATATTTACATGCATATGTTATATTTCATTTGTTCTTGACTCAATTGAACACAATTTCAGTTTTATTTGAACAAGATCTCTCATTAATTAGCTCTTTGTTCGTCATCCGAATTCAGCCAAGAGTAAATAAAACTGGCCAACAATCCCCAACGGGAACTCAAATTTGAGAAAATTATTTTGTGCGGAGGTCGGATGCAGAACGTCGTCCAAAGACCAACTAGAATGCATCACGTCAATGGTACCGAGCCGCGGTACCGAGCAAAGGGGTGATGTGGCACATTCTGATTAGTCTTCGGACGGCATTCGGTGTCTGCACTGAATAATTAATCCTCAAATTTTGACTCACTAATCCCTTAGAAGATTATGCCTCATTAATTTATATTTAGATGAGTATGCTTCATTAATAAATATGCCAAGTGGATTTATGGGAGTGGAGATTCCATAGTGGAAATACCAACATCAAAAGAACAAAGTACTTTTATGCTTTATTTGCTATCACCAAATATTGGTGCGCAACCGAGGCTTGAGTTGAGCTTTTGTAAATTGATTTGGCTTGAGTTGAGCTTTTGTAAATTGATTTTCTCCCACACTTGCAAAAAAAAATATATATCATTATATATGCTTGAAGATCGTATTGGACAATTATCTCCATCACTTAGTTTATCACATCTCTTGTGTATTTAGGCTCAATTGGTAGTATTTTAAACTATCTTATTACATTAAAAAATTTAGTGCATTGTTTGTTTTATTTTAAGTTGTGCAAAGCTAGCATCTTCGACTTATGACTCATGAACTCTTGGACTAACAACTCCCTTGGTTTCCGAGCAGTCGACTTATGACTGCAGCACCAGACCCATTAGCTCATTTGCTAAATGCTCTATTAACAACATTCACATTAGCACTATACCAATCCATACAATGAGGATCAGGGCCTTACACTTATTATGCATACTCTTTAGCCATCCCAACCAATGAGTCCACTAAGAACCTCCTCCATTAGTAAGACTTTTCATTCATTGTCTTAAAGTCATTGCCACAATCATATTAGTTCATCTTAAGTTACTTGTCCACTCTAATTCAAGGACTTTAAAGCAGAATTACCAATAATATCTCATTGTATTGATCCGCATAATCATCAACATTAGAACACCCTGCATATTATCATTTACTTTTGACTTAATCATAGCTTCTAAAGAAACAACACATATCATTTGTATATAATTAACCCCCAACCAAATTATAAAAGCTCCCCCACATCACTTCTAAGGCTTCGTTTGGGACGGCTTTTTTATTGCTTTCTAAAACGAAATTTTATTACAAAATAAAAAAAATTGTACTAAAACTCCGTTTTAGAAAGCAATAAAAAAGCCGTCCCAAACGAAGCCTAAGTAATTGAAGCTGCTCCTCTTATTTGTCCATAAAGAATCATATAATCCTATATAAATGTGCATAGTTTATAACTTTATAAGTGATCATGCAATTATTGATAATTAATTAGGTAACACATATTAGTCTGTTGTCTTACCTTCATGATAACACCATGACTCCTTGAGCAAATATCTGACCATCTCGTGATATAGCACAACAAATGGTTCAAACAAATTAACTCATGAGCCTAATTATGAGAGCAAGAGCAAAAGCCTAAGAACAAGATCCCATTACAAAGCTCAAACATAGATTTATTTATATGTAACTTTCTTTTATCCATTTGTATTTTTATTTTGCACTTTGAAATTCACCTTGGAACCATGTATTGTTAACCCCACTTAACGAATTGAGCATGGAAAATGAAATTGATTAAAATTATAACCACTCCTTTAATAATGCCTTGCCAACCAAGTGCCTATTAGGATTACCAAATTATTGGACCTATGGGCTAACCCAACCCACTAAAAAGACTTACATACAAACATCCTCTACACTTTCATAAAAACCATGATTCATGAACACAAAAAATGTACCTTTGTTCATTCATCTCAATACAAATAATGATAATTTCAACAATACAAAGCCATTAGACTATAGTCACATGAGCCTCGTGAATTTTTATACAACACTGACAGTCTGCCTCATTACTTCCATGGACTCACGCGAGTCATGCAGGCAAGGGGACGTGGCCTCTTCTAGCTCTTGCAATCAATGCAGAATTGACTACTGTGACCAAGGAGTATAATTTTAGAGATCAAGTGACTAATGAAGCAATTAAAAGTTAATGCCGTTCTAATTGCAGCAATTAAATTTGATTAATCAATCATTTATGTCGCTAATAGATGATTAGTGCTGCGTCGCTGAGAAGCAACTATACGGTCTGCATTAAGTATATAGAAAGTGGAGTCTTGGTTGACTCACCTGCTGGCCATACGCGTTAGTGTAGGAAGGCAGTGGGAAAATAAAGAGCTATATCCCCAATAAGACTTTATTTAATCAATTACCCACCCTTGGCCAAGGTGCAACCTCCATTAATCACCACTCTCTCTTCCTTTATTGCGAGTAAGAACTATATAAGATTACCTTCCTATCACCTAATGAAGAGAGAGAGAGAGAGAGAGAGAGAGAGAGAGAGAGAGAGAGAGAGAGAGAGAGAGAGAGATGGGAGGAGAGATAAACGAGGAGTTCGAGCTGAATGAGGTGGAAGACAACCTTCATGGTTCAGTGGGAAGTAGGCTGGCTTTGTTTTCAAAGGAGTACGGGCTAACAAAGGGGAGTGCTCTCAGGCTTTCTAAGGATTGCTACGGTTCATTTGTTATCCATCCCAATGGAAGGTAACGGTTCAAAACGAAGTTAGATATTGGATAGCTTCTAGCTTGTACAGTAATCACGTTTTTATACAAAAAATCAGAAATTAAATGATTAAAAACAACATTCAATCTAACTTTCCAAAGGAAATGTGAACATAGTTACTCTCTTCTGCAACGAGAAGATCTTAAGAAGCAAAGAAAGAAGCTCCTTCATTCAATTTAAAGAAAAATGGTTGTGGATGCATTCAATCTCTTCCTAGAGAAACTGTCCAAAAAAGCAGTATTTCACCTTCAATCTGTTCCATAATTAAGCATGTTTCTCCTTGCCATCAGTTCGAATTCGAGCATGTTAACTTACCATTCCTCAAAAAAAAAAAAATATTTCAATCGCACAGATATAAAAGCAATATAATCATTACGAAGACTTCGTTTGTAACAGTTTTCTTACTACTACTTAAAATGGCTTGTTAGTATAAAAATTAAAATTTTTCTACTAAAAAATTGCTTTAAAAAACAGTAAGAAAGACAAACCAAACAAAGCCTGTGATGCCTTTCTTAACGCTTCTTAAAACAAGTTTTAAGTATAAATTAAAATTTTAATTTTTGTACTAAAAAGTTATTTTAAAAAGCAATAAGAAAGCTGTCCCAAACAAAACCTAAGATACTACTCCAAGCAAGAAACACTTTTTCAAACTATTAAGCTCCTCATATACTAACTTCTAACATAATCATTTCTATTTTATTCGCCCCCAGGTTGTACAGGTGTTGGGTGAACATCATTTTCTTGTGGTCTATTTATTCAGCATTCCTAACACCCCTGGAATTCGGGTTCTTCCGAGGGCTGTCCGGCCACCTGGTTGAACTAGAAAGCATACAAATAATCTTCCTCGTTGACATCATATTGCAATTCTTCATAGCATATAGAGATGCTCATACGTATAAGATGGTGCAAGACCGAAAGAGCATCGCCCTACGGTGAGAGTATCATATTAATAAACATATAAGATTGTTTACTTCGATGAATGTTTAGATCCCAAAATGTACAAATTTAAGAGTTTTCAGGCTGCAACTAGGATTTGTATGAAATGTTATTCTAATTAAACAGGATAAAAATTTATCATAAAAAGATGCATGGGCTTATCTCTACTGATATAGAGATGAGTGATATTTTTACACAAATATATGGATGAAAGTGGCATGAAATATTGATCATAGCATGAATTAGTAATCACTTTATGATGCAGATATGCAAAAGGAGACTTCTGTCTGGATCTACTTGGATGCTTCCCATGGGATGCCATATACAAGGTAAACTGAGAAAACTATAATTTCATGACAAAACTAAAATTAAACGAAATTGGAATTCAATCACATTTGTTTATACAACAACATCATCATCATCATCATCATCAAGCCTTTGTCCGACTACGTGGTGTCGGCTACATGAATCCTTTTTCGTCATTGTGTCATGTTAAAAGTCAAATTCTCATTCAAATCTAATAAAGAAAGACCATTTCTAATATTTTCTAATAAAGTCTTTTTAGATCTACCTCTATCTTTCTTAACATAAGTCAAATCTAATATGTCAACTTTCCTAACCGGGTCATCGGAAGGCCTCCGTTTAATGTGACCAAACCAGCGAAGGCGACTCTCTCTAATCTTATCTTCCACTGGAGCTACTCCAACCTTTTCACGGATATGCTAATTTAGTATCCTATCTCTAAGGGTAAAGCCACTCATCCACCTAAGCATCCTCATCTCTGCAACACATAAATTAGTATTATGCTTATCTTTTAATGGTCAACATTCGGCACCATAAAGCATTGCAGGTCTCACCACCATCTTATAGAATCTTCCCTTAAGTTTGAGGGGGACTTTTCTATCGAATAATCGCATCTGTTTATAAGGGGGGGAAAAATTATTGGAAGTATATATTAGCAAGTTATGTTTTGCTTAATTTTAGGCCACAGGAAGGAGGGAATTAATCAGATACCTTCTTTGGACAAGATTATATCGTGCAAGGAAGATCAAACAGTTGTTTAAGAAGATGGAGAAAGACATCCGCATCAATTACCTGTTCACTAGAATAGTAAAGCTCATCACTGTGGAGCTCTACTGCACCCACACTGCAGCAAGCATCTTCTACTACCTTGCAACAACGATTCCACCAGCAAAAGAAGGTTATACATGGATTGGAAGCCTAACATTAGGGGACTACAAGTACATCAACTTCAGGGAGATTGACTTCTGGAGGAGATATATTACCTCCCTTTACTTCGCAATCGTCACAATGGCGACGGTTGGTGAGTTACAGCTCACTATTCTTCCAAGATGAAGTTGAATCTGCTTTAACTGTTCTCTATTGCAGGTTATGGTGAAATACATGCAGTGAATGCTAGAGAGATGATTTTTATCATGATTTATGTCTCGTTTGATATGATTCTTGGGGCCTATTTGATTGGAAATATGACCGCTTTGATTGTCAAGGGTTCAAAGACAGAAAGGTTCAGGGATAGGATGACCGATCTAATCAAATACATGAACAGAAATAAACTTCACAAAGATATCAGAAATCAGATTAAAAGTCATTTGATGTTACAATACGAGAGCAGTTATACCAGAGCTAGAATTCTTGAAGACATTCCAATAGCAGTAAAAGCCAAGGTATCTACAATTATTGCTTCAGATATTGCATATAATATATAATAAAGATTAAAAAACAGAGTGGAAAAACCCAAAAAATACAGTACTATTCAAGTTTCCACTGAGCAGAAAACTGGTAGATTAAGGTGGAATAAGAAAAAAGATGATACAATCCAATTTTTAAGAATAAAATTAGATAAGCTGAAAGACTAAGATTTTGCAGATATCTCAGTCTTTATATCTTGAGATGGTTCAAAGAGTGCCACTTTTCGAAGGATGCTCGGAGGAATTCCTAAATCAGATGGTATGCATCAAAATTTTGGCACCTACTACATAATTTAGTCAAAGAATGTATTATAAAAAGTACACAAATCTAGATGAAATTCCTACCTTCTGTGTTAAATAAAAAAAAGCAGGTAATGAAGCTGAATGAAGAATTCTTCCTTCCCGGAGAAGTGATCCTTGAACAGGGGAGTGCTGTGGATCAAATCTACGTCGTTTCTCATGGTACTCTGGTAATACCATTATTATTTCTGGGAAAATTATTATATTCATGCACATAAAGGAAAATAACCAAATATGAATATATGGATGGCCAGTGATAAAAAACAATGTTGTTCATTAACTAATTCCTATAGAACACCTCTAACGAAGATAACATCATGCAGAAGCATTTTAAAGCATGACTGGGGTTGTATAAACTATAGATTTTGGAACTCCATACAATCTCACAATTTATTCAACATTTATCTTTGCTAATATTTTCACTGAATATGTTTGTTTAATTGGTAAGAAATGAGGGCTCAATATCCCCATTTATCAACTAAGGTATGTCTATTTATTCCATTTATTTAATTTCTGAGGACAATTTTTATAAGAAAGTGAGATTGTAAAATCTGGGTTTGCTAGTTCAATTAAACTAGCCCTAACTAAAACAACAGGCGAGCAAGTAAGCCAAGCGGGCAAAACCACGGGCCAAGCACGGGCGCGGGCATACTTGGCAAACCCAGATCATGCAATCGAGTGAAGAAACGAGTGCGGGAATGAAAAGCAGTGATTCCACGTTGGACATAACTCCGATTCGCTCACTCCGGTGGAATAAAACGAGCGAATGAAAGCAATAACCGAGATAAAATCGTGCCGAGAGGAAGAAGAAGAAATGTAGGTTTGTCAACTTTATTCATTTTTGTGTAAAATTCTTCCGTGGATTAAACCTAAAAAAGAATCAACATCTCATTTGAAGACAGAAAAAGAAAATTGAGAGAGAAATTAAAGGTTTTAAAGTTTCTTCCATTTCTAAATAGAAGAAAGAGCAAGTGATTTAAATAATTGATTTATATTCAGACTTAGATTAAAAAATCTGCATAATTTTATTTTGTTGATTGAAGTAATAATATATGATTGTCGATATAAAAAATCCAATTGATATGAATCTCGACTCGATAGTGAAGGAAGAAAAATTTTATTGATCTGAAGGAAGGAAAGATTCATTGAGGTAATTAATTTTTAATTAATAATATTTAACTTTTAATTAAATTAGAATTTAAGAGTATATGCTAGAATTATAAATATTGATTTAATAAATAAGAAGCATTCAATGTTATATAATATAAGATGATATCCCATGCATTTGAAGTTGCCCTTAAAGCTAAGAAGAGGTCTTAAAGAGAGTTAGATTAGATTATATATATGCTAATAAAAAATTTTATGTGAAATGAATGAAAGTTAGTTGTAAGATATTAGAGCAAATTTATCACATTTAGTATATAATCTTAGGTAATTACATTAAGAAATGTTATATCAAAGCTTGAGAATTTGGAAAAATTTGAAGTACGAAAAGTAATCAAAATAGATAATTACACTTGTTTTATAGCAATTACAATTTCTTTTTTATTTCATTGCAATTATCACATGTCATAGTATATATGTTTACTTAATGTTTAATGGATACAATGAATTAATTGACAAGAACAAAGTAGATGATTATTATAGTAAATTCATTTTCTTTATTTTATTGCTATTATTGAATATTGTAACATGCATAAATATATGATAAAGTTAAATGTTTAATATACAACAAATTTGAGAATGATTTAATAATTGAAGTTCATAGTATATATATATTTGAAAAATATCCTTACATATTAATATGATCTGTGATGAAAAATAAAACAAACTAAATGAATATTTATATGAAAATGAAAGTATTAAAAGAAAGGAAATGTACATCCATGCAAATACATGAGTTTACCGCCTTATGACACTAGTTGGGGACGCAACGTACTCGTGCACATTAAATAAAAAGAAAATGAAAATGAAAATGGTTATATCTTCATTTATACAAAAATTTAGGCAATGCTCCTTTACTAAATGGAATTGGAAAAAGAAATAAATGAAAATGAATAAATGAAATGGAAAAAAAAAAAGTTATTTGAAAGATATATAATGAAAATCAACAGTATATAAAATGTTATTAATATGTTACATTATATGAAATGTATTAATGAATATATTAGCTATAACAAAAAGGAAAATTGATAGACCGGTTCACTGTGAATCGGTCCAGCCGGCCCCCTTGGTATACAGGAGGGAAGGAAGTCCGCCTCCTCTACTGTTTCCGCCAAAAGGGGCGGGCACCACTAGTCCAAACAAAGCGAAATTCAAAAGGAGCGAGCGGCTAGGACTTGGGAGGGAAATTAAATTAGGAAAGATCTTGTATTAAAGGGGATGAGAGGGATTAGGAGAAATTATGTTTGGATTGATTGAAATTAGGATTTCATGGTGTTTGGGCTCTAAACTCTCTTGTCTAGAGATTTGGGAGAGACGATCCTCCTCTCAAATTGAGGATCTCTTGTATCTTTGCTTTGTGCTTGTTTCTCTTTGTTTGTTATAAGATTTGCTATCGTTTGGTTGTTCTTCCACCATGGTTCCTTTGTTTTCTCGCTGTTTTGGGAGAGACGATCCTCCTCTCAAATTGAGGATCTCTTGTATCTTTGTTTTGTGCTTGTTTCTTTTTGTTTGTTATAAGATTTGCTATCGTTTGGTTGTTCTTCCACCATGGTTCCTTTGTTTTCTCGCTGTTTTTAATTATTATTGCTAGGTTTGCTTGCGAACTCAAGTAGATCCGATAGGATTACTCACGAACTCAAGTATTTTCTATCAAATTGGTATCAGAGCAAGTCTTGGGACCGATGGAGGGTTGTTTCCGGCAAATTCCAGCAGCAATTTTTTGCCCGGAAAAAGAGAAAGTTGCTGTTTTTTTACTTCTAAATTCAGATTTTGTGAATCTACAAACTCCGGATTGTGATGGCGGCCAAAAAGGTGGACGCTTTGGAGGAAAGGCTTGAAGGGGAGATGAATCAAATCAAAACAACGGTGGAGGAAAGGATTTCCTCCATGGAAGGACAAGTCGTCGATCTCTGGGACATGATGAAGAAAATGTTAGAAATCCAAAATCAAACAACGGCTTCTGTGGCGAAAGGGGTGGAAGGAAAAAGCACGAATTTTGAAATTCGTAGGGACGAAGATGAGGTAGAAATCATGGAAAGAGAAAGAAGAAGACCCCATCAGGAGCCTTTCCAGAGGGAAGAAAGATGAGGCAGATAAGGGGAATGCCAGGGAAGATACTATGGCCGTCGAGGTGCTGATTTTGAAGAAAAAAGAGGGGACTTCGAAGGGGGTTTGGGTTATGGCAGAGCAAGGGAAGAGAAGGAGACGTGGGGAGGGCCTAGTACTTGGGAGAGGAGAAACTACATGAGAATAAGAGGGAATGGTGGCGATCAGAAGGGGTAGAAGGCAGAGATCCAAGTAGCAGTGAAGGTTCTAATGTCCCGTGACTTAAGGGGAGGCCATGAAGTTGGCCCAACTAGTGAAAATCAGAGGAATCTGGAGAGGGGAGCCAGGAGTAGTAGCACAGGGGGGGACTTACAGGATGACGATCACCCATCTAGCACCTAAAGGTCCTGCAACATGAGAGAGTCGAGAGGCCACCAAGGAGAAGATAGGAGGAGGAAGTGGGGGAAATTTCAAGCTACTGACAAAGAAAGAGATGTAGGAGAAGAGAGTTAAGGAGTTGCACTTCAGGTGTGATGAAAAGTATACGTCAGAGCATCGATACAAGGACCAAACTCTTCAGGTTCTCACCGTCTGTGATGACGAGAAAACTGAGGGAGGCGAGAAGGAGATAGAGGAGAAGCTGCACTTGGATCTGGCCGAGCCGAGGCAATGTTTAAAATTGCATATTCGGGTATTGAGGCGTTTTTCATTCGTGAGGCGAGGCGTAAGCCTCAATGCGATTTGAGGCGTAAGCCTCAAAATTAAAAGATTGTGTAAACATAAAATGATAATTTTTTTATATACTAATGAGTGAATAATATAAAACATAAAAAAACATAAGATATGAAGTGAAATCAAAATATTCCAATAATAAGACAACATGAAATATAGTTCAACTCAAAATTCTATCTTTCCCAAATCCTAGTATTCTTTTCATTAACCTATAGTTCGAATTTCCAAAAATAAATAGCAATGACATATCTCATAAGAACTCATAAGTCATCAGCACTGTCATCACTAAGGGGTTTTTCATTTGAATCCATTATGATGAACTGCTCTCTCCCCTTCCTCCTATCCTATAGAGTCCAATGTCGGGACATTTACTTCAAGATTTATGTAAGTTTTAATATATATAGCATGAGGCTTAAGCCTCATGCCAATGAGGCGAGGCGGGCCTCAACCAAGTTGAGGTGCAAGCCTCATAAAAAAAATCAAGGCATAAGCATCGAGGCATTTTTTACTGGAATTGCGCAAAGGCGGGCCTCAAGGCGAGCCTCATATTGCGCAATTTTAAACCATGGGCCGAGGTATTCCTGAACTCAGTTGTATGATTCATGATGAATCATACCATGAAAGTGAGGGGGGAGAGAGGAAAGGGAGGTAGTGGTGTTGATTGATAGTGGGGCTACCCACAATTTTATTTCCACTCAGGTTGTCGACCAGATGGGAGTGAGATTGGTGGATACGGGTTGCTACGGGTTGATGATGGGTATAGGGAAGGTGGAGAAGGGCCAGGGGATTTGGAGGGGTGCTACTGACTATCCAAGGGATTTAGGTGAAGGAAGATTTTCTTCCACTAGAGCTTGGGAATACAGATGTCATCCTGGGAATGAAATGGTTGTAGACTTTGGGAGACACCAAAGTGAATTGGGGAGCACTCACAATGGAGTTGGTGTTATATGGAAGGAAGGTGGTGATTAAGAAAGATGCGGGGCTATCCAAATTCATGGTTTCTCTTAAGACTATGGAGAGGGATATACAGTTGGCAGGTGGAGAACATTTAGTGGAGCTGCACAGTTGTTGATTCAGCAGTTCCAAGAGTTATTTCAGCCGCCTTAGGGATTGCCACTAATGAGGGAGCAGGTGCACGCCATCGTGTTGAGGGAGGGAGTGTCACCCATTAGTGTACGTCCTTATCGCTACCCTATAAATAGATGAAATCAAAAAGTTGATTAGAGAGATGTTGGAGACAGAAATCATCAGACCCAGCATCAGTCCTTTCTCTATTCTAGTTCTATTAGTGAAGAAGAAGATGGCAGCTGGCGTTTCTATGTAGACAACAGAGCACTCAACAAAGAAACTATACCTGATAAGTTTCCTATATCATTCATTGACGAGCTGTTAGAAAAATTGAGTGGAATAGTGATCTTCAGCAAGATAGACTTAAAATTAGGTTATCATCAGATCCGGATGAATGAGGATGTACCCAAGACAGCCTTTAGAACTCATGAGGGACACTATGAGTTCTTGGTGATGTCGTTTGGCCTCACCAATGCTCCCACTACTTTACAGGCACTTATGAATAAGATTTTCAAACATTACCTCAGATGATTTGTATTGGTATTATTTGATGACATCCTGGTCTACAGCATGATAGAGGAGCACTGGGAGCATTTGAAAAGGGTGTTAAAGTGTTGCAGGAGCACTAGCTGAGGGCCAACTTAAAGAAATGTTGTTTCGCACAAATCAGTGTAGAGTACTTGGGTCATGTTGTATCAAAAGAATGGATGACATCAGATCAGTCCAAAATTGAGGCAATGTTAAAGTGGCCAGTGAAGAAAAATCTAAAGGAGCTGAGGGGATTTCTAGGGCAGACAGTTTACTACAGAAGGTTTGTAAAGGGATATAGCACCATATCATGGTCACACACTAAGCAATTGAAGAAGGACAGTTTCCTATAGGGGGAGGCGGCCACATCAACATTTGAGAGCCTAAAAAAAGAGATGACTACGGTACCGGTCCTAGCTTTGCCATATTTCACTTAGACCTTCATTGTGGAGACAGATGCATCCGGATATGGGCTGGGTGCAGTGCTTATGCAAGGTCGTAGGCCCATAGCCTATTTCATCTAGGTGTTGGCTACTAGAGCCAGACTGAAGTCAGTTTATGAGAGAGAATTAATGGCCATCATTTTGGCTATCCAGAAGTGGTGTCCCTACCTACTTATGAAGCATTTCATTGTCAGGACAGATCAACAGAGCTTGAAATACCTACTGGAATAGCGGATGGTGATAGAGTATCAAAAGTGGTTGTCCAAGTTGTTAGGGTACGATTTTGAGATTCAGCATAGGCCAGGGGCGGAGAACAAGACAGCATATGCCTTGTCCAGATGTATGGGGGAGTTGCAGACAATGGCAATATATGTTCCTTTAATACTTGACTGGGAGGCCATCAGAGAAGAAAATCCTAGAGATGAAGGTTTGGGGAAGATCAGGTCAGATTTACTGAAGGAAGATGGTAGCCACCTGGGATACTCAGTGGAGGAGGACAGACCCCTATATCAGGGGAGGTTTGTGATGCCCCGGCCCTGGCCCCGGACCTCGATCCACATCCCAAACTTACTCCAGGAGTTTCATGGAAGCGTTGTTGGGGGATATTCAAGTGTGCAGAAGACATACTTGATGCTAGCTTCATAGTTGTACTGGAAAGGGATGCATAAAGATATAGAGGAGATGGATAGCCAAGTGTGAGATATGTCAAAGGAACAAATACATGGCTATGTGACCAGGAGCACTACTAAAGCCATTGGCTCTACCGGGTGAGTATGGAGGAGATATTCATGGACTTCATTGATGGGTTGCCCGTTCAGAAGGTTTCACGGTGATTTTAGTGGTGGTGGACAGGCTAAGCAAGTATACACACTTCATTCCCCTCTGACACCCCTATACAGCAGTGACTGTGGCTTCAGCCTTCATCGGAGAGGTGGTCAGATTACATGGACTACCCAAGGCGATAGTATTAGATAGAGATAAGGTGTTCCTCAGCCATTTTTCGAGAGATTTGTTCAAGTTGCATAAGATAGTTCTGAAGAGGAGTGCAACTTACTAACCATAGACAGATGGCCAAACGAAATAATCAATAGGAGCTTGGAGACTTACCTGAGATGTTTCGTATCGGAGACACCCAAGCTCTGGGCTAAGTGTTTATCATGGGTTGAGTACTGGTACAACACCTCTTTTCATTATGCTTCTAAGATGACAACATTCAAGGTGTTGTACGGAAGGGATCCTCCCCACTTGGTGCACTTTGGAAGTAGCAGTACTCCAGTTTCCTTAGTCGAAGAGTACTTGGAGGATAGGGATAGAGTGTTAGAAGAGCTCAAGAGACATCTGCTAAGGTCTCAATAAATAATGAAGAAATAAGTTGATGGGCATAAGAAGGACATCTAGTTTGAATTGGGAGAGAGGGTGTTTTTGAAGTTCTGACCATATAGACAAAAGACAGTCGCCAACAGGAGGAATGAGAAGCTAACTCCAAGGTACTTTGGGCATTATGAAGTACTGGAGAAGATCGGAGAAGTAGCATATGAACTGAAACTACCATCAACAACGACTATACATCCGATTTTTCATGTATCACAGTTGAGAAAGGCCATTGGTGACTATACAGCCAACCCCGAGTTACCGGCGACACTTACTGAGGATCTAGAGGTGGTTATGGAACCCTTAGAGCTGATGGGGGTTTGCCGGAAAGAAGATGGGACTAAGGAAGTGTTGATCAAGTGGAAGAACCTCCTTGACTACGAGGCCATGTGGGATCCTTATGAGAGGGTGAAACATCAGTTTCCTGATTTTCACCTAGAGGACAAGGTGATTCGTTGGGAGGGGAAGTATTGATAGATCAATTCACTGTGAACAGGTCCAGTAGGGGGGGCCACTCAAATGGTATACATGAGGCGGAAGGAGTCTGCCTCCTCTACTATTTCCACCAAAAGGGGCGGGCCCCACTAGTCCAAACAAAACGAAATTCAAAAGGAGTGGAAGGCTAGGGCTTGGGAAGGAAATTAAATTAGGAAAGATCTTGTATTAAAGGGGATGAGAGGGATTAGGAGAAATTATGTTTGGATTGATTGAAATTAGGGTTTCTTAGCGTTTGGGCTCTAGACTCTCTTGTCTAGAGATTTGGGAGAGATGATCCTCCTCTCGAATTGAGGATCTCTTGTATCTTTGCTTTGTGCTTATTTCTCTTTGTTTTTCATAAGATTTGTTATCGTTTGGTTGTTCTTCTACCACGATTCCTTTGTTTTCTCGCTGTTTTTACCGATTATTGCTAGGTTTTCTTGCGAACTCAAGTTGATCCGATAGGATTACTAGCAAACTCAAGTATTTCCTATCAAAAATGAATATGAATAATTTAATATATGTTTAACTATTATATTATAAGCTGTGATTATCCACTTAGTTTACTATGTAAACTCAAATTGTTAAACTTAATTTTCAGGTAAATTTTTTGAAAAATAGAATGATTGAAAGATAAGAATATGTCTATAGAAGAAGGCGATCGAATGAAAATAGATAAAATTTGGTTTATGAATATATTCAAAATTGTAAGTTTATTAGTGGCTCTTAGCCTTATGTGAGATAATAGTTGTTAATTATTTATGAATTTAAAATAAATGTATTAACCGTTCGACCATATGTTACTGCCCCATTAATTTGAGTCTGTAAGTAACGTCATGATAGAAAGTTAACGAGGCCCAAAGACTCAAATTAACGAGGCACAGACAATTGGGATGTTAATACATTTCTTTTAATAGCATAAACAGTTAACAAATTAACATCCTACATAAAAATTGAAAATTCAATAACAAATTTACAAATTTAATATATACATAAGCTTGATTTTAATAGTTTTTATTCGATCTCATTCTTCTGTAAACGTATTTTTTTCTTTTAGCATTTTTTTTCAGAAGATTTACCTGAAATTTTATTTTAACAGTTTTTTGAGTTTACATAATAAACTCAGTGGATAATCACAGTTTATAGTATAACATTTAAACATACATAAAAGTAATCATATTCCTTTAACTTTCTCGTACAGTTAACATATTCATTACATTTCATATGCTGTAACATATTCATTACATTTCATAAGCAGTAGATTTTTAATAAATGTTTTTCAAATAACTTATTTTGTTTCATTTAATTTACTCATTTTCTTTTTCATTTACTCATTTCCCTTTTCTATTTAATGAAGGAGCATCTTCTAAAAAAAATTTATATCAATGAAGGTACAACTATTTTTATTTTCATTTAACGTATACGGGTAAGTTGCATCCCCAACTAATACTATAAGAAAGTGAACTCCTATTTTTACATACATGCACATTTTTCTTCTTTTAATATTTTCATTTTTCATATAAATATTTATTTAATTTCTTTACATTTTTCATCACATGTCATATTAATCTATCATATATATATGTATATACACTTTTATGATCTACAATTATTTAGTATTATCAAATTCGTTGTACATTCATCATTTAACTATAACAATATTTGAGCATTTTATAATGTTCAATAATAGTAATATAATGAAGAAAATAAAATTACTAACCTAACATAATTATCCATTTTATTCTCTTAATTGATTCATTTTGTAAATTAAATGTTCAGTCAACATAATGATATTGCATGTAATAATTATAATAAAAATAAAAGAAAATTATAATTGCTATAAAACAATTGTAATTATCCACTTTGATTACTTTTGTGTTTCAATTCTTCCAGTGCTCTAGCTCTAATATAGTCTTCCTTAATAAAACACCTAAGGTCTCATACAAAATTTCATGAATTTGCACTATTATTTTACAACTAACTTTTATTAATTTCATATAAATTTTTGTATTAATATATATGTAAGATTACCTAAGCTCTTTTTGAGATATCTTATTGGCTTTAATACTTCACCTTTGTTCAACAGTTTAAATCCTTCACTACTCCAAATAATATTCAAGTTAATTAATTAAATAACTTTACGAATTCAAAACAACATTAAATTGATTTCACATCTTTAAGGATAACTTTAAATGCGCGTGAAATCATCTTATACTATATAATATTGAATGTTTCTTTTTGTTATATCAATATTTATAATTCTAACATATAGTGTTAAATTCTAATAAAATATTATTAATTAAATATTAATTATCTCAATAAAAACTTTTCTTCCTTCACTGTTAAATCGAAATTCACATCAATTGGATTTTTCCTATCAACAATCATATATTATTTCTTCAATCAAATGAATGAAATTATACATATTTTCTTATCTAAGTCTGAACATAAATCAACAATTAAATCACTTGCTCTTTCCTCTAACATCAGAAATGGAAGAAATTTTAAAACCCCCAATTTCTTCTTCTGCCATAAATTGATATATTGATCATTTCTTAAATTTAAATCACAAAAACAATTTGCACAAAAATGAATAAAGTTGACAAACCTACCTTCCTTCTTCCTCTCGGCATGGCTTTTTCTCGATTGTTGCTTTTATTCGCTCGTTTGATTCCGCTAGAGTGAGCGAATCAGAGTTATACCCACGAGGAGTCGTTGTTTTCACTTCTACACTCATTTCCTTATTTGATTGCGTGATCCGCTTCCACCAAGTATGCCTGTTCTCCCGTGCTTAACATGTGGTTTTGCTTGCTCGACTTGCTTGCTCGCCTGCTGTTTTAGTTAGGGCCAGTTCAATTGAACCGGCAAATCCGGTTCTGACAGTGTGAAAGATCATTGTAGTATAAAATCTTTTATTAAGAGCCCAACTTACATATAACTTCAAAGCCTAATCTACCTATGGAATTTACTTGCAATAAATCCTTTCACTTTTAACAAAACAGGAAGAGGTTGTTAGTGGAGAAAATGGATTGGAGGCAGCAATATCAGAACTTGTGCCTTACGATATCTTTGGTGAAGTTGCAGTATTGTGCAATACTCCACAACCATATACTGTTAAAGTTTGTGAGTTGTGCAGACTACTGCGATTGGAAAAGCAGTCCTTCACAGGAATTTTACAAGTTTACTTCAAAGATAGCCAGCAAATTCTCAGCAATCTACTCAAGGTATGATATTCGAAGAACATAAACTTCTTTTACAAAATTTGTTTCAGGAATCAAACACTTCGGTCAAATTTATCAAAACTTGTGACTCGCAGGAAAAGAAGACTGATCTAAGAAAGAGGCAGTTGGAGTCGGATATAAAATATCTAATCACAAAGCAAGAGACAGAGCTAGCTCTGGGAGTAAATAGTGCAGCTTATCATGGAGACTTGCATCATCTGAAAGGTTTAATTAAGGCAGGGGCAGATCCAAACAAAACAGACTATGACGGAAGGACAGCACTCGTACATACTTGGTTCTTGACCTCTTTAAGATTGTCTGCAAATAGGACAATTAGTTACTTCTCATAATGAAAAATAACAAACGGGGAGAAAAACAATTTCTTTAGCATTTATTCCGTTTAGTATTTCTAAAATTTGTTTCTCAAGGACAAATTTTTGAAGTAGTTATCGTTTAGTAATAAACTATTTAATTTTCTATTTGAAAAATAAAACTTAAAACTAGTCAAAGTCGTTCGTTGAACGGGCGACTAGTTTTAAACAACGTCAAAAGAGCAGTAAAAAACTGACACGCTCGTGGTTGCTTTCACTTAGCAGAGTGCTACACTAAAATTCGGATTTTAAATCTTTCTGAGCTTCTCCTTCCAGCATTAGCATCTGCTTCCTTCCTTTCATCCATGAGCACGCAAATCAAACTTTTTGGAGTATTTCACAAATTTACAAGTTAGTATTTGTAGTTTAATAATTTATTTTCCAAAGATGTGTTATCTGGCATATCTTATTTTGCTCAAATCATTTAAGTGTTGCATATTTTATTGTATAGAGCCATGCTCTTTAGGGTTATTCATGTTAAGCTTTGAGTTTTTTTCTATTTTTTCATGTTAATTATGTTTAGTGAGCAAAACAACTAATCCTATTTAGGATGAAAAAAAAATCATTTACATATTCTTGAAAAATTGAACTAAATATGCTCATTCAAAAAATTAATTTCGGTTTTCTGTTAATTAAATTATTAAATAATTCTAATATTTATCATAACTTAAGTTTACTGTTAAAAAACAACTAACTTAATTTGGGTTTTGTGTTAAACCAAATGGCTATATTGTTTTTTTTTTACAAAAAATATTTCTACTAATGTCTTCTGCTAAATATTATTATTTTATCTTAAAAAAATAAATTTAAATACCATTTCAATTTGTTTTCTATTAAAAAAAATAAAGCTTAGGATTTGCTCACTAAACGTAATTAACATGAAAAAATGAGAAAAAAAAACTCAAAGCTTAACATGAAAATTCCTAAATAGCACAGTTCAATACAATAAAATAGTAAATATTTAAATGATTTGAACAAAGTAAGACCGGCTAAGTAACACTTCTTTTAAAAATAAATTATTAAAAAACAAAAACTAACCTGTAAAATCGTGAAATCCTCCAAAAAAGCTTGATTTGAAAGCTCACGGATGAAAGAAAGGAAATATTTGCAAATGCAAAAAGGAGAAGCTGGGTCAGATATTTAAATGAGAATTTTATTATAGTCAATTGCTTGTTTAACAGGCAACTAGCTATGCTGAGTCAAAACACTGTTAGCACTAACATGCCAGCTTTTGACAACTCTTTTGACCGTGTTCAAATCCAGTCGTTCGTTCAAAGGACGACTTTGGCTAGCTTTAAATTTTATTTTTCCAATGGCGAATTAAATAATTTACTACTTAACGTTACTTAACAGCAACTATTTAAAATTTTGTCATTTCAAGTATCCCTCGGTATATTATATCTAGGAAGGATATGTGATAAAACCAGGGGAATTCGAAATGGTCATATTACAATGATGGTGAAAGTAACACACATTGAAAATACAATGCTTAAAAATTAACTTAATTGATATAGTCATATACAATGGAGGATAGCAGATGCACCATTAATAATGGAAGAACAAAATCAATGTGGAAAGATTAAAAGGGAAAAGAAAGTAAATCAACAATAACATGATTAGAGAGTACACAGAAAGATATTCAAAAAATAAAGCTACTATCTCATGTGCTACTCGACTCATAAGAATATAGGACTCACAAAGCAGACTAAGAATAATTGCGATATCAATGACATTGATAATGTTAGTATGGTATTTCATTTTCTATGCAGGAGCAAAATTCAAGTTTAGCTGCATGTACGCTCACAAAAGCACTATATTAAATAGCATTAGCTCAATTTTAACTTATATGCATTTTCACTACGATAATGATATTTGTTTTCCTTTTTCCTCAGCAAATGGCTGCATCCAGAGGCTATGAAGACATTGTGAGATTTCTTATTCAATGGAGAGCTGATGTAAATTGCGTTGGTGAGATTAGACATGGATTTAGAATAAAGTTGACTTCAACGAAATCTCTGCATTATATTTTTGTAAAATGGCTTTGAATGCAGATAAATTGGGAAATTCGCCATTGTTCGAAGCTGTTAGGGCCGGACATGATAAAGTTGCAAAGCTGCTTGTGCAGAATGGCGCAATTCTGAACCTAGAAGATGCCGGCACATATCTCTGTAAAATAGTAGCAGATAGTAAAATTGACATCTTGCGCCGTATGTTGGAATATGGAGTTGATCCAAACAGTAAAAATTATGATCACAGAACACCACTCCATGTTGCAGCTGCAGAAGGGCTGCACCTTCTGGCTAGTGTCTTGCTTGAATTTGGAGCTAATGTGCTCTCCCAAGATAGGTATCACACTCAGGCTTCATCCCATTCTCCAGAATTTTATTCTTAAATGTATACTTCACAAATCTTTAAGCAAAAATATGAAATGCACTTCTTTTTGTTGCAAAAAAAGGCTGCCCATAAGAACATGCGATCCTAGTGATAATGAGAGAAAAAATTTCACCATAGTAATGTTTTGTCCTTTCGCTCTCTATGGATGTCAGGTAAGTAGCAAAGAGAATGATAAAGCACGTTAATATATATATATATATATATATATATATATAAACTGCTACCTTTTGGGAGGAAAATTGATGATCAATTATTTAAAGCCAAAGTAGGCATCTTTTTTCTCAGCTTAAATATTCATTGCTGCAGGGCATCATCCTAGGTAATTTATTTCCTTGAGTGATTAAGAGAAAGTAAATGATTCAAGGCCAATATTTTACATTAATCTCACTCTTGGCTAGCAAGTTTTTCCATCATGAATTAAAATGCACTTATTAACAAGCAAAAATTTTTTATCGTGAAAAAAAAAACTGTATAGAGGAAGTTTTGAAATAGGAATAACGCTTTTTCTATTTTACTAACTAGAAGGATTTTACCTTTCCATAACAGATGGGGAAACACACCCCTTGAGGAAGGCCAGAGATGCGGAAGCAAACCTCTAATCAAGATCTTAAAGCATGCTAGCCAAAGAAGTATACTAATGTCTCTTTAGAATACAAATAAGTTCCACTAAATAAGCAACTTTTTCCTGTAAACTTTTTGGGCTTTTACTGCAAGCCAAAGTTTTATTTTTTATCAGATCAAAAACGGGTATCACCTACTTTGATGTGTAATCATTATTCAAAAGTAGTGTTTTACAACGCAATTCTGGGTTCTAAGGCTTCATTTGTTTTTTGCAACACTTCTCTAGTTGAATAAGCTACTAGAATGCACAGCAGCTTTTTTTTTTTTTCTTTCCACAATTTCCCTCAAAAAAGTTGTTTTTTATGACTAAAGATTGCAGCACATAAAGAAACTTATAACGTGACCAAAAAAATGGCACAAGTCATGCCAAACAAAACGTAAATTTCAAAGTTCATTATCCTTTATGACCAATTCAAAGTTCATTATCACTGGCGCTCAACTCGATCGAAAATGATGACGAGTATGTTGTTAGCAAATGCTATGCTACACAAAACTATCCAAATGACATCCGATCGTAAAACGGACTTCACTGTTGCGCTCGAAACATCAAAATTACCCAATGAGTGACCTCTCATGGTCAATTTGAGATAAGGCGATCAACATCGACGGACTACGAATGCTACATTGTGCGACATTGTCCGAACATCATCTGTTCACAAAACGGACTGTCTGGAACGTCCAAAACACCAGAAACGACTGTAATATTTTTTGGGTTCTTACACAAGCAAAAGTGTGAAATTGACACAAGTTAAGAGACGAGGCATGTAAATCGAGATGGCACGAGAAATGAGAAAATGTAACAGGGTCAAGTTCACTTTCCTATGTCATTTCATCTTTATAACAATAAAACACTATATATAAAAAATCATATCCTATATCTAATGGTTCGCCTATCAAGTCCTTGTCAAATTCTTAGCCAAAGGCCTGCACAGCCTCCTAATCCTGCTCTTACTGCTCTGCCAACCACCAAGTGGATAATAAACACATACTAACTAATAATATCTAAGATAGAGAACCTAAGACAAAGCTCATTTCCAATCCAAAACTCCTCCCACTCACTGCTCTCACGAGCACCACTAGCCTGCTCCCCTCAGCCGTCCAACCCAGCTCCTAACTCCTCTACCTCATGGCCCACACCACTCACCTCCACCTCTTCTCCCTGTAACTACCCGAATCCCCAGCCGCAGCAACTTCTGCATGCCTCGTCCACCGACACAGCAGCTCGACCCAGCAATCTGCAATAACTACCCACTTATCTCCTTCTCCTCACTCTCACTCTCTCATTCTCTGCTTCAAACATAAATAGCTGAACACTCCCTCTACCTTAACTCTCCAGCAGCACACAACCACTTCACCCCTTACAAAACTAAACTCCCTTCACTTCTCCCTGCTCTTCCCAGCCAAATCTCCCAACTCCACCATTTCCTACTCCGTTCCTCTTCTCCCCTACTAAAATACCAAAAGAATGAACCTCTCACACTCACGCAAAGAAGACTCAAAACTCTTCCCTTATTCACACAAACCAACTGACGGGACTTCCTTTTCTCCTCCCTGTCCAACGTCTCCAATCTCACGTGAAATCTCCAAGTTCAACCCCCCGATCTCACCTCTCCAGCCTCTGTTCGCACGAAGCAGGAGCCCGACTCACGTGAGTCCAGACCAATCTCCACTGCCTCTTCCACCTACAGCTCCAAATCGAACCTCCCTCTTGCCCTCTGTCTACAACCCAGCAAACCACCAACTCACAATCCAACCAAAACAGCTCTCAAACAACAGCCACCAGAACTACCTAGAACCTGCATTCCCCTCCACACAACAAAAGCTGAACGAGCCCTCAAATCTCTTCCTCCACTAGCAAACCACTCTAATCCATCCACTTGAAACAAGCCCCTGCTCTCTCTCTCTCTAACAATGAGGTATTCAACCCTCTCTCTCTAATAATAATATTATTATCAGCATTAGTATTAATATTTAAAAAAATAGTGCGCAAAGAGAAAATTCAAAAAAAATGAAGAAAAGAGAGAATTTGAGTGTGTCCTGACCCTCGCCAATTTCTTTGTCGTCATCATCGCCTTATCTCATTTTAAAATATAATGCTCGCTAAACTCAAAAAGTCAAATAATATTGTGGGCGTTTGCGGCGCAACGAACAGACCCCTATATGCACTTTTCATAGCATAATTGAAAAAAGCTTGTACATGATGCTTACGGTGAAGCAACTAGGTCTTGTACGTGCTTTCATAGTGTGTAAAGAGCACTCTTAAGTACTCATACGAGTTTTCATGCCTGCAAAAAAATTTGCAAGCTCTTATGCAAGTACCTCGATGATCCATACACATTTTTCGTAGCATTAAAGAATTAAAGATATTGACAGTGGTGTCACTCAATACTAACTGTACACGATTTTTCATAGCATGGTGGACAAACCCAGACTCTCAAAATTTCCCCTATACAAGTGAGATATCATAAGGCTACCGAAATTTCGTCTGAATAATAATTAAACTTGAAATTTTAAAAATAAATTGAAATATTAAAAATGCAATAAAAATAAATATTTAATTGAATTTACAGGAACTGAATCTAAAAAAAATATTTAAATTTAAATTATAATTGAATAAATTTATGAAACAAAAAGCCAATAGCAAGGAAACTATAATTTACATCAAAAAAGTTGGATGTAAAACTGATTAACAAAATGACGAAAGATATTAATAAATGAGTTCATTAATTGGGTGAATTTTTACATCCAAACAACTTGTTAACTACCTAGCTTCATCTCAGATGTAAAATTTCGATGCTCATATTTTAAACATAAAAATCAAGTGCATCTCACACCAGATGTCGTAATTTTTTATATATATCGTAGAGGGTTGATGCCATAATATTAATATTGGACTTCTCATAGTGAGTATGAGCCACATTTCAATTCTCGATGCGGCCCATCTACAAGTTCTAATATAACTAAGGAAGAAATTATCTAACCTCTTGAAGACTTAGTTTATGATACAAATTGTGCACAATTTGAACAACATACAGAAGAGTCATCAAATAAATAGACACATAATTTTTATGATTTGTTGCATGCTGCCCAACAACTAATTTGGAATGGTGCACCACTCACTCAGAGTTATATGTTGCTGTGAAGATATTAAGCATCAAAATATAATATAATTTCTCCTGTGAATATTTTAATCAATTCGTTGGGATACTTAAAAAAACTAACCCGGCATATAACATAATTTCTACATATTTATATTAGACTAAGAAGTTTGTTTCCAAACTTGATTTGACATATACAAAAATAAATTGTTGTGTCAATGGATACATGTTACACTACAAAAATTATTTATCATAGATTGCATTCAGCCATTGCAATACACCAAGATTTAACCCAAAGTCTGGGATGAAAAGAAAGTTGAAGGATTTATCACTCAGTAAGATATTTTACTTACACATAATTCCTAGACTACAACGATTATAGCATCCATGAGATCTGTTACACATATGAGATAACATAATGAACATATCTCACAAGAAGATGTTATTACATATTCATCAGAAGCAGATGCCTGAAAACACTTTGATCATACACATCATACCTTTGTCATAGAATAAAAAAATGTAAGGTTATGTTTATGCGTAGATGATTTTACTCCATTTAGCCAGTCTGCTTCACCTTACTCATGCTGACCTGTGATACTCACCCCTTACAATCTTCCTCCAGAGTTGTGTATGACTATACCTTATATGTTTCTGACACTGATCATTCTAGAGCTACACAATCCAAAAGTACATATCGATGTATTCTTGTAACCTTTAATTAATGATTTAAATTTATCATTTGAAGAAAGAGTAAGTACATATAATATCTCAACCAAATAAAACTTCATAATGAGAGCAGTATTACTTTAGATAATTGGTGACTTTTTTACGTATGGTAAGCTTTCAAGTTGGAGCACTGACAAGTTAGCTTAGCTTGTCTACATTGTATGGAATTTATATAGTAATTCACTTTAAAGCATGAAGAAATGAACACTTGGGTCAACTGTCACCGCATGTTCTTACCTATAAGTCATCCTTTTAGGTAAAATAAGGATGTCTTTACTAAAAATAAAATGATGATGTCGCAGTCTTCTTCGAAATTAACCAGAAAGAAAATATTTGAAAGAATAAGGTTCATGTTCATGATAGTTAATTCTCCAACAATATAAAAATAAGGATTGACTTAAAAGAGATTTGTGGGAGGAAAGTTTTAAAGTTAAAGGATGGTGGAAATGAAAAATTTCTTAAACCAAAAATTTCATTCACTTTTACTTTAGAGTAGAGACGAGCAATTTGTGAATGATGCAGACTCTATGAGTACATGATGGATATTATTCCAATCATAGTAGATTTGTTGACATTAGATCTAGGAGATTATCTAGATTGAAAAGCCATGACTATCATATCTTCATGCAATGTCTACTACCAACTGCCTTTAATTTTTTGTTAAATCTAATTTTAAAACCCTTGATCGAGTTAAGTATTTTTTTTAAGGATTTATGTTCCTCTTTTTTAAGAATTTATGTTCCTCAAAATTGAATGTAGAGCATTTGATTCATATAGAGAAGCATATTTCTTTTATTCTATATAAATTTCAGAAGATATTCCTACAGCATTTTTTGACTCTATGGAGCATCTGCCCGTGCATTTATCATATGAGACTACAATTTGTGAACCTATTCAGTATCGGTGGATATATTCTTTTGAGATGTATTTAAATAAACTTAAGATGACTGTTAAGAATAAAACACATCCTGAAAGCTCAATTTGTGAAGTATATCTAATATACAAGACAACCCATTTTGCTCGTATTACTTTGACACAGCTTCATAATCACTGCAGAGTACTACAAATCAAAATCTGGGTCATGCATATTCATATGATTTCTTAAATATATTTGTATTCAACAGAAGTGATGAGCACTCAGGCGCTAGCACCATGCACTATTTGACTGATAAGAAGATGAGAGCTACCATGTTGCATATCTTGCTTAATTGTGATGAAGTTGAGTCATATCACGAGTAAGTATAAGTTAGCTTATTCATACATTTATTACTCATAAATCATAATTATTTAAAATTTACAGGAGATTCATTAATGATTTGACTACATCAGTATCAATAGAAGTCCAAAAGATAGTGAAACAGAATTTTCAAATTGACTCAAAAATACAATGTATATATTTCAACTATTCATTTCTACTAATTTATCTTAATTAGTTAACATAGTAGTCAATAAACATGCTACTAATATATCAACATTTAATCAACTAATTAGATTTACACTCAAGACAGTGATTTGCAGTATCAAGGAATATTGGATCTAGCTTGGAGATTGTATAGATTAGTGAAATGTTAGCCAATTTTTTTGGTAAATGACGAGAATAATGTGTATCTATGTTTTGCACTAGATCAAACTAGTCACAGTTGAAAAGATACACATTATTCTCGTGAAATGGATATTCCAACCGTAATACTTTTGTAATACCCTGTAATACTCATAATCATCAAATGTGTAGGTGTTTCCTTTACCAAAACACTAGAATTATCTATTTTCCTACATTTATACCAAGATTTGGTTTGAAATATGTAGTCATTAACCAAAAAAATTGATCAATATTTCACTAATATATTCGGTCCCTAAGCTAGATCCAGTAGTCCTTGATATTATAAATCAATATCTTGAGTGTGGACCTAATTGATTGATCAAATATTGGTATATTAGTAGCATATTTATTGACTACTGTGTTAACTAATTAAGATACAACAACATAAAGCCTTTGCCCCATTATGTGGGGTCGGCTACATGAAACATTTTTCTCCATTGTCCTATTAAAAGTCAAATTCTCATTTAAATCTAATAAAGAAATATCATTTCTAATATTTTCTAACCAAGTCTTTTTAGTCTACCTCTACCTTTCTTAATATAAGTAAAATTGAATACCAACTTTCCTAACCGGGTCATCGGAAGGCCTCCGTTTAATTTGACCAAACCATCTAAGACGACTCTCTCTAATCTTATCTTTCACTGGAGCTACTCCAACCTTTTCACGTAAATGCACATTTTATATCCTATCTCTAAGGGTAAAGTCGCTCATCCACCTAAGCATCTTCATCTCTGTAATACTTAACATAGTATTATGCTTTTCTTTTAATGGCCAACATTCGGCACCATAAAGTATTGCAAGTCTGATCACCATCTTATAGAATTTTTCCTTAAGTTTGAGGGAGACTTTTCTATCTCACAACAACCTCGATGCATTCCTTCACTTCAACCATCCAACTTGAATTCTGTTGATAATATCCCCATTTATTTCATAATTCCATCACTAGATCTATTGCTACAAAAATTATACTCCAGATATTCAGTTTTAGATCTACTCAAGCAAAAACCTTTAAACTCTAAGTTGACCCCCATAATTCAAGTTTACCTTCAACTCCTTCTCTAGTCTTATCAACAAGAAGAATATCATCAGCAAAAAGCATACACCAAAGTACATCCTCTTGCAAATGTTTAGTGAGAATATCCATGACTAAAGAAAAAAGATATGGGTTTATTCCAACAGAAATAGGAAAATACTATGTCAAACCACCTTATGTTTAAACACAAGTAATAGCTCATGCATACATATCTTTAATGATTTGAATATAAGCATTATTAACTACTTTATTTTCAAGAAAACTCTCTATAGTACTTCTCTTGGAACTTTATCATATATTTTTTTTAAATCAATAAATATCATATGTTAACTAATTAAGATAAATTATTATAAATGAATAGTTGAAATATATATCTTATTTTTTAACCAATTTGAAAATTATATTTCCACTATCTTTTGAACTTATACTGGTACTAATGTACTCAAACTATTAATGAAACTCCTACAAATTTTAAATAGGGCTGCAAACGAACCGAGCCGAGCCAAGTATGTGAGTGTTCATATTTGTGCTCATTTAATATCAGTTTGTTCATCTTTGGTTCATGTTTGTTCGAGCTTTAGCATTTGTGTTCATGTTTGGTTCATTTAAATTAAGGAGTGTTCATATTTGGTTCATGTTCAGTTCATGTTCGTTCGTTTAGTATGTATATCGAGCTTGTTCGCGAACATATTTAACTTTTTTTTTTTAACTATCAAACAAACACATTCATGAACATATCTATGAACAAACACATTTATAATAAAAGCAATTTTCTATGTAACAAAGGTAATGATTATTTATATTTATTAATTTTATAGTCAAATATTAAATATTTTCATCGAGCTTATTCACGAGTTCAAAATCGAACACGAATCGAGCTTCTTATCGAGCTTAATGTCGAGCTTGTTCACGAACTTCAAATAATGTTGTTCGCGAACATAAATGAGTCGAACGCATTAGTGTTCAAGTTTGTTTATTTAAGAATCAAGTATTTAAAATATTGTTCAAGTTTGTTTGTTTAGTTAATTAAACGATCGCAAACGAGCTTTAATCGAACCGAACAACAAGTAGCTCGTCGAACGTTTGGTTCGCTTGCAGCCCTAATTTTAAATAGTTATGATTTATGAATAACAAATGTATGAACAAGCTATAACTTATACTTACTCGTGATATGGCTCAACTTCATCACAATTAAGCAAGGCATACAATGTGGTAACTCTCATCTCCTTATCATTCAAATAACGTACGGTGTTAGCGCCTGCGTGTTCACCACTTCTATTGAATACAGATAAATTTAAAAAATTACATGAATATGCATGGCCTAGATTTTGAGGTTTAGTACTACTAGGTGATTGTAAAGCTATGTCAATATCATACGAGCAAAACTGGATTATCTCGTATATTAGATATACTTCACAAATTGAGCTTTCAGGGTGTGTTTTATTCTTAACAATCTTCTTAAGTTTATTTAAATATATCTCAAAAGATATATCCACCGATATTGAACAAGTTCATCAACTGTAGCCTCATATGATAAATGAACAAATAGATGCTCCAAAGAGTCAAAAAATACTGAAGAAAATATCTTCTCAAGTTTACATAAAATAGAAAGAATATATTACTCTATATAAATCAAATGCTCTGCATTTAGTTTTAAGGAACATAAATCCTTAAAAAAAATACTTAACTCGATCAATGGCTTTAAAATTTGATCTGACAAAAAATTGAAGATAGTTGATAGTAGTCATTGCATGAAGATATGATAGTCATGATTTTTTAATCCAAATAATTTCTCAGATTTCATATCAACACATCTACTAAGATTGGAAGAATATCTATCAAGTACTCATAGAGTTTGCACCAATTCACAAACTGCTCGTCTCTCCTCTAAAGTCAAAGTGAATGAAGCTTTAGTTTGAGAAATTTTTCTTTTTCAATATACTTCAACTCTAAAACTTTCCTCCTACAAATTTCTTTTAAGTTCATCCTTATTTTTACATTATCTTTGAATTTATCTTTGATGTCCATGACTATATTGAATATATTATCAATAATATTTTTATCTATATGTTATACATTTAAGTTATGTCTAATCAAATTTGTTCTATAATATGTCAAGAACAAAAAAAATACTTTTTGGTCCAATTGTTGTTGACACCATACCCTGATAATTTATAATCAGCTATTGTTGGAGAATTAACTATCGTGAGCATAAATCTTATTATTTCAAATATTTTTCACTGTTTAATCTCGAATGAGAATGTAAAATCATCATTTATTTTTAATAAAAACATCCTTATTTTGCCTGAAATGATGGCTTGTCATTATTGCTTTAAAGTGAATGACTTTGTAAATTACATACAATATGGACAAGCTAACTTGTCAGAAGTGTCCCAACTTGAAAGCATATCATACGTAAAAAAGTCACCAATTGTCCAAAGTAATGTTGCCCTTATTATGAAGTTTTATTTGGTGGAGATATCAAATATACTTACTATTTCTTCCCATAATAAATTGAAATCATCAATTAAAGGTTACAAGAATGCATCGATATTTAATTTTGGATTATGTGGCCTTAGAATGATTAACATCAGAAACATGTAAGGTGTAGTCATATACAACTCTAGAGGAAGATTGCAAGGGGTGAATATCATGGGCTAGCATGAGTAAGATAAAACAGACTGACTAAATTGAGTGAAAACATCTACACATAAACATAATCTTATTTTTTTTTTTAACGACGAAGGTATGATGTGTATGATCAAAGCATTTTTTGACATCTACTTCTGATAGATATGTAATAACACCTTCTTGCAAGATATGTTTATTATGTCATCTCATATGTGCAATAGATCTCATTGATACGTATAATCATTATAGTCTAAAAATTATGGGTAAATAAAACGTCATACTAATTGATACATCCTTTAGTTATCATTTCATCCCAAACTTTGATTTAAATCTTGGTGCGTTGTAATGACATCATACAATCTCTGATAAATCATCTTTATAGTATAACATGCATCAATTGACACAACAAATTATTTTTGTATATGTCAAATCAAATTTAAAAATTAATTTCTTAGTCTGATATAAATTTGTATGAATTATATTATCTGTTGGGTTGATTTTTTCTTAAGCAGTCCAACAAATTGATTAAACATTCACGGGGACATTATATTATGTCTTAATACTTAACATCTTCACAGCAATAGATAACTCTGGTGAGTGGTGCACACCTTTCAAATTTATTATTAGATAACATGCAACAAATCATAAAAATTATGTCTCCTTATCTGGCGACTCTTCTGTATATTGTTTAAATTGTGCCCCATTTGCATCATAAACTACGTCCTCAAGAGGTCGAATGATTTCTTCCTCAACTAAATTAGAACTTATAGACAGGCCGTATGGAGAATCAAAATGTGGCTCATACTCACCATGAGAAGTCCAATACTATATTCTGGCATAAACCCTCTGCGATATAGATCGATAATTATGTCATCTGATGTGAGGTGCACTTGATTTTTATATTTAGAATATAGACATCGAAATTTTCCATCTGAGATGAAGCTAGGCAGTTGATAGAATGTCTAGATGAAAAAATTCACCATATTAATGAACTCATCTGTTACTACTTTTCGTACTTGCGTCAATCAGTCATAAATCTAATTTCTTTGATTTTTAATATTCCTACTATGAAGAATTTAGCCTATACATAATATGAAGATATTAGAGACAGGAGTAACATCTATTGAAAGGAAATATATTGAATTAAAATTGATTTGTAAATCGGATAGTATTAATTCTCATTTAAATCAGAAGGTCAACAAATTAACAACATCAAATTTATCCTAGTACATGGGGTCAGCTACATGAGTCTTTTTTCTCTATTGTGTTCTATTAAGAGTCAAATTCTCATTTAAATTTAATAAAGAAAGGTGAATTTATAATATTTTATGACCAAGTCTTTTTAGGTCCACCTCTATATTTCTTAACATAAGCCAAATCTAATACCTCTACTTTTCTAACTGAATCATCGGGAGCCTATCGTTTTATGTGACCAAACAATTTAAGACTGCTCTCTTTACTCTCTCTAATCTTATCTTCCATAGGACCTTCTCCAACCTTTTCACGTATATGCCCATTTTGTATCTTCTCTCTAAGAGTAAAGTCACTCATAAGCATTATCATCTCTGCAAACACTTAACTTGAAGTTATGCTTCTATTTTAATGACCAACATTTTACATAATAAAGCAGTGCAGGTCTCACCGTTCAACAAGAGGCGACTCACCCGAATGGGAGCAAAGCGGGAATTAAATGAATGGCAAAACGATCGCAAACAATGCCGGGAGGGGAAATAAGGCATTCCCTGGCGGTACTACCGGCGAATTTTTCGCTAGAGATGTCTTCGACGGCATTTACGATGAAAAATTTCACTGTTTTTAAGTAAGTCGGCGGTTTATCCGCTGGACAACCCGCCGGTGAGTGATCGGTGGAATATCCGCCGATACTACCCGCGGATATAATACCGCCAAAAAGTTTGTTTGTAATGCCATTTTTTCCTGTAGTGAATCATATAAATACTTTATGATATAAGTATGATATATATCAAGTACATCATACCAAATACATTAGCCATCTTGCAAATATATCATGCAAAATGCACAAAAAAATATATGTGATGGTTTAAGGAAATGAAATAACTGCATGTCCTCTGACCGCTACATTGAACACCTAATCTTATGGCCTGAGAATGCTATGCAGGTTAGATATTCAAGTTTCATCCTCCTTTAAAGGACCGGAATCAACCTGACTTGAATTAACAAATGAATGCATAAGCATAAATCCACCGGGATATTTAATATTAAAGTTCATATTAGGCCTTCAAAGGATCTTTAAATAAAACTCATCATAAAATACAATCTCTCGATTTTAGCGTTCGCATAATCATCAATTATTGAACCCAGTCCTCTATTAGCAAGCGAACATAGTTGACATTGTCACAACCCAGCCCAGATACTTGAATTAACGTGGTAGGAACGGATATTCGAACGATTAAAACAGTTTCTACAATCACACATAACAGTAATGATTAATATTCCACAAACACTAAAGAGCCACTAACAAATTATACAATTGAAATATTACTAAAAATATTTTATACGTGCTCTCGTTAAATCGCCATCTTCTGTTGACATATTCCTTTCCTTTTTCAACCATTTATATTTAACAAAAGACTTACTTGAAAAATTTAATATTATAGTTTGAATTTATAAAATAAACTCGGTGGATAATCATACTTGTAACATAGAAATTTTACATAAACATAATCATATTCATTTAACTTTCTTTAGCAGTTAATATATATATATATACCATTTTCATTTTATATGAAAAATCATTTTTATATATTCCATAAATACCATATTCTTTTTTTCAATAATATGTGTACATTTTTATCTTCCAATTATATATATTCCCTTTTAATTTAGTACAGCAGGACCACCTAAATGTACGAATAAAGGTAAAATCATTTTCAAATGTGCATAGGTATATTGCATCTCCAGCTAGTACAATGAGAGGGTGGACTCCTATAATTTCATGCATGTACATTTTTCCTTTTAATTTATTTATATTTTATTTTACATATTATAGTGCTAAAAAATTTCCTTCCTTCACTGATGAATCAAGACTTGCATAGTTTGAATTCTTCCTAACGACGATAATATTTTATTCTTTCCATTAGAGAAATAAAATTATATAAGTTTAATAAATTAAATTGCTTATTCCTTCCTCCATCATCAAATATAGAAGAAACTCCAAAACATCAAATTCTTCCTTTTATTCTTCCAAACATTCTTCCCCTGCACTCAACTAAAACAATTGGTCCTTTCGTAAGATTAAATAATGGAAGAAATTTGCACAAAAATGAATAAAATTAGGAAACATACCTTCCTTGTCCTTATTCTTCCTCTCAACACATTTCCTTCTCGACATAAAGCTTCTCATATGGTTTGCTCTTACGAGAGTGAGCAAAGAGAAATTATTTCTCACAATGAGTCGGTAGTTTTCACTCCCAAATGTGAATATCTATTCAGAATCGCAAATCGACCTCGCCTGGAAGGTTCAAGCATGCGTTCGTGCGGGGTAAATGCATAGTTTGGCCAGTTCAGAACTGAACTGGCCGAACCGGTTCATACAGACAATGTTCAAATAACTAAAACTTTAAACCCTGATGATGATCATTTTGAATGTTTATCTTAACCAGAGAAAATTCTACAATTTCAAATGCCTCCAAATTTCTATAAATACAAACATTTTCAAATAACTACGTCTCCCCAATGATGGCTGTGTTGAAAGTTAATCTCAATAGGAGGGTTCCCTACCATTTAAAATATTCTCAAATATCAAAATTAATTATTAAGTAGTTTTAATTTCAATAAAAAAATCCAAAAAACATGAATATCCAAAATCTAAATTTTGAAATGAAATCTAGTCACCTAAACTTAAAGTGAAAATTCATCCACCCTCTACAACAATTTGCCAAGATAGATAAATTGAAAAATCAATTAAGCTCACAAATAACAAATGTATAGTCGAGAATATTACTAAGATTCATTCTCAAACCATCTATTGTCAGTAAGGACATTGCATGTGTCCTCTAACCGATAGTTTAATCGCTAAATGACACCACAGGTAAATGGTTATGATCGAGGCCCTCTGACTTGGTGATTTTGCCGCCAAATGGTACCGCTAAATTATGGTCACAGCCAGAGCTCAAATATTTCTCAATGGCTCTAAATTCTTGAGTAATGAATTAATAGGGTATAATTCGATAGGGCACATAACCCTTTAATAGTTAAGCTGGACTCAAATATGTCCCCTTGGGTAAACATTCATCCTAAGTCTACAAGGTACCCTTGGACGAAGCAACTCATGGCTGCTGACAATGATCCATTGGTCAGGTTGGGTCGACTACCTCCTCTGACTAAGTAGAATAGGACCATGATGACCCGGAATGACAGAACCATAGGATCTTTATTGGGTTCATCATCATTGCCCATACCATCCGCTTTAATTTCGATTTTTAATATCTAATTCTACTGTTATTATATGCTAGATATTACATATTTGTTCAACGACTAGCCTTAATCAAAAGTTTCCTCTCGTTATCAAAAAAGAGTAATTAACTATAGGGGCTTGCGCCTATAGAAAATCAGAACTTAGTCATAAAGTCCTCACAAAATGAAGGTGAAATCTCTGATAATATCTTATCTAAAACTCAAACTTCCTTCTAAAAATTTACCCTGAAGCCTAAACTCATTAAAACTCTTCTCGCCGACAAATAAAAAGAAAGGGTTGAGAAGGGTTGCGAAGAGGCCGAGGCGTGAATTTTTAGAACCCACACTAATGGCTTGTTTAAGCGACTCCACTATATTACGGTCATGGCAAAAGCCTGTATGTTCCCCAATGGATGGTTACCATTGAGTAATGAATTATAGGATATGATCGATAGGACACAATATCCTTGTTAGCTAAGGTTGACTTGAATTCGTCTCTTAGACAAATACTAACCCCAAATCTAAAAGGTAATATTGTACAAAGCAACCCATGGTTGCCAATAAGTATCCTTCGATCAAGTTGACTACCTCCTCTGACTAAGAAAACTAGGGACCATGATGACCCCAGACGACGGAACCATGGGATCTTGATCAGGTCAATCATCATTCCCCCACCATCTACTTTAAGTGAAAAATGGTGAATTTTTAATTTTAAATGTTAAATTTTAAACATTTGAATCTACTGCTACTATATGTTGGATACTAAGTATTTGTTTAACGACTAGCCTTAATCGAAAGTATTTTCTCATTATCGAGAGAGATAATTAACTATAGGGGCATGTGTCTATAGAAGCCAAGTCTTTGCTAAAAGGAAGAAATCTCTAAATAGTGTCTTATCTCTAATCTAATTTATCTTCCGAAATTTTTTTCCAAAATATCATCAGTTAAAACCCTCCCCGAATATATGCAAAGAGGTCAGGACCTAAAAACTCAAATTTTTGAAGCCCACAAGAATTAGCTGTGCTGAAGAATTATGCTACAAACCCTATATATGTAAATCCTACGGAAAATAATCCAAGTAGAATAATCAATAAAAAGTTCAATCCATGCAACGCAACCACCTTGAACCATTACAATGCAATAATTAACTCAACAATCCCAAGGGTATAACATAGAGTTTGACAAATTTGTTATAAACAATTCAATTATGAACCTTAGATGATACACATATTTGGATGTCCTGCTTTTAAGTCCTTTGCAAACATTTAATGGTACCATACACGACCCTTGATTATTTATTCATATTTATATGAAAAATGTCCATCAACATAAAAATCAGTCAGCAAACTAGGAGCAATATTGTTACCTTTAATCTTCAGAAGAGATGGATCTTGTGAGATTTGCAGGATTGGGATAAAAACAATGCACAGAATAAGACCGAAGATTCCAACTCATGAAGTTATCTCATTGATCTGTTTCCTCCTGTCTTTGACTTTACCCGCTTACCAAACATGTGGTGGGCCTTGAAGGAGCTGAGATGGGTTCCTTGCTTCACCTGGACCCAACATAAAAAGTATATAACAAGTTTGAAGAATTCTTCTTCACAATTCATCTCATAAAAGGAGATCAAATAGATAACTCTACCTGTCTTCCGTGTGGCCTGTTGGATTTCCAACAGAAGAGCCCATTACAACCCGGTCCCGATTCATATTCCCTGTACAATATAGTGAACTAGTTAAGTTCATATTGGACCGACACTGAGGAACATCCTCTAACTGAACTATTGGAAGTACTCTCCATAAAATTTCCAGATAGAGCCTCATTATCACCTGAAGAATATTAGATGAATATTTCAAAACAAAAAGTTTCATGCATCACCTACACCCAATATGTCAAATGTTAGATTTCAACTTTATCTCTATAATTATGCCAAAACTAACTTTTAGTTTTAGTTTTCGGAAAGCCTAAATATTTTGAGAAACTTTACTAACTTGGGTCATCTCCTCTTCCTACCCTTTGTACATAACAAGTCTCGCAGACGAAAATAAGGTTTCGTTTGGGACGGCTTTATTATTGTTTCTTGAAGCGACTTTTTAGTACAAAAATTTTTATTTTTATACTAAAAAGCCGCTTCAAGAAGCAGTAAGAAAGTCATCCCAAACGAAACCGAAGTGTCAAGTTCTATTATCATTAATCAAGGTGTACCACCACCATCCGTTATCATATTGCGCTTTCTACTTTCCATTTGACCTCATATATTGTGCATTGAAATTACTGAAAACAAAGGGTATAATTGGGGTATAATAATACATAAATGAAAATAAGAATATAGGAGGAAGTGATGTTGGGAAACAAGATACATAAATGAAGATTTCTATAGAGGTTTCAATTCATTCTTCTATATACAAATCACACTACAATTACAATATTTCTACAAGTGAAACGAAATTACTATATACATGCTGCCAATTGCAAAACCCATATACTTTTTGGAGGGGTAGTAACCAATAAAAGGTCTCAGCTGAATGGTTAAAAATCACAAGTTGCTGAGTATCCCTCTGCATACTTGGCTTGTAACAAGTAATACTAGAAACTCATATCTATTAGGGAAAATATCAACATAGAAGCTTTAACGTAGAAATGTTAATTTTGTTTGTTCAAAGTTAGTAATCAAATAAAATTTCTGATAGGAAAAGCATAGCAAAGCACAATATAGAATCAGGCAAATCAATGAATGAATAAAATCCTCACACAGGAATAAGAACTAACGAGTTTTGTTTGTCAAAATTGTTTGAAAAGCTGTTACTATGCAGTATGCTTGGTGAAATAGCACACCGATTCTTATCGTCACCATTTTCTGCCTTGTGTAAGACTAGAACATCATTTATTTCTGGAGCTTTGATTTCATGAATTGGCTCGTCATCCCAGTGTCTAGATGGTTTATCATTTGCTAGCAACGGATCACAATAAAGCTGACTGCTTCCAATATTTTGAGGAATGGTTTGATTCTTTTTAGTTTTTGACAGATTTGGAAATCCAGATGCAACCTTTTCAGCAGCTTGAAGCCATGCATCCTCTAGTCTTTCCTCATTGCAAACCTGTGAATGAGTTTTGAGGATGGCAATCTCCATTCCTTTTTCTTTTGTGCAAGAACCATTATTTCCATCTGCAGAAACCGAGTATTTTTCAAGCGGAAGGCCATCATCTTGAACCAGTAGGCTGCAATATTTCTCTCCCTTAGTGTGACAGGAACTAACAGAAGCGTCTCTACTTTTCCTAGGAAAGCTAAGAGTTCTGCCATATTTATCACGCAAACCCTTAATTCCATCAGGAATTATCTTCCTCGGATCATCTAAGAAACCCAATTTCTCCTTATGCTGTATGGTTAGCGAATCAAGTGGAGGTTCTAGACTCTTCCAATTATCAGGAACAAGACCCATAGTGACTTCTACATTCTGCTTCAGGACTAGCTCCAATGAATTTGTGATGCTGCTCAAGTACCTTTCAGCTCTCAATTTTATGTTATTATCTGCAAATGCAATGAAAGCAATCAAAGCACCTGCAAAGTGGGGCATGCAAAACTTTAGCACAACTGAAAAACAACTTTAACATGGCATGATGGATAAGCGCATGTTTTGAGAAGTGAATATGCAGTCATTCTATGTCAAAGTAAATAAAAATAAAAATGGAAACCTCAAAGTCTTGTTTTCAGCTCAATTAAGAGAATTTCGAACATATAAAAAGAATGATGCAGGGAAGTATCACGTCAAGATTCAAAAGAGAATGCATAGGTAATAGGCCGGAAATATTTTATTTATTTCGATTGTTAAGTATTTTTATTTGGCTAGAACGGTATTTTATGCCTATATAAAGATACTTGATGTATTACAAGAGATACTGTTTTGCAAAGAATATGACTTCTTTTTACCATAAGTGATAAGGTGCTATCCGAAGTCCTCTCAAGGACCTGAGGAATGATGCTGATGAAACCCATAATGATGGAAATCTACTTAGTGTGATTCTAGAATCTACATACATCACGAAAATTAAATGCAGTTCTCAAAGATGACAGGCAAGCACTACTATTTCTCATGACAGTTAGCTAAACAGAAAGAGGGAGGCTTAAAGTCCCTCTGTTATCCTCAGGGTAAAGTCCTAAAAATTCCATTTATTTATGATTAATTCATTAACATGTTAAAGAAAAATTGAAGGGTTTCAACCTCTTCTCTCATAATTCTCGATTAAGGATGAATAGTTTTAGGTGCTTTAGTCTCATTTGTTGGGGATGGAGATAGACCCGATTAAGATCCCATAATTTCGTCGTCCCGGGAATACCATAAGTTTGAGTCTACCAATACTAGCAATCGTTGATCGTAATGTCTAGGAAATTTGATTTAGGTTGGTACTTACAACTCAACTTAGGAGTTGCCTGTAGGTTTAAGTTTGGTTTGAGGCTTACGTCTTCCTTTGAAAGTTGCCCATAGGTTTGTATTTGGTTTGGGGCTTACGACTTCCATTGGAAGTTACCCAATAGTTTTGTTTAAGACAGAGCTTACAGCTTCCCTTGGAAGTTGTCCGTCGGTTTAGATTTTCTTGTAAGAGAACATATATTCTAAATTCCTATCATAATTTTAGTTTCATGGACTAGCTTCTTTGCCTACATCCTCCTTGATGTGGTAACCCTTGCCTATTTAACACTGCACCCGGGCGCCCGTGCAGCGACCCTTGACACTTGTCACTGTATTCAGGTCATATAGCGCATCGGTTCCAAGGTACACCCTAGCATTAACACAATTTTTTAAAGGATTCATATCATGATTATTCGACAATTTTTCGATTACCTAACATAACCCTCCACTTTTCTCGTCCAGGACTTGAGACCTGACAACAGCAATGTTTGATGAGGTAAGCTTACACTCAATATTTTAAAAGTTGGAAATTGGGACCCAACCTTGAATGAGAGAGTCGTTCCAATTCTAAAAATTGAAATTCAAACACAACTCTGAATTGGAAAGCTAAAAGGGTAAAATCTTATAGCCATCATATGACTTATCTAAAGGTGTGGAACAACTAACAAGATGGAAAGTAATGTTATGCATTTCTTATGATCAGTATGGAATTCCAATGCATTCTAAATTAATTGTTAATAATACTATTATTATTTATTATACATTATTTATGTATTTCATTAAGTTCTAGCTCATTAGCAGTAGTTGTACTATAGGAAAGGAAAAAGAGCCCGTATGACATTAGACAAAAAGAGGTGGCTATTCTTTTTGGTGTGCATATATTTTGGGTGTACATAGATGTTCAAGTTGATGCTGTATAAAGACATTTGGGGTATATAAAAAAATTTAAATATTTCTCTAGTAAAGCTCTATAATTATTTTGATTATATATGAGCTTCATTGAAGTATATCTTACTAATGTTATTAAGTATAAAGCTTGATATGTTTGGAGAGTCTAAATAGAATACTTTTTACTCATCCAAGATTTCAATAGAAGTAGTAAAAATGGGTGTTAAGAAGAAGGGGTGTCACGACCCGACCCGGCTAGCCCGAGTTAACGGGGCGGGAGCGAAAGGTCGTACGGAAAAGACATTAAATCATAAACAATTATAATTAAAAACTTGAATATCCAAATTACAAATATCATCCAGAATTTAAAGAGCCACTAACCACAATAAACTCAATTAGTTTCAAACAATTCAAATGTCTCAAGACTAATAAAAACTTCAATACATCATTACATAAATTTCAAATACTGTTCATACCCAGATACTAACTCAAACCTTAGACTTAAAACATAAAATAAATGGAACCTTTCATCCTGAGGTCCCCTACGACGATACATGTAAGGTCGTCGTGCAGCCATTACTTTTCTCCTGAAAAAGATTTCCAAAACGAGGAATGAGCTAAAGCCCAGTAGGTAAATCATATCACAATTAATTTCATAAGATGCATATATTAAAAACATTTACAATTGAAAACTAATTCCTTTCATTGAGCGAGTCATAACATGTACTATTCATTTTTCCTTTCATTCTTTCCTTTAACAATTGATTTCTTTCATTCATTTCTTTTCTCTTTCATATGCAATGCAAAATGTAAAAATGAATATGCTAATGCATCATCCGTCCCGGAAGTACCAGTTTTCGTACTGATCAGGTACGCAGTCAAAAGTTTTGGCCATTTCCTTTACCATTTGGCTCCGTAGAACCCCATTACCATTTGGCTTATACAAGCCCCATTACCATTTGGCTTTTGAAAGCCCCATTACCATTTGGCTTTTGAAAGCCCCATTACCATTAGTTTGGTACTTCCGGATCAACATGCATATGAAATTTTATTTCATTAAATTCTTTTCATTTTCTTTCATAATCATTTCATTTATTCATATACCTTAATTGTCTTTCACCTTAATGCATGAAATGAAAGCATGAACTGGATATTCATAAAATTAGGAACATCAAAACATTGACAGTAGATAAAATATTGACAGTAAAATAAACATATGAGATTGCATTCTAAATAATGAATAAAATCTAACACTTATAAAATTAAAAGGGGTATGAATACCTACTTCAAGTTTTAAGCACGATTCGTCGCTTCAATAAGATCCTTTCTCCTTAATGATTAGAACCTATAGATGGTTCCAAGAGAGACATATCATTAAGCCAAATCATATTTCCTTAACGTTTTTATACGACATTAAATAAATATTTAATTAAATAAATATTTATTTTCGGATTAATAAAATACCTAAATTTTTGGAAACCCTAAATTCATTAATTCTATCAAATCATCATGCCAAAGTTTTCCTTAAACATAATTTAATAATTACCTTAATCATTTTCGGATTAAAATAATTTAGAAAATGAAGAAAACAAAATTTCTCTCAAAAATCTAAATTCATGCCTTCAAAACATTCTTAATACCCTTAGGAATAATATTTGTAAAGGAAATTCCTCAAAATTTCAAATCTAAGAGAAACCCAAAATTTTCTTTCTCCAAAATTCTCTTAAATCTCTATGTTTTTATTGTCAAAACATTCCTCTAATCCTTCACTAAAGGTTCCTTAAAGAATTTTTGGAAGAAAATCATTTTTAGGAAAAACCCTAGAATTTATATCTCCAAAAATCTAGAGATTTAGGAAGTTCCGTTAGAAAATAATCATACCGGAGTGATCCTCTCGTCGTCCCCTTCGATTTGACGTAAAGCTCTCGCCGGAAAATCGTCGCCGGAGAGCCCTCGCCGAACCCGCCGTCCGCGCCTAGTCCGCTCGGTTCCGCCCCTCTTCGTTCGGTCACGCGTGAAATGGGAGAGGGGAAGGCCGGTTATGCTATTTAGGGAGAAATGGGGATTTGCTAATGACCAATTTGCCCTTAGTTAAGTAATTTCGGTTTAAGAAAAGATTGAGGGTAAAATGGGTATTTAGAGACTTCGTTCTATTTTAATTCTTAAAATAGACATAATTAGGTATGGGTTATATATATTAAAATGATCAGAATTTTGCGTAGGATTTTCTAAAATTAATTTCGTTGAAATCCGATAACCTTGAAAATTTTACTTAAATTCTCGTCGCGGCGCTTTAAAAAGCGTGCGATGCCTAAATTAGGATTTTCGGGTTTTACAATTCTCCCTCCCTTATAAAATTTCGTCCTCGAAATTAAAAGAAACTAAAAGCAGTAAATCCATACCTTAGTCAAACAAATGAGGGTAAGTCTCCCTCATCTCTGATTCCTTCTCCCAAGTGGCATCCTTCTCAGAACTGTGCTTCCAAAGCACCTTAACAAAAGGAATCGCTCTGCTCCTCAACTGCTTGACCTCAAAGTCAAGAATCTTCTCTGGTTCATTAACAAAAGTCAAGTCAGGTTGAATGTCTACCACATCTGTACAAATCCTCTGAGTCTCATCTGAAATATATTTCCTTAAGGAGGAAATATGAAACACATTATGCACTCCACTCATGTGTGCTGGTAGAATCAACCTGTACGCCACCTTTCCAATCCTTTCTGAAATCTCAAAAGGGCCTACAAATCTGGGACTTAGTTTTCCTGCCTTGCCAAATCTTTTCACTCCCTTCATTGGACTGACTTTGAGAAATACAAATTCTCCAATATCAAATTCAATAGATCGGTGCTTGGCATCATAATATTTCTTCTGTCTGTCCTGTACTGCCTTCAATCTATCTCTGATCAATCTAATCTTTTCTGTAGCATCATCAACCAGATCAGCACCAATTACCTTTCTTTCTCCTGTCTCAGCCCAATTTAAAGGTGTCCTACACCTTCTCCCATATAAAGCCTCGTATGGAGCCATACCAATACTTGCTTGGAAGCTATTATTGTAGGCAAATTCAATTAAAGGCACATATACCTCCCACTTACCACCATAATCCAGAACACATAATCTCAGCAAATCTGTAAAACCCGAAAACGTCGTTTTAGGCTTCGCACGCTTTTCAAAGCGCCGCGACGAGTTTTAAGTGAAAATTTTGAGGTTGTCAGATTTCGACGGGAATAATTTTAGAAATTAGAGCGCAAAATTCTGATCGTTTTCATATATAGAACTTATATTTAATTATGAGTATTTTGAAGATTATAAATTTCGGAAGGATAGAAATGCCAAGATTACCCTTAGGCCTTGTGAAGGCCGAAATTGTTTAAGTGAGGGCATGAGAGTCTTTTAGCATATCCCTTTTCTCCCTATTAGGCAAACCGAATCCCTCCCATTCTCCCTCATTCGCCCTTTTCACCCAAACCGAGCGGACAAGAGAGGGAGAGGCGGACGGGTAGGAGGCGACGGGCTCTTCGGCGACGGCTCCGGCGGCGGTTTCCGGCGGCCAAACTTGGAGGAAAGCGTAGGGAAATCTAAGGGAAGGTTAAGGTATGAGTTTTGCAAGAGTTTCTCTTCCTTTCTCTTGAGTTTTCCCCCAAAGGAATGAAAACTAGGGTTTGAGAAAAACTTGAGTTTTATTTGAAATTCTTTTGAGAAAAGTTTAGGGAAGGTTAAGAGGATGTGTCTAAACCCTAATGTACATTTTCCTTCACAAAAATTTGAGTTTTGAAAATTAGGGTTTTACTTAAAAGTGATTTTCTTTGTAATTGTCTTCACAAATGTTATTTCTAATGACTTGAGGAAACTTTTATGTAAAGGCATTGTGAGAATTAAGTTAAATGTTGGGTTCATGAATATTAGGGTTTCTCATTTGATGAAAATTTTTATAGCAATGATTAGGTGAGTTAAGGGAAGCCTTTTTATATAAAAATTATGATTTTTCTTTGAGTAAAATTGAATGGAAAAATTAGGGAAGTTTAGGTTCTTTTCCAAACCTAGTTTCTATAGATTGCATGTTTCCTAAATGGGTTCCTAAGGGCTTCAAGAGACCTCTAATGTTAAAATTGGAAAGAAAACTATTTTTCCAATATTTAATTTTATTTAAATCCGAAAATTTTCATTAAAAATATTAAGTGTAGGAAGAGGTTGATGATGGTGATGATGTTATACCTTAAGAATAAGTGTAGGAGGGTTATAGGAAGCTTCTAAGCGAATTAGAAATTTAATTTTTGGCAAAGTAAAGGTTAAACTATTTTCCTTAGGTGGTGGCTAGAAGAAGAAGCTTAAGTAAAGAGGAAGGGAGGAGGAAATCAAGATTTTTGGAGGTAGAAATTTCTTTCCTTACATGTTCAAGTATTTCATGTTTATTTCATGTTGTATTGTAAGCCTCTTATAGCATTTGTTTCTTTCATGCTTCAAACAAATTCATGAGTATCATGTGTAAGCTTCATATCAAACATTATTTCATGTTGTATTGTAAGCCTCTTATAGCATTTGTTTCTTTCATGCTTCAAACAAATTCATGAGTATCATGTGTAAGCTTTATGTCAAACATTTGCAAAGAAAGATTATATGATCATGTGAAAGAAACATTGAATGGATTGTGCATGATTGGATACGGAGTACCAAAGACGGTGCCAAAGGCACAGATGGCCCTTGTGGCATTGAGGAAAAGAAATGGCCAAAAGATGTGTACCTGATCAGTACAAAACGGTACTCCGGGACGGTTGATTATGTTAAATAAGATGCATGAAGTATAGTTATGACATATGCATATGACTTTTACACATCTTGCATAAGGACATAATTGAGACATTTAGGCGCATGTTCCCTTTTCTTTTCAAAGCAAGTAAATCAATATTTTTTTTCTTTATGTCAACTGAGCATGTTTAGGATTAGAATTTCTATTGAGCGTAGCTCACTCCCTAGTTTGGGAAATTTTCAGGAGAACCTAGTAGAAGAAATGGCTGAAAACCCAAGGTTCACCTACAGCCGTCGTACACCGGGTGACAGGTTCCACTTGTCTCTTTTGTTGTTTTGATTAGTTTTGATTGTTTTGGGTGGCAAATTCTTGTTGGTTAGATTTTTGTTTTGCCACTTTTGTACATATGTTGTATGAATTGCTAGATCTGTTTATCTGGAGATTAGTGGCGCTTGTTTCCTACGTGTTTGAAGTTCTTAAAATTTTACTTTATGTCACAAGTTTTGGAAGTTATGGCTTATAATACATGTCCGATCTCGTTCCCGCCTCGTATCTACGAGCTAACCGGGCCGGGTCGTGACAAGAGTGGTATCAGAGCCAAGCTAAGTTAAGATATGAATCAATACAAGCGCCATTAGGATGATATATGAATCATAGGAAACATACGTTTATAGGACGTTTGTTTTAGAAGTTATTGAATTTGGGTTACTCTCATTGTTAGGGCTATGGATCAGGAGCATGATGCCACTGATGGCAGTACTGATGGCAACACTGCGCAGACTGGAAGGGAAGTTCCAGTTGTTCCAGCTGTTACACCCCCTGGTGGTGTTAGTAGTGTTCCATTTATGATACCACCTCCAGGTGGGAGTAGCAGTACTAGTATGGATGCCTTTACTCAGATGATGATGGCTGTGACACAGTTGATCCAGCGTTCTCAAGAGCAGCCACAGCCTAGTTTTCAGAAGGAGATACCTAAAGAGACACCTAAAGAGACTTTAGTGGATAAACATTTAAAGATATTTCAGGACATGCGACCACCACTCTTTACGGGAGCAGGAGAGCCCATAGATGCAGAGAATTGGCTTTTAAGGGTGGAGAAAATTTTGGAGAGCATGCACTGTCCAGCAGATAGAAGGGTGACCCTAGCAACCTTTGCTCTGGATGGCGAAGCAGAAAGATGGTGGAGAGGACTGATGTTAGAAAAGTACAGTGGTCGTGATGCATCTCGGATTCTATGGGAGGACTTTGTAGAAGTCTTTAGAGACTGGTTTGTGCCTCTTACTGCAAGGAGGCAGATGCAAGAGCGCTTTATTAGATTGGTGCAAGGAGAGAAGACTGTTATGCAATATGAAGCCGAATTTACCATGTTGTCTCGATATGCACCCCAGATTATTCCAAGTACTGAGGAGAAGTGTCAAAGATTTTTGGCAGGACTTCATGATGCTATTCGTCAGCCACTGATCCCTTTTAGTTTTGATGACTATTCTGATGTGGTTGGAAAAGCAAGAAAGATAGAGATTGACTTTCAGGCTACTCAAAAGAGGAGAGATTTCTTTCAGAAGAAGAGGGGTTTTGAAAAGACCAAGAGTTTTCAGACGCATTCTGGTGGGCCTAGTGTGAAGAAAGGTAGAGCTGACAGCAGTGGGAGTTCTTTCAGCAGTAGAGCTTGTGATAGATGTGGCAGAATGCACAGAGGTGAATGCTTAACGGGCTCCAATGTTTGCTTTTATTGCCATCAGCCTGGGCATATGGCTAGAAACTGCCCAAAGGGCCCTAGGGAGGGGAGGTCTAGTGTTCCACCTCAGCAGAGTTTTGGGAAACAGCCTACAGTTGGTAGACCCAGAGCTCAGGAGTCCACTGCATCGGCTTCAGCACCTAGTCATCCGGTTGCAAGACCTGTTGTGCAACCAAGGGTTTATGCCATTACACAGCAAGAGGCCAAGGAATCTCCTGATGTGATCACAGGTATTATTCATGTCAAGTATTTCCCTAGTAGAGTACTTTTTGATACTGGAGCATCGCATTCATTCATTAGTCAGGAGTTTGTTATGAAGCATGCATTGGATGTTTGCACCATGCCTACTACATTGTCTGTGCTGTTACCGGATGGGTCTAGGATGAGTGCTACACTTATGTGTTCCACTTTTCTCACTATTTGCGAGAAGAAGTTTGATGTTTTGTTGATAGTTTTACCCCTGTTGGAGTTTGATGTGATCTTAGGAATGGATTGGATGTCAAACCAATTCATTTCCATTGACTGTAATAAGAAGGTGGTGAAGATCAAGCTTCTTGGAGGAGAGAAACTTGTTTTCCAAGGCGATCGAGGTGTATCCTCGATGATTATTTCATCTCTGAAAGCTTACAGTTTAATTATGAAGGGGTATCCAAGTTTCTTAGCTCATGTAAGGGACACTTCCAAGCAAGTGCCTGAACTGAAGGAGATTGCTGTAGTAAGAGACTTTCCTGATGTGTTCCCTGAAGTATTACCTGGAATGCCTCCAGTAAGAGAGATTGATTTCTCAATTGATCTTGTACCTGGTGCTGAGTCTGTTTCAAAAGCACCTTATCGTATGGCGATTAAAGAACTTCAGGAGTTGAAGTCACAATTGCAAGAGTTGTTGGAGAAGGGGTTTATTCGACCGAGCACCTCACCTTGGGGAGCACCCGTTCTCTTTGTTAAGAAGAAGGATGGTAGTATGCGGCTTTGTATCGATTACAGGGAGTTGAACAAGCTTACTGTTAAGAACAAGTATCCACTGCCGAGGATAGATGACTTGTTCGATCAGCTAGAAGGAGCTACAGTCTTTTCTAAGATTGATTTAAGGTCTGGTTACTATCAATTGAGGATTAAGGAAGAAGACATTTCTAAGACAGCGTTTAGTTCAAGGTATGGACACTACGAGTTTACAGTGTTACCTTTCGGACTAACGAATGCCCCAGCTGCCTTTATGGATTTAATGAATCGGGTTTTTAAACCGATGCTTGATAGTTTTGTCATTGTCTTCATAGATGACATTCTGATTTATTCTTATAATGAAGAGCTACATGCACGTCATCTTCAGGCAGTGTTACAGACTCTAAGAAGCAATGAACTGTACGCCAAATTCTCCAAGTGCGAGTTTTGGCTGAGGAGTGTAGCATTTTTGGGTCATGTGATTAGTGGAGACGGCATTTCTGTGGACCAGCATAAGGTGCAGGCTATAGCTGAGTGGCCTAGACCTACGACAGTGACTGAGGTACGGAGTTTTCTTGGGCTAGCTGGTTACTACAGAAGATTCGTAGAGGGGTTTTCTAAGATTTCTGCACCCTTGAGTAGATTGACTCAGAAGGCAGTTAAGTTTGAGTGGAGCAGTCTATGTGAGGAAGCTTTTCAAGAATTGAAGACTCGTTTGACGACTGCACCGATTCTTACTATCCCTTCAGGCAGTGATGGTTTTCAGATTTTTAGTGATGCATCTCTAAGGGGTTTAGGATGTGTTCTAATGCAACATGGGAAGGTAGTTGCCTATGCCTCTAGGCAATTGAAAAATCATGAGAAGAACTATCCAACCCACGATCTAGAGCTTGCCGCTGTAATTTTTGCTTTGAAGATTTGGAGACACTACCTATACGGTGTGCGGTGTGAAGTATTCACGGATCATCAAAATTTGAAGTATATCTTTTCACAGAAGGAGTTAAATTTAAGGCAGAGGAGATGGATGGAATTGTTAAATGATTATGATTTGGATATTCAATATCATCCAGGAAAAGCAAATACTGTTGCTGATGCCTTAAGTAGGAAGATGCCTGTGAAGGTAAATTGTTTATTGACTCAACAGGAGAAGTTAATTGATGAGATGGAACGTTTAGAGTTGTCCGTGTTACTTCCTACTACAGGAAGTGTATGGTTAGGACAGATGACAATGCAACCTGATTTGAAGAGTAAGATAGCTGAAGCATTATTGCAAGATCCAGAATTTGTTAAAATCATTCAATTGGTTAAGGCAGGTCATGAGGAGGATTTTACTATGGATGATGAAGATCTTTTACTGTATAAGGGCAAGGTTTGTATGCCTAATGTTGATGATTTGAGGAAGGATGTTCTTTATGAAGCACATCATTCTTGTTATACCATTCATCCTGGTAGTAACAAGATGTATCAAGACCTCAAGGATTTATTTTGGTGGCCTGGGATGAAGAGGAGTGTAGCCGATTATGTCTCCAAGTGTTCCACTTGTCAGTTGGTTAAAGCTGAACATCAAAGGCCGAGTGGATTACTTCAACCCTTACCGATTCCAGAGTGGAAGTGGGATGATATCGCTATGGATTTCGTATCAGGTTTACCCAGATCTAGGAAGGGTCATGATGCTATATGGGTAATCATTGATAGGCTTACAAAGTCTGCTCACTTTTTGCCTATCCGATTGACTGATTCAGTTGAGAAGCTTGCAGAGCTGTATGTGGCTGAGATTATACGATTACACGGTGTGCCTAAATCTATAGTGTCTGATCGAGATGGTAGATTTACTTCCAGACTTTGGAAGAAAATCCAAGAGGCTATGGGCACAAAGTTGAAGTTTAGTACAGCTTTCCACCCCCAAACTGATGGGCAATCAGAGCGGACTATTCAAACCCTTGAAGATTTACTGAGATTGTGTGTTCTTGACTTTGGCGGAGGTTGGGAATCTCATGTTCCTTTAATTGAGTTTGCTTATAATAATAGCTTTCAAGCCAGCATAGGAATGGCTCCTTACGAAGCACTCTATGGAAGGAAATGTAGGACACCTTTATGTTGGGCAGAAACTGGTGAGAGGAAGGTGATTGGCTCAGATTTGGTTGATGATGCTACAACCAAGATCAGAATTATTAAGGAAAGATTGCAAGCAGTACAGGACAGGCAGAAGAAGTACTATGATGCTAAGCACCGTTTTGTGGAATTCAGCGTAGGAGATTTTGTTTTCATTAAGATCAGACCAATGAAAGGTGTACTTCGTTTTGGCAAAGTTGGTAAGCTTAGTCCCCGCTACATTGGTCCTTTTGAGATAATAGAAAGGATTGGGAAAGTGGCCTACAGATTGGCTTTACCCACTACATACGCTGTCCACAATGTTTTTCATGTTTCTTCTTTGAGGAAGTTCATATCAGATCATCCTTCTAAAATCATAACTGAAAATGTGGAGATTCAGCCAGATCTTACTTATGTTGAGGAACCAGATCGTATTTTGGAGTTCAGTGTGAGACAACTCAGGAGCAGAGAAATACCATTTGTTAAGGTACTTTGGAAGCATGGACTGGAGAAGAATGCTACTTGGGAGAAGGAGTCAGAAATGAGGAAGTGTTATCCTCATCTTTTTGAGTAAGGTATGCTTGTTGTTTTCTCTCTTTTCAATTTCGTGGACGAAATTTTTATTAGAAGGGGAGGATTTGTAAAACCCGAAAACGTCGTTTTAGGCTTCGCACGCTTTTCAAAGCGCCGCGACGAGTTTTAAGTGAAAATTTTGAGGTTGTCAGATTTCGACGGGAATAATTTTAGAAATTAGAGCGCAAAATTCTGATCGTTTTCATATATAGAACTTATATTTAATTATGAGTATTTTGAAGATTATAAATTTCGGAAGGATAGAAATGCCAAGATTACCCTTAGGCCTTGTGAAGGCCGAAATTGTTTAAGTGAGGGCATGAGAGTCTTTTAGCATATCCCTTTTCTCCCTATTAGGCAAACCGAATCCCTCCCATTCTCCCTCATTCGCCCTTTTCACCCAAACCGAGCGGACAAGAGAGGGAGAGGCGGACGGGTAGGAGGCGACGGGCTCTTCGGCGACGGCTCCGGCGGCGGTTTCCGGCGGCCAAACTTGGAGGAAAGCGTAGGGAAATCTAAGGGAAGGTTAAGGTATGAGTTTTGCAAGAGTTTCTCTTCCTTTCTCTTGAGTTTTCCCCCAAAGGAATGAAAACTAGGGTTTGAGAAAAACTTGAGTTTTATTTGAAATTCTTTTGAGAAAAGTTTAGGGAAGGTTAAGAGGATGTGTCTAAACCCTAATGTACATTTTCCTTCACAAAAATTTGAGTTTTGAAAATTAGGGTTTTACTTAAAAGTGATTTTCTTTGTAATTGTCTTCACAAATGTTATTTCTAATGACTTGAGGAAACTTTTATGTAAAGGCATTGTGAGAATTAAGTTAAATGTTGGGTTCATGAATATTAGGGTTTCTCATTTGATGAAAATTTTTATAGCAATGATTAGGTGAGTTAAGGGAAGCCTTTTTATATAAAAATTATGATTTTTCTTTGAGTAAAATTGAATGGAAAAATTAGGGAAGTTTAGGTTCTTTTCCAAACCTAGTTTCTATAGATTGCATGTTTCCTAAATGGGTTCCTAAGGGCTTCAAGAGACCTCTAATGTTAAAATTGGAAAGAAAACTATTTTTCCAATATTTAATTTTATTTAAATCCGAAAATTTTCATTAAAAATATTAAGTGTAGGAAGAGGTTGATGATGGTGATGATGTTATACCTTAAGAATAAGTGTAGGAGGGTTATAGGAAGCTTCTAAGCGAATTAGAAATTTAATTTTTGGCAAAGTAAAGGTTAAACTATTTTCCTTAGGTGGTGGCTAGAAGAAGAAGCTTAAGTAAAGAGGAAGGGAGGAGGAAATCAAGATTTTTGGAGGTAGAAATTTCTTTCCTTACATGTTCAAGTATTTCATGTTTATTTCATGTTGTATTGTAAGCCTCTTATAGCATTTGTTTCTTTCATGCTTCAAACAAATTCATGAGTATCATGTGTAAGCTTCATATCAAACATTATTTCATGTTGTATTGTAAGCCTCTTATAGCATTTGTTTCTTTCATGCTTCAAACAAATTCATGAGTATCATGTGTAAGCTTTATGTCAAACATTTGCAAAGAAAGATTATATGATCATGTGAAAGAAACATTGAATGGATTGTGCATGATTGGATACGGAGTACCAAAGACGGTGCCAAAGGCACAGATGGCCCTTGTGGCATTGAGGAAAAGAAATGGCCAAAAGATGTGTACCTGATCAGTACAAAACGGTACTCCGGGACGGTTGATTATGTTAAATAAGATGCATGAAGTATAGTTATGACATATGCATATGACTTTTACACATCTTGCATAAGGACATAATTGAGACATTTAGGCGCATGTTCCCTTTTCTTTTCAAAGCAAGTAAATCAATATTTTTTTTCTTTATGTCAACTGAGCATGTTTAGGATTAGAATTTCTATTGAGCGTAGCTCACTCCCTAGTTTGGGAAATTTTCAGGAGAACCTAGTAGAAGAAATGGCTGAAAACCCAAGGTTCACCTACAGCCGTCGTACACCGGGTGACAGGTTCCACTTGTCTCTTTTGTTGTTTTGATTAGTTTTGATTGTTTTGGGTGGCAAATTCTTGTTGGTTAGATTTTTGTTTTGCCACTTTTGTACATATGTTGTATGAATTGCTAGATCTGTTTATCTGGAGATTAGTGGCGCTTGTTTCCTACGTGTTTGAAGTTCTTAAAATTTTACTTTATGTCACAAGTTTTGGAAGTTATGGCTTATAATACATGTCCGATCTCGTTCCCGCCTCGTATCTACGAGCTAACCGGGCCGGGTCGTGACAAAATCTTCTAAGGTCTGGATTGTTCTTTCTGACTGCCCATCTGTCTGAGGGTGGAAAGCTGTACTAAAAGTAAGCCTGGTGCCCAAAGCTTCCTGAACTTTCTTCCAAAATCTGGAAGTAAATCTCCCATCTCTGTCTGACACAATAGTCTTCGGTACTCCATGTAATCTAACAATCTGATCAACATACAGGCTTGCCAATTTCTCAACAGGATCAGACTGTTTGATAGATATAAAATGTGCAGACTTAGTCAACCTATCAATAATCACCCACAAAGTATCATTTCCTCTTCTGGATCTGGGTAAACCAACCACGAAATCCATAGCAATGTCTTCCCATTTCCACTCTGGTATGGGTAAGGGCTGTAGATATCCTCCTGGCTTCTGGTGCTCAGCTTTAACCATCTGACATGAAATACATTTGGATACTGTATCTGCTACACTTCTTTTCAATCCTGGCCACCAAAACACTTCCTTCAAATCCTGGTACATCTTATTACTGCCTGGGTGAATGGTGTAACTGGAGTAGTGAGCTTCTTGAAGAACTTCTTTCCTCAAATCATTCACATCTGGAATGCACAATCTGCCCTTATATCGAAGCAATCCATCACCATCAAGCTCAAAATCTTCAATGTGTCCCACACTAACCATATCCAGTATCTTCTTAAAATCTGCATCAAGTGGCAAAGCTTCTCTTACCCTTTCTGGAAATGTTGACATAATTATAGTCTGATTCAACCTTATAATTTCTGCATCATTGGGCTGAACCACTGAAATCTCCAACTTCTCCAAATCTCTTATTAACTCCTGCTGCTGTGAAATCATCCAGTTTGCACTACATGAATTCTTTCTGCTCAAAGCATCAGCAACCACATTTGCTTTGCCCAGATGATACTGAATATCCAACTCATAATCCTTTATGAGTTCTAGCCATCTCCTCTGCCTAAGGTTCAATTCCTTCTGAGTGAAGATATACTTCAAACTCTGGTGGTCAGTAAAAACTTCACATCTAACTCCATACAAGTAATGCCTCCAGATCTTCAAGGCAAAAACTACCGCTGCTAACTCCAGATCGTGGGTTGGGTAATTCCTCTCATGATTCTTCAATTGCCTAGAAGCATAGGCAATGACTCTCCCATTCTGCATCAGTACACAACCTAACCCTTTATGTGAGGCATCACTGTAAAGCTGAAACCCATCTGTCCCTGAGGGAATAGTCAGCACTGGAGCAGTTATCAAACACTGCTTCAACCTCTGAAAAGCTTCCTCACACTGAGCCGTCCAATCAAACTTCACTGCTTTCTGAGTCAATCTGGATAGTGGCATTGCTATCTGTGAAAATCCCTCAACAAACCTCCTGTAGTAGCCTGCCAATCCCAAAAAGCTCCTAACCTCAGTCACTGTAGCAGGTCTTGGCCAGTCTGCTATTGCTTGCACCTTATGCTGATCCACAGATATCTTCCCCTCAGAAATCACATGCCCCAAGAATTTAACACTCTTCAACCAAAACTCGCATTTGGAGAATTTAGCATACAAGTCATTATCTTTTAAGGTATACAATACTGACCTTAAATGATTTGCATGCATCCTTTCATCTGGGGAGTACACAAGTATATCATCTATGAATACAATCACGAATAAATCTAAAGAAGGCTGAAAGATTCTATTCATGAGATCCATAAATACTGCAGGGGCATTTGTTAAGCCAAAAGGCATCACTGTAAACTCATAATGCCCATATCTGGTACTGAAAGCAGTCTTTGCAATGTCCTCCTCTCTAATCCTGAGCTGATGATACCCTGACCTCAAGTCAATCTTAGAAAACACTGAAGCACCCTCCAACTGATCAAACAAATCATCTATTCTGGGGAGAGGATACTTGTTCTTCACTGTCAACTTGTTCAGCTCTCTGTAATCTATACAAAGTCTCAGGCTTCCATCCTTCTTCTTCACAAATAATACAGGAGCACCCCAAGGAGAGGTACTAGGTCGGATGAAACCCTTCTCAAGCAACTCTTCCAGTTGCTCCTTCAACTCTTTAAGCTCCTTAATTGCCATTCTGTAAGGAGCTCTAGCTACAGGTTCAGCTCCTGGCACTAACTCAATAGAGAAATCTATTTCTCTACTTGGAGGTAAACCAGGTAGATCATCTGAAAATACTTCTGGGAATTCCTGAACAATTGGAATATCTTTCAACTCTCTTTCTTCCTTCTTCTCCTCCTTAACATAAGCCAAGAAGCCTTCACAACCTTTCTTTAACATCTGAAAGGCCTTCAAAGACGACACAATTACTGCAGATACTCCTCTATCCCCTTGAAATTTGAATTTCTCCTCTCCTGGCAAACAAAACTTAACCTCCTTCTTATTACAATCTATAGACACGAAATGGCAAGATAACCAATCCATGCCTAAGATTGCATCAAACTCATACAGAGGCAATACAATCAGATCTGCTTCCAAACTCTTATCACAAATCTTCAAATTTACTTGACATTTCTGATTAGCTTCCATATGATTCCCATTAGGCATCAAAACTGATAGAGACTTCAACATAAATGTAGGAATCAATTTAGCAGATCTAACAAACTCTTCTGAAATAAAAGAGTGTGACGCTCCAGTATCAAAGAGGATCCTAACAGGTCTATCGCACATAAGGAGTGTCCCTAAACATGAACAGGTGCAACATTCATTACAAAACATAATACTATTGATTGGTTCATTTCATTTTCAATTTCAGTTTCAATTTCAATTTCAATTTCATATAAAAGAAATAATTCATTGCAATAAATTAAACTACGCACCTGTAACCACATCAGGAGATCCCTTAGCTTCTTGCTGGGACAGTCCATAGACTCGAGGTTGAACATTCTGGCGAGTCTGACCTTGAGAAGGAACAGAAGCAGTAGACTCCACAGCTCTTGGTCTACCAGCTGTCCTCTGAGTGTTGTTGCCTAACCTCACCTCTGAAGCAGATCTCTGTCCCAAAAGAGGACAGGACTTCGCCATGTGCCCAGGCTGATGGCACCAATAACAAGTATTAGTGCCTGAGAGGCACTCTCCCTTATGCACTCGCCCACACTTGCTGCACAAAGAGGCAGTTGAAGCACTGCTGTCAGAACCACTGGATCTGGGCTTCTTCCAAGTAGAAGCTCCTGACTGAGAAGACTGAGTCGTCTGGGAAGGCTTTGACCTGCCTTCCATCTTTCTCTTCTGAAAATCCCTCCTCTTCTGAGTTGCCAGCATGTCCATCTCAATCCTTCTGGCTCTTTCCACTAAAGTAGGGTAATCCTCAATTCCAAAAGGCACAAGAGGCTGCCTTATCATGTCCTTCAACCCATTTAGAAAGCGGTTGCACTTCTCTTCAGCATTGGGTATCAGGTGAGGTGCATACCTGGCTAACATCGTGAACTCTGCCTCATACTGAGAAACAGATCGATCTCCCTGAATCAATCTGTTGAACTTATCCTGCATCTGTCTCCTGGCGGTCGCAGGTACATACCAATCTCTGAATGCCTTTACAAACTCCTCCCAGGAAACTTGGCTGCTTGGTCTTCCTCCAAAGGTTTCTTCTAATTGACTCCTCCACCACCTCTCAGCCTCTCCATCAAAAGCATAAGCAGCCAATGTCACCCTCTTTTCCTCAGGGCAAAACATGCCCTCCAGGATCTTCTCAATCCGCATTAGCCAGTCTTCAGCTTCTATAGGTCCACCACTTGAGAACAGTGGAGGTTTCATATCCTGAAACAACTTCAGGCTCTTGTCCATAGGCCGACCTCCCCTTCCACTGCCACTTCCCTGATTTTGGGAAGTCCTAATCATCTGAGTCATTGCTTCCATCATCTGATTGAATGACTCCATACTATTGTTTCTCTGAGGTTCTGCTACATTTGGTAGCTCCCTCTCTTCCTCCATATTAATGCCATCAGTGGCATTCTGCTCAGGATCCATACTCCTGAGATAAAACACATCAATCATAAGGCAATTAATTCATAAAATTACACTTCCTATATATTCTAAGACTCAATCAATTATCCTATAGGCTCTTTCATTGATCAATATTAAACCTTTGCTCTGATACCACTCTTGTCACGACCCGACCCGGCTAGCCCGAGTTAACGGGGCGGGAGCGAAAGGTCGTACGGAAAAGACATTAAATCATAAACAATTATAATTAAAAACTTGAATATCCAAATTACAAATATCATCCAGAATTTAAAGAGCCACTAACCACAATAAACTCAATTAGTTTCAAACAATTCAAATGTCTCAAGACTAATAAAAACTTCAATACATCATTACATAAATTTCAAATACTGTTCATACCCAGATACTAACTCAAACCTTAGACTTAAAACATAAAATAAATGGAACCTTTCATCCTGAGGTCCCCTACGACGATACATGTAAGGTCGTCGTGCAGCCATTACTTTTCTCCTGAAAAAGATTTCCAAAACGAGGAATGAGCTAAAGCCCAGTAGGTAAATCATATCACAATTAATTTCATAAGATGCATATATTAAAAACATTTACAATTGAAAACTAATTCCTTTCATTGAGCGAGTCATAACATGTACTATTCATTTTTCCTTTCATTCTTTCCTTTAACAATTGATTTCTTTCATTCATTTCTTTTCTCTTTCATATGCAATGCAAAATGTAAAAATGAATATGCTAATGCATCATCCGTCCCGGAAGTACCAGTTTTCGTACTGATCAGGTACGCAGTCAAAAGTTTTGGCCATTTCCTTTACCATTTGGCTCCGTAGAACCCCATTACCATTTGGCTTATACAAGCCCCATTACCATTTGGCTTTTGAAAGCCCCATTACCATTTGGCTTTTGAAAGCCCCATTACCATTAGTTTGGTACTTCCGGATCAACATGCATATGAAATTTTATTTCATTAAATTCTTTTCATTTTCTTTCATAATCATTTCATTTATTCATATACCTTAATTGTCTTTCACCTTAATGCATGAAATGAAAGCATGAACTGGATATTCATAAAATTAGGAACATCAAAACATTGACAGTAGATAAAATATTGACAGTAAAATAAACATATGAGATTGCATTCTAAATAATGAATAAAATCTAACACTTATAAAATTAAAAGGGGTATGAATACCTACTTCAAGTTTTAAGCACGATTCGTCGCTTCAATAAGATCCTTTCTCCTTAATGATTAGAACCTATAGATGGTTCCAAGAGAGACATATCATTAAGCCAAATCATATTTCCTTAACGTTTTTATACGACATTAAATAAATATTTAATTAAATAAATATTTATTTTCGGATTAATAAAATACCTAAATTTTTGGAAACCCTAAATTCATTAATTCTATCAAATCATCATGCCAAAGTTTTCCTTAAACATAATTTAATAATTACCTTAATCATTTTCGGATTAAAATAATTTAGAAAATGAAGAAAACAAAATTTCTCTCAAAAATCTAAATTCATGCCTTCAAAACATTCTTAATACCCTTAGGAATAATATTTGTAAAGGAAATTCCTCAAAATTTCAAATCTAAGAGAAACCCAAAATTTTCTTTCTCCAAAATTCTCTTAAATCTCTATGTTTTTATTGTCAAAACATTCCTCTAATCCTTCACTAAAGGTTCCTTAAAGAATTTTTGGAAGAAAATCATTTTTAGGAAAAACCCTAGAATTTATATCTCCAAAAATCTAGAGATTTAGGAAGTTCCGTTAGAAAATAATCATACCGGAGTGATCCTCTCGTCGTCCCCTTCGATTTGACGTAAAGCTCTCGCCGGAAAATCGTCGCCGGAGAGCCCTCGCCGAACCCGCCGTCCGCGCCTAGTCCGCTCGGTTCCGCCCCTCTTCGTTCGGTCACGCGTGAAATGGGAGAGGGGAAGGCCGGTTATGCTATTTAGGGAGAAATGGGGATTTGCTAATGACCAATTTTCCCTTAGTTAAGTAATTTCGGTTTAAGAAAAGATTGAGGGTAAAATGGGTATTTAGAGACTTCGTTCTATTTTAATTCTTAAAATAGACATAATTAGGTATGGGTTATATATATTAAAATGATCAGAATTTTGCGTAGGATTTTCTAAAATTAATTTCGTTGAAATCCGATAAACTTGAAAATTTTACTTAAATTCTCGTCGCGGCGCTTTAAAAAGCGTGCGATGCCTAAATTAGGATTTTCGGGTTTTACAAGGGGTCTGTTTAGATTTTACTTCTCTGTTATAATCCAGGTTGACTGCAAAGGGGAAGCCAAAATGGGGTCTGACAATGAATCTAATGAAGCTCCAAGATAAAAATAGGAGGCCTTCATGATATAAAAGTAAAACAACTAGAGATAGCCTTTTACTGACTACTTCAAATAAGGCAAGCTACCAGCAATAAATCATTAGTTGCACAGAGTGGAAAAAAAGTAGTGAGGTATGCATTTATCAATTATATTCATTACCGTCGATCACCTGATTAAATAAGGATACGATATTTAGAGATTGAGGTTGATAAGATATAGCTGAAGTTCATGAAAGATTTTGTGGCATGCATTAGTCAAGTCCCAAAATCTTCACCAAAATTAAAAGAATTGACTATTATTAACTATCAATGTTAAATATAATTATAAAAATACCAAAAAATTATAAAATAAGCAAAAATATTCAAATAAAACTTACTCCCTTAAAGCATAAAGCAAATAGTCTATTCTTTTACAATAGTTTGTTAATGGTGACAAATTTAAGGATAACCTCAATTTAGAAAGAACTTATTCCCTCAAAGAATTAAGCAAATAATTCATCCACCCTTCACAATAATTTGTCAAATGTGATAAATATAAGAATAACCTCCATTCACAAAGAACCAATGTATTGCCTAGTGTATCACTATATTGACTCACAAATGATCTCTCACCAGAAAAAATGTGACGCATGTCATCTAATCAATGATTTTATCGTCAAATAGCACCACAGGAAAATGGTTTAATAAGAGCCATCTAACCGGATGATTTCGTGGCAAAATGACACCATTAAATTATGATCACGACCAAAGATCAAAGTTTTCCAATGGCTCCAAATTCCCTAAGTGGTGAATCATATAGTGCATTTCATAGAACACAAAGTCCTCTGCTAGCTAAAGTCAACTTATCCCCTTAGATAAACATTCACTCCGGGTCTATAAGGCCCCATTTGACAATGCAATCTATGACAAGCAATAATGATCATTCGCTCATATTAGATCGACTACCTCTACCAACTAAAGAGACTAATTAAGGTCCACAAAAACCCATAATGACAAAAACCATAGGATATAGATCAGATTTGTTATCATTTTTCGCTGAGGGGGTTTTCATCAACTGCTCCTCCAGTTCCATCTCTCTAAAACTCCAAAATGCTTGGACTGGTATTTTGATGTATGTCTGCTTAACGAAGATTCAGCGAAAACATCGCCATAGGATCAGAATGTTCCAGTTCAAAACAGTCTCCTCCTCGCTAAAAAAGACCGGTCTTCTCTGACAAATACGAAAGAGCTTCTCGCTTGTTGTCTTGTTCTTTGCCACGGACTGGGATCGCTTGCCCCCACCATCCCCTCTAAAATTTCTATGATAAATTTCTCAATCTTAAAAATAATTTGAAGGTACTATACACAAAGCACTTAGTACGAATAATTGGCTTTAATCAAAAGTTCTCTCTCATCACTGGGATAAGTAATTAACCATAAGGGTTTGCACCAAAAGAAGACCTAAAATCAGATCATAAACTCATTGCATAATGAAAGTAAAATATCTGGATAGTGTTTTATATGCATTCTAATATGCTTTCTAAAAATTTTACCAAAAACCATAAATCTCTTTCAGCATATTCAACGCAAATTTTTGGAGCTCACAATAGAGTGAAACACGAGTTATTTTAAGGCCTCAATATGGATTGAGAACTTCATTCTAGAGAAATGCTGAATAACTTCGGTGTATAGGTACAACTATAATACAAGGCTCTGACCTGCACAAATTTATGTGTACTAGCTGTTTCTTTTTTGTCAATACGAGCATAATTCATTGTTATATGATACATGTGGCAGTAAAAAAGCTTCATGTTAGTTGAATAAAGAACTCATTTGTCGGAAATGAGTTTGTTAAGTCAAACAAAGAATGCATGATATTTGGAAAGTGTAGTTTAAGTTGATTAGAAAATACTGTCTTTTAAGGCGTCATAAATTTTAGCCTAAAGCAGTATAAAGGGGAAAAATAAACAGATTTGGGTTTCAAGACAAAGTTTCTCCGAACAGTAACTAAAGAAAATCAAAGAAGCAATCAAGTAAATCAGTTAGCTGAATAGTTAATTAGATATTTAACAAGATGTGTATCATGGAACAATGGAAGTTATGGTTTACCTTCATTTTCAGTTATTGAAATAAGCTTTCCATGAGATGATAGCAGTTGCCTCAATGTCTTTGAATAGCATTTTCCAATACAACAACTCCAAATCTCAGATAAGTTACAAAGGCTTCCATTAGCATTGCAATCTAAGTGAGCTTTATTTGATGATCTTCTATTAGTTGATTGAACTTTAGCTGGGACATCATTCGAGATTGAATCATGACCCTTTGGCATTGTAAGAGATTTCTGGAAATCATCAGAGGTAGACTTTTCGCTCATTTTTCTAGGATCTAAGGCAGAGCTTGACTCCCGAGTTGCAAGCAAATTGTGGGACCTATGGCAATCTGAGGAGCATATTTTCATGTTCTCCTTAATTTTTTCATTGGCAAGCATCCCAATATTGTTAGGTTGAGTAAAATCCATATTGTTGCCCGAAGCAAGCTGAAGCAATGCAGTTGTTAGCAATGAGGATTGTTCACTGGACTGTTTTAGCTGTTTTTCGGCATCAGAAAGAATTTTCAAGGCCTGCTGTAATCTCTTCAATTCGTCTTTGGTCACTGACAAAAATATTCAAGAAAATAAAGAAATTAATTAAAGAGTGCAAGTCATTGTAGAAAAGGGTACGGTACAACAAATATATTGTAGAATAACGCAACAAAAAGCCACCAGCCATAACCAGTCCGAGTTTATTGAATAATTTTATTCTAAGAAAATGAAAGCTTTTCAAATAATTTAGAAAGAACTTCTACCTTTCATTAGATGGGACCTAAGAAAAATTAAAGCTTTCAAATAATTTAGAAAGAACTTTCAGCTTTCATTAGATGGGAACTAAGACTTGTACCTAAAATTCCTCTCTTCTATATTTTTATCAATAAACATAAATCCAGAATGTACGAAATTGCATGTGCTAAATAGAGCAAAATTGAACATTGCTTTTATCAGGTCCCAAGTTCTTGATGAGAAAAATGGAGGGTTGTGTTAGGTAGTCGTCAGCCAACGTAAAACTTATCAAATAATCATGACATGAATCCTTTAAAAAATTGTGTTAATACTAAGGCGTCCCCTGGAAGCGACGCGATATATGGCCTGAATACAGTGACAAGTGTGCAAGGGCTGCTGCACCGACGCCCGGGTGCAGTGTTAAATGGGCAAGGGTTTCCACATCAAGAACGGATGTGGGCAAAGAAGCTAGTCCATGAAACTAAAATTATGATAGGAACTTGGAATATAGGTTTCCATACAGGAAAATTAATGAAATTAATAGATATTATGATTCATAGGAATAAATATTTTGTGCATTCACAAAAATAAATGGGTTGGAGAGAATGTTAAGGAGATTGATAGTTTAGGATATAAACTATGGTATTCGGGCAGGAGTCGTATTAGAAATGGTGTAGGTGTAATTTTAGATAAGAGTTTGAAGGATAATATTATAAAAATTAATAGAATTGGAGATAGAATTATAGCTTGAAAAATTGTTGTTCATGTTAAGATTATTAATATTATAAGTGCTTATGCTCCTCAAGTAGGTTTTGATATAAATTCAAAATTAAAATTTTAGAATGACTTGAAAGAATTAATACAAAAAATACATCTTGAAGAAAGAGTTTTTCTTTGAGGAGATTTAAATGGACATGTTGGTAGAGAGGTAGATGATTTTAAAAGTATTCATAGTGGTAATGGGTTTTGAACAACAAATGAAGGTGGGTGACCATATTAGATTTTCCTTTAGCTTATGATTTTTTAAGAGCAAATATCTTATTTAAAAAAAGAGATTAACATCTTATCACTTATAAAAATGGATATAATAAAACCCAGAATGATTATTTTCTTATAAGAAAATTATATCGTTTAGATTGCAAAGATTGTAAAGTTATTCTGAGTGAAAATTTATTTACCCAACATCGATTATTAGTTTTGGACTTTAAGATAAATGAGCAAAAAAATAAAAAATAAAGTAAAATAATATTCTTGGATTAGATAGGGGTATTTAAAGAATATTAACAAAAGTATTTTTTAAAGTAAGATTTAAGATCTTAAAATTTTGTCTGTAAATGAGGATGTTAATGTTATGTGGGAAAAAGTGGCTAGTAATATTAAGAATATTGTAAAAGATGTGCTTGGAGTTTCGAATGGAAAAGCTTCTAATAGTAAAAATAACTGGTTGTGGAATCCGAATGTACAAGAAAAGATAAAAATATGAAGATTTGTTATAAATATTGGTTTAGATGTGAAAATTCTAATAATTGGGAAAGTTGTAAAGAGACTCGTAAGGAATCTAAGAAAGTTATTTGTGATGCAAAGAGCTTATCTTTTAATGACTTATATAATAGATTAGATACTAAGGAGGCAGAAAGATATATATATAAATTAGTCAAACAAAGAGATATGAGTAGTAAGGATTTAGTTCAAGTCAAGTGTATTAAGGATGAAGAATTTTTCCTAGAAGATGATATTCAACAAAGGTAGATGAGATATTTTGCTAAACATTTTGATGAAGAATGTAAAAATACGATTGGCTTAGTGACTTTAGTACCCTAAATGAAATTCTTTTTTTTATCGGCGTATTAGTAAAACCGAAGTTATAGTCTTTAAAGAAAATAAAGTATGGAAAAGTTGGACCTGATGATATTCCAATATCCCTCACATAGGTAAGTTGCTCGGGTATTGTCGCGCACGGAGTTGGGTCACGTGAGTAGTGTCAAATTGCGCGAGGTGGGGCCAATCTTGGGCTGGTCAGTGGTCAACAACAATTAGGAGGGTAGATGTATCAGATCCAACATATGTTAAGCAAGGTAGAGATACACCTAAAAAAACATGATAAAAAAATATTAAAAATGACTTTCTTTTTAGATTTAAATGAGAATTTGACAATTAAAGAAAAAAATTTATCTAGCGAACCCCAGATAGTGGGATAAAGCTTCTTGTTGTTATTCTTGTATGAATTCATTCAAAGAGAAAAAAATTGGGAAATTAAATATATACCCAAAATTAATGAGGCCTAGTCAAATCTATTTTGATGATCATTATGAACCAATTTAAGAGAAGATTGGCAATTATAGAGGTCAAATTCACAATGAAGTGGAAGTCATTGCTAATTTCTAGGCATCCAAATCTATTTAGCCAACCCATCAAAGTCAGAAGACTACTTGCGCAACTTACCAAGAAATTTTTTCTAAATCCCAAAGTTACTCATAAGATCAAAGTGAAGCCAGCAGAGAACTTACCTTCACTTGGAACTTATAATGAGCTCACTGCGTATTTTTTATAAGTACAACCTAGCTAGACTTTCATTTTGTAGCTAGCACTTGTTAAGCCTAGCTACATAATTTTACTTGTATGTAGCCAACTTTGAGTAGTGTCTGAGTGGTGTGCCTCGATCCAAAACTATAAATCGAGGATAGGAGGGTAAGCCTAACACAATCAAATCATTTACTCTAGTCTTATACTTTCCAACAATATAATGAAACAACAAAACTTCTCACTCTAATTTCTCTTTCTCCCTCCTCTTTCCTTTTGAGTTATATCAATTCTTGTTAGCAAGATATTGCTATCATCTACAAGTAAATTTGAATCCAATGTCTCAGCATTTGTTTTCATTTAAATAGTAATGCCAACACTTAAATTTAACTGTCCCCTTTCTCTTCTGTGTAAGACCCAATCAGGTATGTTACATAACTTAAATATATTGTAAAACTTATTACAATAATAAATTACTGTTAAATAACTATTAATATTTAAGTTCTGTTAATTATTTTGTAGTCAAATATCTTAAACTAATATATAAAAATTAAATAATAATCTTGTTTCCATTCAGGCATCCGTTGGCTTTCACGTTAGTGGAAACTGATTGGAAAATGATGGTTGGTTATTTCATTGGATAAGGATTGAAGTGGGACCCACTTCCCCTTGGTTTGATCTGCATATTCGTGGATAGACTTGAGAATTATATTGTGAGGGAATTCAGTACAGTGGAGTTCCGAAGTTATTTCACAAGCAATTCCACCATCGGCTTTGTGTAGAGAAACTGAAGGAACTGCGGTGAAGGAATTCCTGCGGGACTGAAGCATTCATAGGTATTTTGGTTTCATGGACTGTTGCATCAGGCGGAGGGGCTGGGTGGTAACAGTAAGTATTCCTGTAGAGATTCGACTCATTGTTTGAGGGAAATTCAACTCGGTGCAATAAACACTAGTTACAGGTATTATCCTATTCGTAATATGAAAATTTATGAATATTGTAAATTTGTAATCTAAGGATTTGATGTGATTAATATGGAATTTTGTAATAAATTGTAGTTTGATTTCTAAGTGAGAAGGAAGTGACAAGATTGAAGGAAGAATAAAACTAGAGGAAAAGGAAATAAAGGTAAGTTCTTTTGGTATGTGTCTAATGTAGATTTCTTATGGTAGTGGAAGTTCTTAAAGAGGTTATAACTTATGATGTCATAGATAAATTTGATCATATGCAAAGGGAAAGTTTTGAGGTGACTTATAATCGTAGAAAGGTGCAAAATTAGAGAATTGGAAGAGATACCTCGGCAAAGAGGTATGTGATGCAAAATAAATTCTAAATGTAATTTTTTGTAAATTTATAATTGTATACTACTAATTTACTGAGTTAAAGAAAAACATGAATTATAAGTTATTTATTTTGATTTATGATGTTCTTATCCAAGTTTTCAATTATGAATAAACGCTCATATAATCTCAGCATGTGAGTTCACATTGAGGCTTATTATGTTCATCTAAATGTTTTCCTAATTGATAATGTTTTAAAAAGATGTCATTTTTCTTGCTTATTATATACATATTCATGGTATACAAATTATGATATAAATGACTAAGAAATCATACAGTAAAGCAAGTATGACATGTCATTATGAAAGAATGTTGAATACTAAATTAATATAAAATTTGGCTATATATGATGTATATTTTACCAATGTAGTTGAGACAAAAGGGTTCTCATACAAGAATTACATGGTAAGTGGGACAAAAAGGACCCCAGGAATTATGGTACATGCTTGGCATGTGGGGAAAAGGGACCCCAAAGAGGCAAAAGGGTCCTCTATGAGTTTCAATGGCGATAATGCCAGGTTTACCTGGGCTCCATTGAATAAAGTTAAGAAAGTATAGCCAAATATTTCACAGAAAATTTATATTCAACAGAAATTCAAAAGCAGTGAAGCAAAATGTTTAGTATGACTTTTAATGTTTTCACTAATGATTTCAATGTTCTAATTATTCATGTTATGCTATTTTAATTATTAATTTTAATTGTTAATTAATTCTGCATAACTTACTGAGTCTCACAGCTCACCATTTACTTCTTACTGATTGTTTTTACAGGAAAGGGCAAGGAGAAGATTGATGCAAGTTAATTTATGCAAGTGTTTCTTTATTTCATGTTAAGTTGGATTTTTTGTGAGTTTGTTGTTAGAGGTATTTAATATTTCAGTCTTGTATTAGTTGGTTGTTGTAGGCTCTGTAAGTTTATATTTGGAATATTTGAATTATTAGATGCTTCCTTTATTGTATTAAATGATGTTTATATGATATTTTATATAAATCTGAAATAAAATGAACTGAATGAGATGTTTAGTGATGAAAATGTTATGGTTATTCTTGTTACACTCTACAGTACTGTTAAAGAGTATTGTGGGGTGTTACATTCTGTATATTTGAGCTTCAAATTTTATGTAGTCCAGAGGTTAGTCCAGCAGTCTAAGCAAAAAGACTAGTTCCCAGTGATAAATCAATTAATGAATCATCAAAACGGTACAACTAAAACGGTTATGCATCAAGCACTGTATAAGGCATTAGCAACTTTACATCCATGTCATTCCAAAGAAATTTAAAAAAAACAATCAACTCAAAACAAAAAACATTAACACCAGAGATGTGCTTACAACTTCTCCCTCCAAGGACCACATTTTCATACTGAGAATGAGCTAACTGATAAGTTCCGGCGATAATATCCATCATAAGTCCAGCTAACTGAGAAACAAGGACAATTGGATCAACACCAGAATCTATAAGTTCTCTAGACCTTTTTACTGTTTCTTCAGCCTTCGATGACATAGCCAACTCGAGGAGATCAAGCAACTTCTCATCTGAAACAACTCCCACCTGAAAAGTTACAGACAATAAGAAATGCTATCCCTTGACTAGATTTGTCTGGCCTTAAGGTGCAACTAGCAGAAATAATAAAGGAAATTAAGAGATGCTTGTCAAATTTGCATTTCAAGTATCATATAGCAACAATATGTTAGATACAGAAATCCTAGTTGATAATTTGCCACCAAGCATGCATCAGCTTCACTCAGTTTAAATTCAGACAATCAGTTTAATCTGCACAATATTTTAGCATCTTGTAATCCATAAAAAATAAATAAAAGATAACATGAAAATAAAGTGTGAGATATTAAGTTACAAACTAATACAGTACCTTAGCAGGTAATAGCAAATGTGTTTTTTGAAAAGAAAGCTTCAATGATTAGAAATTTAAGACAGCGTGCAGGAGAGATTATATGTTAATAAATTGAAACGACCATATCAACTCAATCATGTAGCTTTCCATCTTCAAACAAGTTATATGAGAATGTTTGGAACTTTGATCATGTACTGAGAATAGGAAGGAAAAGAGTTTTTTGGTATGCAAATCAAAAGAAATAAAGAATAGCAAAACATAATCCTGAAGCAGACTTACCAGATCACTTACAAGGGAAGTAGTAATCCTTTTCCCAAGTAAACTCGCTTGATATAACATTGTTTCAGCATCTTGAAGAGAACCATCAGAATTCAACGCGATCAGATTTAAAGAATCCATTTCTACCTCAAGATTTTCTGCAGTGGAAAGCTTTCTTAACCGCCGTATTACATCAGCATCTTTAATCTTGAAGAACTGGTATTTTTGGCAATGAGAGATAACGGCCCGCGGCAGGTTTTCATGATCAATTGTTATGAAAATGAACACAACATGAGAAATTGGCTCTTCAAGAAATCTAAGAAATGATGACCACATTTTAGAGGTCAACAAGTGGCATTCATCAATGATAAAGATTCTGTACTGCAATAATCTTGAAGTAATAGTCATATTTTTCAAAAGATGTCTGACCTTATCAATACCCATCTTATTGGTAGCACTTACTTCTCTCACAAAGAACCCGCTTTCTCCATGAGAAACAGTACATGCCTTACACAAGCAACAAGGTTTTTTTCCTTCAGTAGCAACACAATTTAGTGCCGCTGAAAATATCCTTGCCACAGATGTTTTCCCAGTTCCATGAGGTCCATGGAAGAGATACGCTGGTGCTATTTTTCCCTTCAGGACAGCATTTGTAATGGACTGAATAACAATATTCTGACCAATTATTTCATCAAAAGTCCTTGGCTTATACTTTACGCTCAAGCTTTTGTTATCTCCAATGTCCAAGTCAATTGATCCGGGTCCTGCTGCTTCAAATGCCTCTTGGCTCTTAGAGTTTGACCATCTCCTGCCATCCAAACGGCTCAATGCTTCCAAGTCACGCTCCCCTAAATTTGTTGAGAGCTCATCACTTGATCTATCATCACAGTAATTGTTTAACAAAGGCAGGCCTTGCGAAGACTTTGGAAGGTGTTTTGGCTTGTCAAGGCCATTTGATCGTTTTGCATTGTACATTTTCTGGCTCCTACAACAAATTCTACCTCCCATTTTCCTTGTAGCATCACATAATGATGGAGAATAGCAGCCTCTGCAACCCCTATCTTTCGTTCTCTTTGACCAATAACAAGGAAGCCCGCATCCTTGACGCACGGGTAAGTCCAGCCGATCGAATTCATCCCATTCAAAAGAAGCAGTTGTTCCACCCAAAGACCCAGTAGTACTGGGTTTCCGGTTTACATGCCTGTAGTAAGAGCTGGTTGATGCAGGAGTACAGGAATGAGGTGACCCATCTCTTCTAGTATTTCTGAATATTTTGGAAGGCCGGGGCCAGTTTGCACATCCAGAGCCAGAAAACAATGATGATGCAGAAGGAGAACAAAGTGAAGATTTGCAAAGCAGATCAAGCCCAACATGTTGTGCATCTTCATTGTTGCAATGTCCTGTATCATCAGATTGTTCAACTGAGCTAAGAACTCCCAAGGGACTAGATGGAAGGTCCGTCTGCTTCAAAATTACTGCATGCTTTGTACCTCGTTTGTTAGAAATAGCTGGTTTTTTCAACCTCGTACTAGATTTCCTTGGAGTCCCTAGATCTGCATCTCTAACATTAGAAATATTTGCAGCAGCTAAAAGGTACGTATCACCTACAATCTCTTCCTTGTGAGAACTGTTTACACAGTCTTCAATACTGCTCTCAACAGATAGCCGATTTCCATCCTCATTCAACTTTATTGCGCTTTCACTAGATTTATTAGAATGATTTTTCCAATTATAAAGGTACACTTTTTTTCTGGATTTCTCACTTGTAGGTATTTCAAGCAATCCACTTGAAATATTTTCTGTAGCTGAGACATCTCTTATATCATTATGATGACGTAAATTACAAGCAACAAATGATTTAGAACTAAGAGATCTCCATGATGAACATGTTTCAGGATCACGTAAAAAGCGTGCCTTTTGAAGAACACTAAGCTCCTTCTTCAAGTGTAATTTACTCGGAGCTACACATTTTTCTACCATTTTCTCCCAAAATCATAGAATCTGACTGAAGGCTTTAAAATGACGAAAGAGAAGGTTCTGAGGGAAAGAAGTATATTCAGTGTAAATTTTCCTTCTTCGCTTAATAGCTGAACAACTCAAACGTCAGTACAGTAGCACCTGAAGACGTAATCAGAATTATACAAAATCACCTGTGTTCTAGCTAACGGTTTGCACAGGAGTCATTGGCTTTACGGAAAAGAATTTGATGTGAAACAATCATGCGAAAATTGGTTTGAAGTAAGAACTTGCACGCTTAACTTTATGAGCAACAATAATTATACTCATTATAGTGATTTAAACGACAAAATAAACAATAAGGTGATAAAACAAGCTTAGGTTAATTCACATGAATAGAAGTTAAGCTCAAAAGATAGCCAGCTTAATCCGACATTGCATACATGGATAGTTCCAACAATAAATTCCAATACTAACAATAAGATTAGTCTAAGAAAGTTCCCTCACACAACTCTTCTGATTACTAGGCTTTAGCGGAGAAGAGATTAACATAAGCTTCATGAGTCTACTAAGACCACAATTGAGAAGAAACTTCGAAGATAAAAGAGTCGGGTGAAGAGTTTACTCAAAGACAAGAGAGATGCAAGCTCCGGGTAAGTCGTTGGAAGGTTGAAACGAAAGGGTACAGCAGTCACGAGCCTTTTGGATGTTGTTAGACAGCAATCTGGAACTCCGGAGTGGCGAGACAGCTACAAGGGACTATGTATATAACTGGACAGCAGCTTTAAGCTCTCCGAACAGTTCAGGACAGCCACCTACAAGGCTTAGGGAAACCTTTGGACAGCTGTTGTGGACGTTTGGGGTTTTCTGGACAGCCATTTGGTGATTGACGGAACTCTGGGCTGCAAGGAAAGTCTCTTGGGAATGCAGGACAGCAAGGTTAACCTGCTGTAATCCTTGGACAGCAGTTAGGAGCTCTCCAACGGGGAGAAATCTTGGAGAAGAAGAGGGGTGGCCAAGGAGAAAAGGGGAAGGGGCTGCCCGGCGGCATTAGGAGGGAGAGAGAGGAGGAGGTGGTGGTTTAATTGCTTGCCTTGTCATTAATTCTCAATTAAAATGGATTGGAGGGAAAAATAGGCTCAATTTGAATTTGAATGGGGCTTAATTTGAGGAGTTATTAAGGGGGTAATAATGGCTAGAATTAATGAGAGAGATGGATGAGTGGCCGGCCATGTGGAGAGGGGAGAGGCTTGAGATTTAAGTAGGTGGGGACCACTAGTAATTAATCAAAATCTGAATTTTTTATTTCAGATTTTAATTGCCTCATGTAACTCCCTAATTTGAATTAAAATTAGGAGGGAATTTGGATTTCAAAAGATTGTAACTCCCTTTGATTAATTCCCTAATTTAATTTGACTTAATTAGGCTAGTCATTAATGAGGGAAATTCAAAATTGGAGGGAGAGAGGAGCCGGCGGTAGGGACTCATGGGTGGTTGGCGGCAAGGGATCTTGCAGGAGGCCGGCGGGCTGCAGGGTGGAGGGTTGGCCGGCGGGAGGACCTTTGCAGGCCGGCGGGTTGAGCCTTGCAAGCCGGCGGCCTGGATGGCTCCAAGGGGATCGGCGGCAACAAGAGGAGGGAAGGGAAGAGCTAAAATCTGAGAATTTTTGTTGCTATGATTCCACTTACCTCTTTATCTTCCAAGATCGGATCTCAACACAATAAAATTGGATGAAATCTAGAACTCACAAAGAGATCTAGTTTCTCCTTTGAACTCACTAAGAGATCTAGGAGAAGTGCACTCACAAAGAGAACAAGTAGTAAAGTTCATTTCATCAAAAACTAACTATTACATAAGAAAAGGGCCATATATAGGCTTCCAAATAACAAAGAAAACAAAAGACTAAAATGCCCCTTGGGCTACAATAGCGACTAACTTCCTATAAGGGCAAAAACGGAAAAACATAAAAATCAAATAAACTACTACATAAAATGACAAAAAAAAATACAGCTCATGATCGTGGCTGTCGATCTTCGATGTCCTCATCATAATTTTTTTTTTTAACTCAACAATACTATCAACTCTCCTCAAGCACTTGCTTTTTTATAACCAGCACATAAAATATACATAAATAAGAATATTAAGAACCAAAGGAATTAAAAAGACCAAGGAGGCTCTCATTTATTATTACATTCATAGATTATTTATTATCCCTTAAACTACATATACAACGAGATTGATGCATGAGTCGATGATGAAAAGATTGTCCTCCAATGAAAAGGAAAAGATCATTTTTCTTAATAATTAGTTTGGTCAAAGGAATTCCAAAATGAAATGATGGATGGATGGATGGATGGGTGGAAAGCATGAGATCCTGCTAGAAGGAACAGGTCATTTTGATCACCTGCTTAGATTTTTGTCGAAGAGATTCTTAAATGATAAAAAATTTAGATGATAGTAATCATATAACAAAAAGCCCGGAAAAATAATATTTCAAATTTGATGACTAGTTATTAAGATAAAAGCAGGTCTAGTGTAGCAACAGACCAAGACTTCCCCTCAATGTATATCCAATAGTCATTCCTCAGCAACTTGATTGTGGAGTACATGTTGAGCCGAAGTAGGCGAGAAGTTCAAATGAGGAATCAACATAGTCGAGACAATGAACTCGTTAGCGTGAATGAAGTTAAAACCAGTTCAATCAGAGCTGCCAACATCGGCACAAAAAGAACCGATAATGTGATTCGGTCTAATAAAGAGATAGTACAGAAACAGACGATCAAATTAACGAGACACAAACAGATAGCCGAACGATTATTTAAACTTTCCCTTCATTAACATTATTAACAACATTTTCTAATAAATTGTAAGAGCCACTAAAACTCCAAATACATTTTAAAGAAAGAATAAAAGCTCAAAATAGTCCCCCACTATTGATAAATATTCAATTTAGTCCCAGAGTTTCGCATTGCCCCAACTTAGTCCATCAACTATTAAAATTTGTCTAATTATGTCCCTCTGGTAAAATTTTCATTTAAATTAACAGAAGAAGCAACAAGCATTCGCTTCTTTGCGGGCATTTTAGCAAAAAAACTTCAAACCTAATCATTCACCTTCCCGCCATAATTCCTGGAGATGGACCTAGAGACAAAATTGTGTGAGGCAGCAGACCTGCAGTTACAAGCAAAGCATCATGCTTTGATGCTCTGTGAGTGAAAGGACGTGCTGCTGCAAGCGACCGCAAGTGACGCAAGAGGTCGCAAGTGAGATGAGACACACTACAAGCAATACACGAGATGCATGTTGCTGCGAGCGACCACAAGTGATGCGAGAGGCCGAGCAATCACGATGTGCTACGACATCAAGGGACGGAGACAGCGAGCAATGTGAGACATTCACAAGGAGACGGAGACAGGTTTGCTTATCAATTACTTAGAAAACAATTTAGATTTTGCTTTTAAAAAATATATTTTTTCCAGTAATTATTCACACATATCATTTAATAGATTAAATATATATTATAATTTATTAAATGATAACATAAAGCAATATATTTAATGTAATCTCACATATACTTGTCTATCATGCACAGACACGGACGCAGCGACACAGATACGACACGACACAAGATACGTCAATTATTGAAAATATAGGACACGGACAAGGGTTGAACACGATATTATATTTTTTTTATATTTTAAAATTTGTGTATAAAAGTTAAATAAGTGTAATATTATAAATAATTTAGAAATAATAAGTCATTTAACTGGAAATTGTATTTAAAATGATTAATATTATGATGTTATTAGTCAGACATCGATGTCGTGTATCAGACATCGAGAGATGAGACAACAATGATGTCAAGAGTCGGGAATCGATGTTAGGCAGTAAGTATCGGGCATTGATGTTGAGAGGACATCAGTCATCAATGTTAAAACGATGTCGGACGAAGATGAGTTGTCAAGTTGTGGGTGTAAAAATTGTTAGTGTTGAGCATCAATGTTAAGATTGTATTAGACATTGATGTCGAGATGGTTTTGAAATGTCGATGTTGTAAAGACATTACGTCGATGTTGAGATGACATCGAGTATTGTTGTTAAACCAAAGTCGCGACCCGCCAAAGAGAAATGAAAATGAGAATATTCAATGAATGGGGTATTGAGTACGGATGATTGATTTTGTGTTGTAAATAGAAAATAAGAAATTTAGTTTTATATTTTAAATAAAATAAATTATATTTAAAAAATTTATAAAATATTTAAGATACACATTTCTAATTTGTATTTAATATTTTTTTTAATCAGACACATTTTTGGCATGTCGAATATGTGTTGGATGAGTGTCGGACGTGTGTCGTGTCGGAGGAGTGTCGTACACTGCACAGCTCTTTAAGAAAAAGTGCTAGTGCATCATAGATATTTTTACTACTTAAACTACCCTCATATTTAACTTTGGAGTTAACTTTAACACTTATTTTAGTTTCTAGAACTTAATTTGATTTAGTTTTAATAGTTGAGGGATTAAACATGTCCCTCAATTCAACAGGCGAGCGAAGGTTGGTGAGAAAGACGAAACGAGCAAAAGGAGTCAAGAGGGGGTGACAATCATGACGAAGAGAAGGAATTGAGAGAGAGGGAGGAATTTGTGTGAAAAGAAATTGGAGAAAGATGAAAAAGCTTTTCTATTGAGGTTGTCAAAATTTTGCTACTCAGCAACAGGAAGAAGAAGGAAGAGGAGTTCGGAATTTCTACCTCTAATGTCAGAGAAAGAGAAAAATCCAATTGGTATAAGTCTCGATTTGATAGTGAAGGAAGGAAAGATTTATTGAGTAAAGCATTCAAATCGTTGAGCTAAGGCAATGTACTGAAGATAACAAGAGTTCTTAGGAAAAGTTAAGTTGCATTAAAGAAAGCTTAGAATTTAAAAGAAAGCCAACACTCAAAAGAGAAGTAAAGTGGGTTATTAAATTGTTTTATAGCAATTTTAGTTCATTTTGCTTCATTTTAATTGTTGAATATTATATCATGTATATGTATTTGTTTATATTAATTGTCTAATATACATTAAATTGAGTATGACTAAGCAATCAAAGCTTACATATATGTTTGTGGAAAATGATTACACAAATTAATAAGTATATGAAACGAAAGTAAAAGGAATAAAAAGAATTGTAAAATGTAAACGGAAAATATTGAAATTCCAATCCAACCCACCAACAATTCAAGAGCACGCCTCTACAATCTACATCATAAACTAACCCTCTATAATCATTTCTAGCCATCACTCCAATAATAAAGCCTATGAAAACTATCATCTCCATTTAAGCCTTTTGTTATCAACTCATTTTTCACATTCATTACATTATAAATGACATTCATAACTGGCTTTTTCTCTGCATCAATCATTCTTAAAACATGAACAAAGGCTTCATAGTTGTAATAGCATAAATTATACTTAACAAAATCGCAAGATAATTTTCCTTGCTTCTTTACCTTCAAGTTTTTTAGCCCAAGCATAATAACCATAAAAGGTTTACTTGCTTATAGGATGCTTTGTAAAGATAAGTACATTGTAGAAAATCTGGTAGTTTTGGGTCCTATGAGTTCTTTCTTAGTGAACTTCCTCATCAAGGCTAAAACCAAACTATGATTATAAATGAACTTTCTAATATTCTAGCCGTTAGTCAAAGCAATCATATGCTAAGGCATATCTCTAAGTTTTTCAATAATTAAATCAATATGATGAGTGGCAGAAAGTCCAATAAAGTTGCTTTCTCTTTTCCATTAATTTATTTCCATCCATCATATAATCACTGCATTGTCAATGACAACTTGTATAGTTATATCATATCCAATATACTTTATAACTTCATCAATTAGTTTGAAAATGTACTCTGCATTCGTCACCTGATCAAAACCTTCATCATACTTCAAAAGGAGAGTGTTATAGAGATTTTTCATTAGAGTGTTGATCAAGTTCCTATTTTTAATATTAGACCAACCATTGTGCCAGTTTGTGATCAAGTTCTCTTGATCTCCTCAATAATTTCTATATCGGCATTCAGCTCGTCCAAAATCCAAGTCCTGAATTCATACATATAATGAGGTTTAAGGCTTCGATCATAAGAATCTATAAAATGAATCATGTTAACATAGGACCAAGAAATTGCCACACTTAATAGAATTGCATTCTCAAAGAAAAGTCTTCAATCATTAAAAAACTTGAAAACAACAACATCAAGCCTTTGTCCCACTTTAAAAAAACTTGAAAACAACAAGTTGATAATATAAAAGACACTTGAAATCTGAAATTTCATAAGAAATTTGAGAAAGAATATAAATTATGCAATAATCAAAATTAACACCAAGAAAAATATGACACATCAAACTTGGCTAATATCTCAATCATACAAGTTAATCCAACACTAAACAATTTAGAAAAAATCACCAAGTGAGAAATCACAAGTTGATACAAAGAAATTCATCCCACGAAAGTTGTTGTCAAGGCTTACAAAGAACTCGGAAGAGTATACACGCAAGCACACAAACGAGAATTGAAAAGTAAATTGAATTTTTATTTCACTATCTAATGTTTGATAATTTTTATATGCCCAAAGGGTCTTGTTTATAATCCAAAATAAATAACTTCTAAGAATCCTCAAAGAACATCCTACAAGTATAAATTCAACACACTTGAATTCCCCTAAGAACAAGAAGTTTTAAATCTTGGTTTGGCAAAAAAATTCAATTTCAGACCTTACCAGCAATTTACCATGTTAATAACATAATGCCAAAAAAAAAAACTAATAGCAGAACACAGCTACAGTACATGTTTAAGGGAAAAAATAGCAATGGAAGAAACCAATATAAGATACAATACAATGCAGTTAAAGGAAGTCAATCACCGACACAATTGTAATCCAAGAAGGCACCACTCGTAGATGGCTAGACCGCTGAAGGAAATACAATAGAAGGAAGCCACAAGAGAACACCACACATCTTCATATTTGCATCTAAGTGAAGTGTTTCAACGAAAACTTTTAGATCTACTGAAACCAATAATCTTATAGTACAAACAAAAATCCAAAAATATATGTTCTTTAAATTACAAAAAAAAATGCCTTTAAGATATAAATACAACTAAGCCGCCAATGAAATATAAAACTACTTAAGCTTGCAGATTTGCCAAAGCAAAAATTTATTGTGGAAATTAAAACAAAAAGAAGTTTGAAAAAGAAAATCAAGAATAGTCCCACCCCACCTGTTAAACACCGAATGGAGAATGGAGATCCAACCGACATGTTAAACAAGCGAATTGGGGTAAACTAGGCAATTACCAAGCAAGGAAGAAGTAGAAGTTCTCCCACTTCCTTGAGTCATCTCTCTCTTAGTCACTCTATAATCCTCTAAGTTCCTCCTCCCTTCCATTTACTATGGCATCCCTTTATAGAAGTGATGGATGTCAGTTAGACAGTAACATTAGGGTAGTTGGCTGCAAATATGATTTCACTTAAGTAGGACTTAGTAAATTCAGTACATATGGATTTAGTAAATCCTGTGTGAATTAAATCCTAAAAATTATTTGATGGGATAAGTATTAAATATTATTAAATCTACACAAATTATTTGGCAAATTATTTAAGGATCTAAGAATTTGTATGATTTTGATATTTTAGTATATTAATCTGCCTATATCAATATTAATTAGATTAGTTAAATCATAATTTGCATGAAAAATTATCTCAATTTTACTAAGATAATTAATTAACAATTTCAATTTAGTCAAATTAAATAATAAATATCAATTTCTTTATTTACTAATATCAATCATTAATGTTGATTTAATTTTATAGAATAATATATCTATATATGATTTATTTAATTAAATATTAATATTTCAATTAAAAATTTATTAGCAGTTATAATTACACTAATTATAAAATTTATAATTTATAAATCTAATTAAATATAAGAATTTATATTTAATCAAATTATATCATAAATAATATTAATTTGATGAACATCTTTTTTTACTTAATTAATACTAATTATAGAAATTAATTTTCATCATATTACACCTAAGAATCAAAATCCCTCCTCCCCCCCCCCCCCCTCCTATTTGAAACCCTCTAACAAAATTGAAGTGCAAAAGTTGCAATAGGATCTGGCTGACGAATGTGTGACAAGAAATTAATTTTCATCGCATTACACCTAAAAATCAAAATCCCCCCCCCCCCCCCCCCGCCCTCCTATCTGAAACCCTCTAACAAAAATGAAGTGCAAAGTTGCAATAGGATATGGCTGACGAATGCATGACAAGAAATTAATTTTCATCATATTACACCTAAGAATCAAAATCCCTCCCCCCTCTCCTATCTGAAACCATCTAACAAAAATGAAGTGCAAAAGTTGCAATAGGATCTGGCCGACGAATGTGTGACCAGAAATTAATTTTCATTGCATTACACCTAAGAATCAAAATCCCCCCCCCCCCCTTCTCCTCTGAAACCCTCAAACAAAAAAGAAGTGCAAAAGTTGCAATAGGATCTCGTGGACGAGTGCGTGACAAGATTGCGGCAATGTTTCCAAAACCCTATTCTTTCGGGTTAAGCTTGATAAAGTTACAACAAAGTGGCACCAACTTTGGGGAACTGAGGATAAGTTATGTGACTCTCGATGCAAAACTCTTCCCAAAGTTTTTTGAGCTCCATTTGACCTCATTGATTCTTATCAATTTTGACAAATTCCTCTCAGTAACAAGTTAGACATCTCAACTAATCCTTTGATCTTCTGATCATGTCCTCCTCCCCTCTTCTCCTTTGAATCAACTGAATTTGAGGGAAAAAGGTTGTTCATATCTCCAAAGTAGATCATTTTGCTTGGGAGGCCAACAGTCCTTTCTTGTAGACTGGGTGAAGCACCTCGATGTCATGGCAAGCCATTATCTCCAATAGTGAATAGTCTATCCTCTTTAAGTTGATCCTCTCAATCTGGCTGCAGACATTAAGAGCGGATAAAAATTCATCCAACTCATCGTCAGCATCTATGGGCTTGAATGACTTCTAATTTTTCACCACAAAATAAATATCCTTGCATATAAGAAATACCAATCGTTATTTGATTTCCTCAATCATCTAGAGAATTTTAAATGACTCGTGCCTGCTGAATTAATTGTTTACCCTACCCCTTCAACCACTCCAAATTAATATTAAGTCATATAAGATATCCTTCAAATTTGTTCTCTATCACGTAACAGTCATGCCAACACTTAGCTTTTTTGTGGCTTTTTCTACTGGATTTTGTGAAATCACTTTAAGAGTTTCTGAGCCCACCCAAGTGCTTCGTCTCTGCTCTAGGGAGTAATTGTCAACTCAACGGACAACTCAATGTCAAAAGAACTTTATTGCAAGTACCCAAGCCTGAAAGCTCAAAAGAATCCTGAATTCACTCAAGATGACCCTGGTGCAGTAAAATATGTGATGCAAAGTTTGAAACAGAGCATTTTAACTAGTAACGCAAAGCTTGAGATAGCCAAATGACGACAGAGACAGATAGCTACTGAATTTGCGGGCATTGAAAAAAGGACAGTAATGTAAAATAGATTTCCCTTCCAGTTGAAGTAAAACCCAAAATAAAAACTGCACGCACATAGGCACAGATAAGATTCAAGTATTCAACCAAATTTGGAATTCATGAAAATTTCAGAAAGAAAGAAGTTTCCCTTTATAAAGAAACCTCGCAACAAAGATCAGTATTCTTCTGTGGAATTCAAAGACCTTCGATACCTAACGCAATAACACCAATAACCAGCTCGGCAGTAATTTCTTGAAAACAAATGCGTGCTATCTATTTAGAACCAACAAATCCATGAATGAGCCGCATTGGCAGCTAAACTACGTGAAAAAGATGGGATCTATAGAGGGAGACAAACCTTCCATATCCAGCTAAAGCGCGGAAGACCAATGGGAAGCCAAAACATTAGTGCACCAGGAGGTCTCCACAATGCGGGAAACTGTTCCCAATATACTGTGAGGAGGTCTTTGGATCTCGAAGACAGCAATAAAGAAGTGGACCTCCGAAATTTTAGGGTTAGTGTTGGCAAAACCACGCTTTCTTTGTCCTCTCCCTTGAAGAGTGACAAAAAGAAACCAAAAAAGTTTTTTACTCTCAGAACAGATCAACAGCAAGATTCCTTTCGGCTATTTTATATGTAAATCAGCATTAATTAAGCACCCACTAATCTTCTATGATTTGTCTCTTTATTAATTAATTGGAGTGAAGTCCTTTGGATCTAAAATATCAAAAATTTAAATTTTGAATCTAAAATACCAAGCAAACTATCAGATTCTGCATAAATCAATCAACAATCAGTATGAACTGAATTCAACAGTGCTGGATGGATCCATAACGATTTGAATTATAAATAGACTGACTCGTTTGGAAAATGATTAAAGAGCTCTTCCACAGTTCATCCACTGTTTTTCTAATTCGTCCATCAAAGCCTACCTCTGAGCTGTAATTTTAGTCCCTATGATAAAAAAAGATGGAAACTTTTCTAACCTGCAGCTTTCATGAACACGCATGGCCATCAAAATTAAGAAATAGCAATGAAGTATATGTTCAATGCATATAAAAAAGGCCAATGTGAACGAACAAAGCATAAATGAAGTGGGATAAATATATTTGTTGATTTGTTTTTTAAATTAATTATTAGATATATTAACCTACAGCTCTCCTAGGTTGGTGGTTAAGAGTCAAAAGTAAACTTCTTCAAGAAAGATAAATTATGATTAAATTTGTTTGCTCAAATACTAGGAGGAGAATGAATGTAAGATAAGCAAGAAAAATAGTGTTTCTTTTGAAGATTGAGTGATAGTTCCTATAATGTCTAGTTAGATTAATTATTATGTCTGAAAAGATCATCCTAGTAATAGACATGGTCCAACTTTGTCTCTCGTGTATTCAAATATTATGTCTAAATATAGTTGATTGAAAAAATAATGTGATAGTCTTCTTATATCTTTAAGAAAACAGGGAATTTTTCATCCAAAAGGTCAAGTAGGACTTGATAGAGGTTTTCATCCATAATATAAATTAGAAGAATTGTATGGATTCAATGATTATAGTTTGTTAATATTAGATCAAGCCCAACAGCTAACATAGAGTATATATAGTATTTTTTTAACACTGAGTGGATAGTCCTTATCTTAGAACAAAGAAGAATAGCATAAATAGTAGTCTATGCTTATATGGTAGGATTAATTATCAGAATCTAAATTAGAATAATTGTATATTATCTATTTTCTTAATTATTACTAGAGCGATTAATTATCCACTAATTTAATAACTCTAGCAAAATCAGCTACAAATCATATCTCAGCAAAACATTTATGTATTCATTCTTCAAAATTTGATTTACAATAGCCATAAATCATGTCATTTAATACATTGATTTATCTTTCAGCTCTTAATTATAGAAGACTAAAAGAAAATACAAAACAAAATAACACTTGGAAACACTGATCAATCTCACTCTACAGGATCCTGACGCTTTCCCAAACTTGAAATCAAAACCACATAATGAGCAAAGCTCAGTGGGCAACAAAAATCTACCAATGCATTCAGTGCAAGATAAAAAAATTTGCCCATTCCAAATCAATAACAATTATTATCCTATCAAAATGGACAATAATCAATCTATGAAATCAATATCAATTACAATTATAAATCAATATGATTTGTAAAACTAGAATATCTCATAAAGCAAAAGAATACCATCAATCTATGATAAAATCAGTAAAGAATCTATCAATCAATAACAAGTGTTGTACAATAAAAAGAGGCTCAATTCTCTATCAGTTATATACATGTTGGTGGCTATATTAAATGCTTTTATGAATTATTAGGTCATGTATCAATATGTTATACAAGTATATCATATCGGTGTGTTGTATTAATATGTCTATGATTATTTAATAGTGCCTCAGTCACATGATATGTCATGCTATATTAGTCTTAATAGTAGTTCAATCAGTTCTATTTCAATTTTATTTATCAATTAATTAATATGCTCTTATGTAAATACATGTAAACATGGATACAATTATAAATTGTAAGACATGACATCCAACTAGTTATATGATATTTTCTGTATTTTGTTTCAATATCAAGCATTAGGTGTCAAGTGGATATCTTGTAAGAGTCACACTCCTGCTCGTTACCGTACCTTGTCCTCTTATGACCCTCTATCATGTATCGGGATTATATTATAACACATAATTTAAAGGAAAGATTGTCGATCCACCCTCCTATGTAGGATATCTTGCTCCAGCCAACCTTAATTATTTTATAATTAGCTAACCAATCTTACAATGTAATATTTATATTATATCAGTCATATCATTTTCTACGCAAATTTAGTATCATGTATGAGATGTAATAATATATTACATATATATATATATATATATATATATATATATATATATATATATATATATATATATATATATATATATATAATCTATACACTAATACATAAAATTATAACTATCAAATTACCTCGTGAAATTCAATAATATTATAGTCAAAATGCTCCTGAGAATCATATCTATCATAAACAAAAAGTTACATGATGAAAGTTTGGTAAATCTGAATACAATATATTTTTAACAATTTAGAGGAGATTAAATTCATTAAACACAAAACGACTGAAAACAATGGTAGGATTCGGGTTACCTATCATGATAAGAGGAAATGGCATAATAAAATTTGTTAGATATTAATTCATAGGTTTAGGTTTGTTTTGTGTAGGTGTTTTGTTTGGCATGTATGGCCAATAGTGTTGCTCTTTGTATGTCTTTTGTGCCTATATATAGGAGGGCTTTAGGCTTGTAATAGGCAGCAAAGGGAATAAAGTTTGAAGCATTTTGGCTCACGGTTCTCTCCTTCTCCCCTTTCCCTCCTCCTCTCTCCCTCTCTAGATCTTGCAAGAAGATCTCTCAAGAAGAGCTTCCTCCTTTGATTTTCAACAATTTGGTATCAGAGCTCTGGTGGCGATCAAGGAAGGAGGAAGGTGTTCTTGAGGTGTTCAAGTTGTCGGCAATGCAAGAAGCTGAAATTATAGGCACCGGCTTTGTTTGATCGGAACAGACGAACGAGAGGGTCCGACCAGATTTGTTTTGGGCTCAGTGAAGGGAGCGCATCCAGCGAGGTTATCGGAGGCAAGCAAGCGGATCGCATTGCACAACTCAGTTTGTGCGCAAGAAATCGGAGGCGGACTGGAGCGGGAGGCTTCAGGAGGAAGCCGGAGTTAGTTCTGACGTCAAGGTCAAAATTCCGGTCGACACGAAAGAAGGATGTCTCGTCGGAATCGGAGCTGGGTCCGTGCAGTCCGAGAGGCCGGAGCTTTTGCTTCAGTAAAAACTTTAATCAAGTTTCGGTGGATCTTGATTGTCATGCCTGACTTGGACTTTTGTGGAAATCCAGACAAAAGAGCTACTGATCAATGAAGGCCTTTGATCTTAAAGCATGCAAATGCTGGGATATTAAATTCGTAAATGGAGTATGGATCTGAGTTGTCTGGATGACGAAAGAAGATCACGCAGCACACTAGAGGTTGACGAAGGCGAACAAGAGCGGAGGCATGGAAGCCGTTGAGGCCGGATTTTTTGCTTGATCTTGAATCAAGTTTCGATCGGTCTTGACTAGCTTAGAAGCAGATTTTTTTATTCTTTGATTAAAAGATCGGTTCAGATCTTTAAAGAAGAGATAGGATCTTTTTTGTGGTGGAGTTTTGGACTTCTTGTGGAGTCCGGGAGACACTGAGGTAGTGTCGGCTGTTCTTGGAGAGCAGTGTTGAAAGTGCGGGGTGCTTGAAGGTGCGAGGTCGTGCGATGCACGAGGAGTCCGCATAGGAGCACGGGGCACTGGTGATGAGCGGAGCGCAGGTGAAGGCACAGGGCTCGCTGCACGGGTGGATACGTGCAGGATATGGTCGGTGACAGACCACTTGGGTGCAAGGCACGGGCGTGGGGCTGATAGCGTTGGAAGCTGGTTGGAGGTGCAGGGCGCGGGCACTAAGGCGCAGGGTGCAGGTGGATGCACAGGGCGCGGAAGCAGGGCTAGGGGTGCTCGGGATTGGGTGCGTTGGGCGCAGTGCGACAGGAGATCTGTCGGGAGGTGGAGCTAGAATGTCGGTGAACATTTTTTGCAGAGGAGACCGACAAGATCATTATTTGGCTATTCTTTAAAGAACAGTGATTATCTTTTGTTTTTGTAAAATCTAAGACCAAGGTGGAGATTGTTAGATATTTGTTCCTAGATTTAAGTTTGTTTTTGTGTAGGTGTCTTGTTTGGCATGTATGGTCAATAGTGTTGCTCTTTGTATGGCTTTTGTGCCTATATATAGAAGGGCTTTAGGCTTGTAATAGGCAGCCAAGGGAATAAAGTTTGAAGCATTTTTTGCTCACGGTTCTCTCCTTCTCCCCTTTCCCTCCTCCTCTCTCCCTCTCTAGATCTTGCAAGAAGATCTCTCAAGAAGAGCTTCCTCCTTTGGTTTTCAACAAAATTGATGGAAGAAAATGGTCAAAATAATTTTCTCTCTCTCACACTCCTCCCTTCTCTCTCCCTTTCTCTCCTTTCTTCCTCAGAAAAGCATGCATGAATGGGGGATAGCTAGGATAGAATGGCTTAAGTGAATGGATTAAGATATTTTATTATTTTAAAAACTACTATTTTGACCTAGTGTCACAGCGCTCATCTACCTAGTGCTATTGTGCTCGCCACCTGAGGCCCTGCACTGCAGTGGCGGAGCAACCCAATGCCACAGTAATCATCCAAAAAACTCTTTTTTGTCTAAAAATCGAAGAGCTCAACGTCGCCTCAATGCTGCAATGCTCTCAACATCATTGAGGAAAGAACAGCGCCACAAAGAATAGTGTAGCATAGCTCTAGTTCAAATATTCTAAATTTTTTGTTTTAAAAATTTTTACACAATTTCAGGTCATTACAATAAGTGGCTAAATATCACATGTCAATCATATATTTGAAGAAAGAAATCAAGAAGCATGTGAAAATAAGAGCCATCTACGCAGCTCACATTGTTTTGTTGGTTAGGAGCTTTGACTAGCAACCAAGAGGTCTTGGGGTCTAGTCTTGCATATGTGATATGCATGTGAATTTGTCTTAATTGACCTAAAGATCCAAAAAAAAAAAAAAAATAGCCATCTTAATCCACCGTATGAGTTGTCATAATCAAGAGAAAAAGATGACAACATCCATCACCTTGAAAGCAAATTAATGAAGGCTATGGTTGACATTTTTACTTGTGACTTCCATGTAAATAACACCCATAAAGTACCCTATTTTAATTAAGCTAGTAAAAAGATTAGCATCAATCAACTCCCAAAGAGAATATTAAGCTTAGAAAAGTAGCTTCAGATTCAAACAACCAGTAAAGAAAACTTGATATTTTTCATGTATGCAAGTTAGGGCTTCCCATGTCCAAATCCGAAGGGCAACTTCTACTCTAAAGGGTGGTCATGTAGCTTTACATCGTATTGTGATGTTCTACACTCATTGGTTGGATTTATTGTACCAGCCAGCATCACATTTTTCTATCATGTAAGTTGAGATGATAGAAAATTTGATGTTTAATCAAGTTGAAAACTTCAAAAATTAAATTGGAGACCATTTGAACTCCAATTTCAGCAAACATACAATCGAATTGAACGTCTCGAAAATGCGAACCCAACGACACCAAATTAGACTCAATCCGAATCCAAATGACTCAAAATCAAAGTTTCGAAGCATATTTGGAAGGTTTAAACCATAATTTGGATTACCAAATGGTTTCCAAACATGAAATGCTTATAGTCGAATTGACAGGCTTGACGAGACGAATCCAACGAGCCCACGATCGCCGAATTCTAATATCACTAAGACATTTAAATGCTCAATAAACGGTCCACGATCAATATATTTAATATGGGCCGTCCATTCAAATCACTCCAAATTTAATTTCCTATTCATTTACATTTTTTTCTTGGTTGATATTAGCTTAATCCTGTATTGATTCGATCTTAAAAAGATTTTATGATTTATTTTTGTGCAAAAAAAATTTAATATCATGTATTTAATTAATGTATTGAACCCGTTCTAGCAGTAATCAAGTGATTTAATGATTGTAAGTCCTTTTGTGATTGGAAAAAAATAAACTAATTCACTATCAAAGTTTTATCATTTTTAAAACTGACTATATTCATCCAAGTCCGAATGTAAAAAGTTGAAGGAAAATTAAAAAAAATAATAATAATTTAGGACCCCCTAAAAACATTTTCGGGCTCCGCCACTTAATTTATATGTTTAATATTTAAATATTTATAATTATTTATGTACTATTTTAATTTTAAATTAAAATAGTATTAAAAAAGAAATATAAAAATTTAAATATTAGATATATAAATATGGGTACTAAAAATAAAGCGCTTCCGTAGTGCTTGAGTATTGAGAAGAGTTTTTTTTTCTATTATTAATTTATTATTAGCTGAAAGGCATGGCATGCATAAAGAAAAAAAAAGAAGGGGTGTGCTTTTTGACTGCAATCATAAGTCGTTGCCTCATGTGACCTAACATGCCGAGTCGCATAGGGGATGGCAATCAAAGTAAACGACAACTGCTAGTGGCCTACTTAATACTTTATGCTAATGTCATGGCACCATTATTTCATTCCATGTTAGGAAGCTGTTTTTTTTTTTTTTTTGGGACATTTAGGCCATTAAATAAGACTCGAACCTAAGACCTCTTAGTTGGAAGCCTAAGCTCTCAACCAACAAGCTAAGGTGAGCTGTGTTAGGAAGCTGTTACATTGTTTAAGAATTTAAGTCAAAATGATTACCAACTTATTTGATTAGCTTATTGGTTGAGAGTTTAGTCTTCAAACTAAGAGGTCTCGGGTTCGAATCTTTGTGTATGTGTTGTGTGTGTGAATTTGACTTAAATGACCTAAATGTCACAAAAAAAAATTGTTTTTAGTATATTTTTAACAGTTTTTTAGCATATTAATAAATTTCATTAATATATTGATATAGTTTACTAAGATAATGATTGTTACTATTAATATAATAATATTGATTGTTAATTCATCAAATCTTATTTTAGTTGTTTAATTAGTTAAAAAGGGTATGTAGTGTAAAATAAATGTTTTGAAATTGTTTAAATGAATGTAAAATAAAAGAATGTGATTTTTTTTTTTTAACTTGAGGTAAAATGAAAGTAGTGTAAAATTTAAAGATTGTGACAATGGTGGAAGTAGTGGCGACCGGCGGTGCTCGAGGGTAGTATACATTTGCACCTTTTTTGACCTAGTTTACTATGGGTAACTCACTAAACTTTATGTATTTATATCTTATGTGATTGTTATGTATGCATGTGAGTATCTGAATGTGTTATGAAGCAAGTCCTAAGGGTTTGTGTGCATGAATAGAAAATCTAAATTTTTTTCCTTGGAAATGATATGGCGCTAGACGACACTCGACCCAAATTTATTAAAATGTCAATTTTCGGTCGATTTATTTTATTAAAATCATTTTCTTCCCCCTTAAGATCAACCAACTAGATAGAGGGAGATATTTTAGAGAGAGAAAGTAAATTTGGGGGATTCTAATCCATCTTATGCTTCTCATTTAGAAAAGTTATATAATCGAGGTAGGCTACATTTCACCTATCTCAATTTTTAAAACTATATATATTTTTTATTTTCCTTATTTAATTTTTAATTTTTAATTTCATAACTTAAAAATAAGGATAAGGTTTTATTCATAATTCTTTTATTATGTAATTTTTTATATGTTGTAGATATGATCATTCTAGATATTTAAGTATTTTTCTAAGAAATTTCCACTAGGTAATTTGAAATATATATTATTTACAAATTGAAAAATGATTCTATGTTACAACCCAACCCAATAATACCCACAGATAAAATATGTTCTATAATGTTGAATTGCGACATGCCAGCCCAAGATCTAAGTTTTGATGACAATTCAAATTTCATTTTTAAATTACCCATGTTACAGAGCTACTAATTCACTTTCAATGAGAAAAATACAATAAATTCATCCACAAATTTCTTTTTATTCATCATTAAAATATATTTATAAAAGATATATTATCTACATTACAAGGCTACAAGAGCAAATAAATAAATAACCATAACTGCACAAAAATTAGAAAAATACCTATATAGTCTCTGACATATTAGAACTTGGAACCACATCTACTTAACTGGCTCCTTCCCTTTTCCTTGGTTTGAAAAATAATATATAAGAGGTGTGAGCCAACATAGCCTAGAAGGACAAACCCACTAATCTAAAATTCTAATTATTTCATATATTATATATTTAATTTAATTTAAAAGTAATTCATCATAAAATTATCATACTAAGCATAAGTTTTGAAAACTGGAAGGTAAAAAAAATGCACCTGTAATTTTTATGGATTTAATGAATATGGTATTTAGACATTATTTGGATTAGTTTGTGATATTGTTCATAGATGATATTTTGTTTTATTTTACTACTGATGAAGATCATGCTAGGAATCTGAGAATTAATTTGGAAACTCTAAGGTAGCATTTGCTATATATAAAATTCTTCAAATATGAGTTATGATTGAGGAACATATCTTTTTTGGGGTAAGCACTAAGTAATAGAAGTATTTCTATAGATCCTCAGAAGGTTCAAGTTGTTATTGATTGGCCAAGACCTACTTTAATATTTGAGGCATTTAACTTTCTAGGCATGGTCAATTATTACATGATTTTTTAGATGAAATTTTCTCAAATTTCTACACCTCTAATGAGATCGACTCAAAATTTAGTAGCTTTTATTTGGGCATCTGATAGTGAGGTTAGCTTTTAGAAGCTGAATGATTGTTTGACTTATATTCTAATTTTGACTCTACCATCTAGTATAGAAGGATTTTGGATATTCAATAATGCTTCATTGAGAGGACTAAGATGTGTATTGATGTAACATGAAAATGTGATAGCTTATGCTATTAGATAGTTGAAGCCACACAAAAAGAACTATCTGATGCATGGTCTATAACTTGCTACTGTGGTCTTTTCTTTGAAGATTCGAAGACACTATCTATATGAATGCATATGTGAAATCTTCACGGATCATCAGTCTGAAATATATATATATACTCAAAAGGATAAAGGTATAGGAGATGGCTTTAATTAATTATAGAAAATGATCTAACTATTTAATATTAGCTTAGCAAGGCTAATGTGATAGTAGATGTTAAAGTCTTCTAAATTTTCATACATTTAGCTTACTTCTAATGAATCCCTTGTATGAGATATAAAGATATTATAGTTGAAGGTGATTCCTTGTGATAATCAAGATTATAGTATATTAACTCGGATGATTATTCATCCTTCTTTATAACAAAGGATTCAAAAACTCAAAAGTTAGATGTATGACATGTGAAGTTGATTGATCTGATCAAAACTGATAAGAAGTATGCACTTTGAGCATCTGATCGATTTTGGTATTATCTTATATAAGAATAAACTTTGGGTTCCTAATTTTTGAGTTTTGAGATTGGTTATTCTGTATGAAGCTCATTATTCTAGGTATAATATTCATCCATGAAGTAGTAAACTATATGATATGAATGTATAATTTGGTGGCATAAATTAAAAAAAAGATGTAGTATATTTTATTTCTAAATGTGAAATATGTTAGTTAGTGAAGGCAGAATATTAGAGATCAGGAGGTTTTCTGTAATCATTACCCATTCTTGAGTGGAAATGGGAAGAAATGACTATGGATTTTATTATAGGTTTTCTCAGCTCGAGATAGGGACATGATGCAATTTGGGTTGTAGTGAATCATTTGATTAAATAAACTCATTTTATCCTAATTCGGTATTCTAATTCTATAAACAATTTAGCACTGATATATGTGTGTGAAATTATCATCTTACATAGATACCACATATTATAGCCTATGATAGAGATGAAAGTTTACCTCTATACTATGGAGGGGCATGCATTTAAGTTTGGGTATGAAACTATATTTCAGTGTGATGTTTCATCATTAGACTGATTTATAATCTAATATGACTATTCAAGTATTGAAAGATCTTTTGAATCTCTGTGTTTTGGATTTTGATGATAGTTTGGAATACCATATTCCTCTGATCAAGTTTTCTTACAATAATAACTTTTAGTCAAGCATAAGTATGACTCTATATGAAGCCTATATTGCAGGAAGTGTTGTACACCATTATTATCCTTGACAGAGGTGGGTGAGATGACTATGATTAAGCCAACTTTTATTGATGATGCTACTAAAAAAGATTTATCTGATTAGAGACAGATTAAAAGTTGTATAGAGCAAACAACAAAATTTTTTTGATTCTAAGCATTACGATGTAGAGTTTCAAGTAGGAGACTTTATATATATGTGAAGATTAGGCTGAAGAAAGGCATCAACACATTTTGCAAGGAAGGAAAATTAAGTCCAAGGTACAATGGACCATTTGATATTAATGAAAGTATTAGGATATTTACTTACAGGTTATAATTACCAGATTATATGTCTGAGACTTATACTGTGTTTCATGTGTCACTTATGAGAAAATGAGCATCTAATTCTAAAAATAAGACATCTACTAAAGACATCAAGGTAAGTTTGAATCTGAGTTACATGGAATAACTAGAGAAGTTCTAGCCTATGATGTTAAAAAGTTAAGAAATAAATTGTAATAGCCCGTATTTTGATTATGCCACTTTTTTTGGAGTCATTATAACTCCCAATCATAATTCATCTTCGTCATAGTATTTTGATTGTAATATTTTACTCACACAAAATTTTTCATAATTTTTGGGCACCAGCAAAAATCCTTATGAAATTTGTACATGTCGGTACAAGTGAGAATTTTGAGACTTTCAAGTGTCCGTTTTGCAAATCAATTTTATCGATATTTTTTAAATAAATTGATTTATTTTATGCATATTTTCTATAATTTTTAAAGTCCTAAAATGATTTATTTGAATTTTTATTCAAAAGAAATTGATTAAATAAATTATATAATATAAAAAAATTATTTTAATTAAAATATCTAATGTCACTAATTAAAAAATTTTGACAATACTTTTTCATCCATTGTTTTCGGCAACAGAGAAATGTTTTAGGAATAATTAGAGAGAATGTGAGGAGAGAGAAAGAAGAAGTTCAAATTTGGTGGCCATGGAGCAATTTTTGTCCGTCGACACAGTTGGGATATTTGCTCGTCTCGTTATAAGGAACCTTTAGATTATTTTTTATTTAAAATATTTTGTATTTTTAATATTTTTTCTGATCAAATTTGTATTTTCGTTACCGAAAAATATGAATAATTTTGTGTTGGTAAAACTTTCATTGTGTAATTTTTTGTATGTTATAGAGATCGAGATTATAAACATTTTGAGTATTTATTTAATATTTTTTACTGGGTGATTTTAAAAATATAATGATTTTTTATCTACTCAGAAATTTATTTTGACCTCTAAAAATAGTTGTGTAGTATAATAAAAGTCTTAAAACATCATTTTATACAATTAATAGTATTTTGATAATTTTTTATAAATGTGCATTTTTGTCTAATATGATATATTTTTGTTGTCTACCGTTATGATATTTTGTCATATTCTTAATTAAGTTTAATTATGCATTATTTTCTACAATACTTTGAAAATATATATGAATATGTGCTTGAGTAATAGCTGTTTGTTATTACAGTTATAATATTATGATAATAATATGTGTGTGAAACAAACAAATAAAGATTGATTGACCTGTTGGTTGGAGACTAATCGACCTATATAGGATGGTGGGCCAACTGGCTTTCCTTTAAATATTATGATTTGATATTATCCTTTACTAATTCATGTGATACACAATTGAGAGTTATATAGAGATGATTACTATACCGACGGGCAAAGAGTGATGACTCTATTTACTAAGCCAATGGTTTATTAATACTGATACTAGTACTAAAAAAAACGATGATAGCTAAGACTTCTTAATTGTTTAATGTTAATATTGAAATGCATATTTTTTAGATATTATTTTTATTATTATATGAATTTATCGTTATTGCGCTAGGTTATTATTATTGCATTGTTTTATTACTCTAACAACTTTACTATTATTGATATATATACTAATATTATTTGATGTTATTGATTTACTATATTGATACTAAGCATGTGATATATATTGAGCACATGATATATATAATTTATTGAGAATGTGATTGAGATTTGATATTGAGAATGAGATATTGATTTAATGCTGATATATAATATATGGATAATATATATACACTATTATAAAATTTTACTACATTGATTTGATTTTAATAGTATTTATTGATACTTTGATTTGATACTTTATCTAATTTTTTTATTAATTGATATTACATATATGATGATTACTTTATAGATTTGATATTCATATTGATTTACTGTTTTACTGGCTTTCATATTATAATATTTTACTAGTTATAGGTTATATTACTATTGCATGTGAATTTTACTTTTTCCGTATTGATTCAATGATCATATGAATGTAACTACTATGGTTTAACTATTGACATGCATATTGTTCATTTATTATATTTTGAATTCAATTATATGTTTTGGTGACATGCTGGATTTTTTAAGCTCATTATATGTGGTTAAAAAATTTCAGGTCATGGCATGGAAGTAGGAGTGTGAAGCTGGTCAAGATTCTTTAGGTTTTATTTCTTTTTATTTTAGTTATTCCTTTATACTTAAGATAGAATATCTATAATATGATTGTGTAGATCTTGAGTATTTCATATGATTTTGAAAAATAATATAGATGTGTACATTGATGTTTAAAATTATAGAATATATTTTGTTGTTTATTAGTGACATATGATATTACATAGCTCTAGTAGTTATCTATTAAAAGATTAAAAGAATAATTGTTCCAATTTAGGTTCTAGGGCATCACATAAATAGATTCTAATGATTAAAGTTCAGTGGAATAATATAATTAAATGAGAAGCTACTTGAGAGAAAAAATCTGATTTGAAATAAACGTATCCCAATTTATTTATGTGATTAGAGATATGAGTTTTGAAATATCAAGGATGACATTTTTTTTTAGGATGGGAGAGTTGTGACATCTCTAGGTTTAACATTTAGTTTAACTTATTATGACCTGAATTAAAAAAGATAAGTGTTTGAACTTTTGTGTTTTCAACTCTTTTGTGTGTGTTCGCGAATGTGAAGTATGTATGAAAAAGATATGCATGTGTTTTTGGAGTAAGTTCTAGAGGTCAGAATGCATATTGGAAAAAATCTAAAATTATTCCTAGAGTGTTCGACACTGTGAATCCTATAGGTTGGAGCTATTACCGGCACTGCAGGGCATTAGAGCTAATTTTAATAATAAAAATATCTAAATTTACAATTCCATTCATTCAAACATCATGGTAGCAAAGTAAGAGAGAGAATGGAGAGAATTTTTAAGAGAGAGAAAAGACTTTCGGATCGCTTCAAGTCATTTTTAGCTGTCGGCCCAATCTTGAAAGTTGTATGGATCAAGGTATGTTATACAATGTCTGTCTCAATTTTAAAAAATATAAATTTTTTTCTAATTTTTAAATTAAATTTTTATTTTCTTTACCAAGAAATGGGGATAACTTTGTATTAGTAAAACTTTCGTCGCGAAATATTTTATATGTTATATAGATTGCGATTTTGAATATTTGAAATATTTTCTAGAAATTTTATAACAAGGATTTTGGAATTTATATTTTTTATTAAATAAAAAATAATATGGACTCTAAAAAATAGTGTTGTTGTATGATTAAAACCTTAAAATATGGTTCTACATAATTTTTGATAATTTGATTATATTTTGAAACAGTAAATTTGTTATCATCAAAATTTTATGTAGCATATCATTATAGAAAAATGTGCAATTTTGATATGGACTCAATTAGGGGTGTCAATATTTGACACGACACGAAAACCCGACCCGGACCCGACCCGAAAAATCCGGGTTGAACCCGACCCGATTTCAAAACGGGTCGGGTTCGGGTTCCAGAAGTTGACCCGTTTAAAAAACGGGTCGGGTTCGGGTTGACCCGTCGGGTTGCCGGGTCAACCCGCCAACCCGTTTAATTAAAAAAAAATTCAAATCCCGCCATGCCCGCCCGCACTGCCCGCGCATTGCCTGCCGCGCTGCCCGCCGTACTGCCCACCAGTGCTGCCCGCGAGCAGCCCGTGCCCGCTGCCTGCCCGCGCTGCCCCCACGCCTGAGCTGCCTGCCGCGCAGCCCCCGCGCACGCGCCTGCTGCTGCATGCCCCGCGCGCCCGCTGCCTGCCACGCGCAGCCCTCGTGCACGCGCCGAGCTGCCTGCCAGCGCCCGTGCCCTCTCGCGTCCGCACCGCTCGCCTCCGCCTCCGCCTTCCGCCTTCCGCCTGCCGCCGTTCCGGCGCCGGCAAACCCAAAACCGGGTCGGGTCGGGTCAACCCGGCAACCCGCCGGGTTGGGTCCGGGTTCAAATTTCCGACCCGTTTGTCTACCCGGGTCGGGTTAGGGTCGACCCGTTTGAACCTGGGTCAGTTCCGGGTTCGACCCGAACCCGTCCCGTGACCCGAAATTGACACCCCTATACTCAATTATGCTTTATTGCTACCATATGATGAAATGTATGTTCATGATTGCACTCAGTGTATTATGGCTGAGTTAAAAAGTTTTGGAGGTGAAAGTAGCAAGATATTTAGTGCATGTAAGGCATATTCTTGTGGAAAAATGTCATGTTTTGGTGCCTATAGACATGTTCTGGTGCTATAAGCACATTAGGAATCATAAGGGGCAAAATCCTTTGAGATTTTTTCTGTGACTGTGAAAATATATTATGTTATGTTCTTTGAAATGAATTTCAATTTAATGACTGCTCGATATTATTATCTGAGTTTTTTAATAACTGTTATGTTTTTATAAGTTTGCTCACCATAGTAATTTACTATACCGTATTTAAATATTTTAAAAAATGTTTAATAAAATAAATATTTAGAAATTTAGATCAATGTTTGTGGCATGCTGAGCTATTTTAGCATACTATAGTTTTATATTATAATTTTCAGGATTTGGAAAAGGGAAGGATCCTTTTGATTAATTACAACTCATAATTTGATTTGAGTCTATAGGTATTTCTTTTATTAATTTTTGTAGAGTCATCGCTAGTTTATTACGTTGAAAGACTTCTCAAGTTTTGGAAGAGAATGAAGTTATTTTTATTCTTCTTTCCCTTAATTGCATTGAACAAAGTTCATCTATGCAAATTAATTTATGATTGGTTTAGAAAAGCTCTCCTATATACTTATATTTGATCATTCTATAAATGGTGGCAACATATAAAATATTCATTAATCCTTATCATTATTCAATTTATGATTGATTGGAGAAGTGTATAAATGAATGCATTCTTAAGATTATTTCACTAGTGGGCTTTGGGAAGCTCTTATATGAATGTTTGTGCTCATAGCGATATGCATATTCCAAATTTCAACAATGTGAACAAACTCTAATGGTAATCTTTCTATAATTCATTAATTACATAGAGTTGTTGGAAAGTTCATGGTTCATTCAGAGATCGATATATCTATGCCATTCCCTTCAAATGTCTTATCTACATATTCAATGAGAAGGATGATAGCTATATTGAAAGGATATGAGTTGCTGGTGAGAAGTAATTTGCAATTGCTTGTTTCATTCAATCTTGTATTTAACATAAACCTTTAAAAGTAGTGCTTCATATCTATTAGTTCTTGTGTGGAGTTTATATGAATTTTGAAATGGAGAATGTTATCAAAAATGAATTTCTTTGAGATGGTTTATATATTTATATTCATTGCTTTTATTTAAGAATTAGTATTCACTCTTTTGTTTATGTTGGGAAGGAATATATGCATGTGTGAACAATGCTATGAGATATTGAGAGCTATCATATATATAAAAGTTTTGCAATCAAACCACATTTGTTAATTTTAATAATTATAAGAACCGTATGCAATTTGATATTCTCGTACTTATGCATAGTTGAATGGTTGCATTTTCTCTAGTATGTGTATGTCAACATTAGCAAAGCATCACATTTGTGATTTCTTGCAACACAATTTTGCAAAACTCTTCATGCCATCCATGCATAATTTCATACTTCAATTTAAATGTACACATAACTTTATATGTTATAATTACTTGCTTGTGTCATTCACTTATTTTTTTTTTTGTTACTTGTGAGGAACTTATCTTTTGTGCACGTGTTGGTTTGTGAGTCGTGATTTCCTAGGCCTCAGGAGAGGCCTCTTCTTTTTGTTGCTCTCAAGTCAGGTATAATTTCTGTAACTTATAAAGACCTCCTCTATTGTTGTGATGAACAAGTTATACTTGCATACACACTTTGGACCTATTTTTTTATTTTTATCCAATGATATATGGTAAGATGTGTTAAACATTGGTCATAGGTTAGTGCATTAACGAAGCCTTGACCTTATTGGCTAAGTCTTTCCCTCTTTGTGAATATTAGAGACCTTCATATGGTCACCTAGACCAGTAATGTAGGCCACCTATTTATGCCATATACATTGTTTTTTTTTTACATGAAGCAGACCTTGCTGAGATGTTTTCTTTGGATTTTAAAATACTTAAATAATTCTAAAAATCACATCTTTAATGATTTTGGGCTTTTAAATATTATTTTTGTTAATATAATTAAGAATGTGAAAATAAAAAAATATATAAAATCTGGGCTTTGGCATGTTAGGTTGATCTTTATATTTGTTTTATATTGTATGTCCCCTTATCGGTGATAGATTCAGCTCTATTATTTCAACCTAGTATAAAATCTATGTTTGAAGTTCATTTGCTACAAGTAATAAATAAAATATATAAGAATTATTAAAATAAAATAATTGAACCAATTGATGGAATATCATTAATAAACTCCTAATCAATCCTAAAATGGGTAATGAATCAATTAAAATAGTAATCACATATCAAAAATAATTACATAATAAACAAAATCAATTAAATAATAAGGTGATTATATATTGGGTAGCTCAAGCTTATTAAGTTAACCCCAAAGAGAATTAAATAAACCTCACAGTCCTAATGTAAATAAAGATAATTGCCCCTCCACTTAAATAATGAGTTGATAAATCACTATTCAACCAATTAAATGAATCTAAATCTATAAGCTAAGTTAAATATAAATAAAAAAAGTGATTGTGGAGTAACCCGGGTCTATAAGATAATTAAGTTAGCCCCAAGGATGATGAAATAAACCTTATGGCCATGATTTAACAAAGACAATTTTTATTCAACCTAAATAACCACTAATAAGCTATTAATAAATTGAAGCTTTTATAGATATATTCAATTTGGAGAATAAATATGTGTCAAACTCATAAGGCTTTAAAGGTTTAAAAGATGATTAATAAAATCTAATGTATATATATTCTTTTATATCACATATTCCATTAATGAAGTTTATAGGTTGGACTATCTTGAGTTGCGGGGTTATGTATCCTAAGGAGGTATTGGTCTATGTACCCATTATGAAAATGCCATGAATGGATTGACAAATATAGATTTTAAATCATAAACCTAATAAGAAGAAAAGAAAAAAAAAATATTTTAAAAGTATTTTTAAATAAGACATCTGTGGTGTTGGAGAAGCAAATGAACTTCAAGTTAAACTCTAGTGCTCTCACCTATGTCAGATTTGTGTTTATCTCTGTGCCCTCTTCCTTAATATATGTAAGGTACATAGGATAGATTATCTTGAGATAAGAGGCTACGAGTCCTAAGGAGGCCTTGGTCATCGTGCCTGTTGTGACAATGCCACGTAACCTCACAAGTTAAGGGACAAAGGTCTAAAAATCTACACAAATCATGTTTGAACCTTGTTAAGCCATATAGGAATCATATTCCAATATTGTTTGAATCATATTCTAATCATATTTGAACCAAGCTAAATTATATTAGAACTTTGCCTGAACCTTATTTCAATTTTATTAGAACTTCTTCTAACATTGTTGGAACTTTATTCTAATCATATTCGAACCTTATTAAACTTTGTTTGAAATAACATTGAATTTTTTCAAATCATTTTAATAGTTTATTAGAATTTTGCTCAAAGTATGAATAAAATTGTAATTTTATTTGAGCAATAGTTGATCTAAATTTAAATAAATTATTTTTTTATGGGTAATGTGATGCCTAATGTGAGCTTAGACTGAGTTTTTTGTTTTGTTTTGTTTTGAAGCACATACTTAGTCTCTGCTTCTCCTCATCGACTCACCATGCTTGGACCTAAATTCTAGTTAGGGGGTGTCAATTTATGACACGACCCAAAACCTGACTTGAAACCGACTAGAAATTTCTTGTTTCGGGTTGACTCCTTTAACAAATGGATCAGATTCATGTTTTATATTTTGATCCATTTGAAAAATTGGGTCGTGTCCAAGTCAGCCTCCTTACCTGAAATGGACCCAAAAATACTCGTTGGCACCTCCCGCTCGTGTCTTGCCTACATCTAGGGGTGTCAATATTTGACACGACCCGAAAACCCGACCCGAACCCGACCCGAAAATTTCGGCTTAGGGTCAACCCGAACCCGAAACGGGTCGGGTTTGGGTTCAGCATTTCGACCCGTTTCAAAAATCGGGTCGGGTTCGGGTTAACCCTTTGACCCAAAATTGACCCGAAAGTGACCCGATTTTGACCCGAAAACCCGAGATTGACCCGATTTTGACACATTTTTGACCCGAAAAGAGGCGATTGACCCGTTTTGACCCGAAAATTAGACATTTTCTTGTTGGAAACGGGTCATTCGGGTCGTGTCGGGTTGACCCGGACCCGACGCGGGTCAGGAAAACTGACCCGTTTTTAAAAACGGGTCGGGTTCGGGTTGACCCGAATAGTGCCGGGTCAGTTTCGGGTTCGACCCGAACCCGACCCGTGACCCGAAATTGACACCCCTACCTACATCTCCATTCCAAACCACGTCCCACCCACTTTTGCCCGCATTGCGTTCGCGTGACCGCATCAGCCCGCATCACATCCCGCTTGCTTCTGCCCGCATTGCGTCTGCATGAGTCCGTGACTGCATCAGTCTGCATTGCATCCTGCCCCCAGCTGTGCTCCAGCTCGCACGCCGCACATGTCCTGATCTAGCTCGTAGTGCATGACCACGTCCAACCCACAACGCGTGACTACCTACAGCCTGGCCGCGCTCGCACTCGGGCTTGACCGCTCTTAATGTCGAACTTTTATTTGGTCCAGTGCAAGGACCTAGAGGAAGGTTCGGTTTTGTCTAAAAAAGTGCAAATACCGAGTTTTTTGAAAAAATACCGAGTTTTTCAAAAAACTCGGTATTTGCACTTTTTGACCTATTTTAAGCAAAAACCGAACCTTCCTCTAAATCCAGTGAAAGGACCTAATAATTGCTCCTTAATGTCACCTTCTCTACGGGTCCGCATGTCGGCGATCCAAAATTGGGGCAGGGTTAGGTACATGTTCAGATTTCTGAAGCATTTGTGCAATTGGGTCAAATTTGAGTTAGAGCACTCGAGGTAATAACTTCGGGTTAGACTTCTGTCCACCCCCTACTTCTACTTCTACTCCCCCTTTTTGCCAGGTTGAGCCCATGGCGGATTCGGCGAAGCTTCAACTCTACTCATACTGGCGGAGCTCTTCCTCACATCGTGTCCGCATCGTACTGAATCTTAAAGGTCTCTGAAAACTAACAAGGATAAAAACCCTAAGTTGACAAGTTTCAACTGACGAGGCTTCTTTCTTCCCCTGTAGAATATCGCGTGCTTTGTTTTTGGATCGTCCCTAAATTGCTTATTCCTCTGTTTGATAGGGTTGGAGTATGAGTACAAGCCCGTTAACCTTTTAAAGAATGAGCAGTCGAGTCCTGGTCTGAAACAGACGTTTTTCTTGTTTTTCATCATGCATTATGTATCACAGACCTATCATTTATTTATTTCTGTAATTAGTTTTGGCTATTGAATTGCAGAGTTTGCTAAGTTGAATCCACTTAAATACGTTCCGGTGCTGGTAGATGGGGATGCCGTGATAGCCGACTCTTTTGTGATTACATTGGTGAGTTCTTCCAAATATCAACATCTAGGCCAGTTTTGGTGCAAAAAATCTCATGGCTCTTGACTTTTGAGGCATGGAGTAAAAATTTCGCGTCTGAGGTGAATAATGTTCTGCTTTCTTTTGTCTAGTATTTGGAAGACAAATATCCCGAGCATCCTCTCCTGCCCAAGGATCTGAAGAATAAAGCACTCAATCTTCAGGTAAACTGGGAATAACTGACTTTATAATGTCTATTCAGGTTGCTGTAGTTATGGGTTTGGTTTACAAGTAATGGTTTTTGTTTTCAGTAAGGCAGTAGGTAATTTTCAATTGTTGGCAACTTGTCCAACATTTGGAAATTGGAGATGCAAATGCTCAGGGAAACAAAAATTTTATGTAACGACTTGGTATTTGTATATTTGTTGTGTTCGGATGAGTTTCTGGAAAATTCCATCTTTAGCACAAGTCTTCTTTCTGCACACAACAAAAAAATGTTGAACCTACCTAAATGAATGATTAGGCGGGAAGACTGTTGCCTAAATCAGTGAATAAATTTGGAGGCATGAGAAAGGACATAAATAAGCTCAATAGTTTTTTTAGAGTGTTAGATGGTGTTAAAACCTCTCTCATATTTATGGGCACTTGGATAAAGGATGGTTTTTAACTTGATAGAGTATATGTTGGTTAAATATGTTAACTCACTTTGATTTGTATTGGATCAAAATGCCTCTTGATTCTTGAATGAGGGTATTTTTTTACTCTGATCAATCAGAACTTAGATAACAGGGTCATGTCAATTTTGAGATTTACATTTCATTGTGAGCCATTATTCTTCGATAATGATGGATAGATTGATGGAGGCCTTAGATCTCAAGATTAATGATGTTGTAGATTTGAATCATACCATTAAATCTATTGATGCTTTGAGATTTGTGTTGATTGCTCTCTTGTGGTGGTATTCTTGTAGTTTTCCCCTATTTTACATTTTTGGTATTGTTGTTGGATGGTCCTTTGCCCTACATTTGACCCTTGCATTTCTCTGGTATTTGAGGGAATTTCTGATGATGAGCTTCAAGTGTCTCATCAACAATGATTGGTATTTAATAAATTTAAGAAGTGCATGATAGGATTGAGTGCTGTCTCTTATTAGGCCAGAGAGAAATGGTCCTAGGTGATGACCCCTAATAAAAGCTCATGTAGGAACTTGGGTCAATTACTAAAATTTAGAAGGCTTTATAGGTGCAGCATTGGATAAAATCCTAGGGTGATTCCCCCACTCTTTAGTGTATCTTTGACAGATAAAAATGATCCTTAATAATGAATTAGTTGGAAATGAGTTGGTTGGCAAAGAGCCATACCAATTCATTGAAGCCCCTTTTCGAGCGTCATAGGAGTGAGTATAACCTTGAACTTGCTTGCTTCTTTTATTATGGTTGGAAAGACTTGGCATTGAGTTGGGTCAATGGTTCGAGAGATTCACATGATTGTTCTAAAATGTTTGATGTGCTCATAGGGATCGATGGCCCTTAGTACGGAGCTATGATTGACATTTTGAATCCATGTGGATTATTGTGATAGAGAATTTGATCAGTGAAGGGAGCTCTTTCATCTAAGTTTCATCATTAGGGGGATTATTCTTACTCTCTATGAATTCCTCTTCAAAAGGTCATTGGAGTTCTTGACAAATATGCTCATGATGGACTAGATTGACAGGAGGAGAATGTAGCATATGAACTTGCAGTTTTTGGGATATTCTCTATGTTGGTTGAATGTTGTAGATTGGGTGGTCCTGTTGAAGTCCTGATGGGTTCGATAGCCTTGAATGTTGTTTGGAGGATGACCTCCATTATTTGTCTCATGATGATGATATCTTACCTTATCAATTCATGGATGAGACTCCATTAGGGGTGTTGTTGTTTTGCAACGTAATTCATGAAGCTAAATCATTTCATCCTATCCTTCTTTCTTGTATCAAACTCCATCCTCGAGGGAGTGACCATATTTTCCTGTAGATTCTGATATCTTCCCATGATTTTCATGGTGATATGAGCTTAATGAAGGATCTTGTTGTTTGGAATTTGGATATGGTACCCAACTTGGGAATTTGTTGAGAGGATTCATTTAGTGTTGTGCTTGCTTTCTTTTTGAGCTTTGATGATTGAAGATTTTTAGAAGTTTAAAAATTGAGAATAATCGAACTTTCAATTATTATATGGGATGATTGATGATTTCATAAGGTGCACTCCAATTACCAAGCATAGGTATGTTTCCTATGATCATTCCCGAACTATTGCATGTTGAAAATAGTATTGAATGCTGTTTAAGTTTTTTTTGAAAGATATCATATCTAACACGCCTTGCTTCACGTATAGTATACACATACAACCAAAAATTGATGAGCTTGCTCTGAGGAATGATTCCCTGGGAAGATACATTGATGCCTAAGTTAGTGAATGAAATTAAAAGGCAAGTGAAAGGATTAAAAGCAACTCAGTAAAACTTTTTCGAAGTGTCAGGTGGTAAGATAATACTTACCACTCCCTTGGGGTATTTATGGACATTTGAATGAAGGGTGTTTTAATATTTTGTGGAACATATGATGGATAAATGTGTCACCATCGGTTATATGATGGATAAATGTGTCACCATCGGTTTTATATTTGTGACGGATTAAAATGACTTTTAATCAAGAGCATTTTGGTCCTTCGATCAATTAGAGGTTGGAACCATGCCATGTTGACTTTGAGATTTGTGTTAGACCAACATGCTTGTAGTAATAATGGATGAATCCATACAGATATAGGCCTTAAGATAGTGTTTTTGGAGACATGAATCATACAATTAAGTCTATGTTAATTGGCTTTGAGATTATTTCTAATGATGGTTTTAATTGGATTGTTAGATGCATGTTGAAACCCTAAGATCAGTATTTCCATAAGCTTGATTGTAGGGTTGACAAAAATCTTGATTTGATATGGACATATATATCAATGGCGCAAAATGGACCGCACCATGGCATACGACGTAGCGCGGTGCACAAAATAGCGTGTTCTATTTGTGCCATGCATGGGTAATGAGTAATGACACATGGCGTAAGGTGCAAATGGCGCGCACAACATGTTATAAATTTCAAATTATAAATTGTAATTAATTTTTTTAAGATTTATATATTAATATCACAATTAATTATTAACTAATTAATCATCAAATTAATAAAATATCCAAAATAAAGGATTTAACTTTTTTGTAGGATTTAAAGCTATCATTTTTCTATTTGGCGGGATATAGATTAAATTATGCTTAAATCTTGTTCAAATTAATTGATGTAAGTTTCTGTAGGATTTAAAATTGTTATTTTTGTTGTTTGACAGGATATTTATGCTTAAATTTTTTTTTCATCAACCTATTGTTTACTATTTAATGGTATTTAATAGTAATAAATATATATATTTTAATTATTTTATATTATATGTCATGTTTAAAATAGCGCATGCCACGTCGTGCGCTATACTCCATGGCTCCACGGGAAATTTTGTGCCTTACTATAAAATATATATATTGAGTTGATTGAACTTTAACAAAAGACTATCACAGTATGATTGATTTGAGAAGGCACAATCAAGGATTTAGAGCTGAAGTTCCAAATACATACATGTCTATTAGTGTAATGAGTTCATACTGTGAATGACTTAATCGTCAACCATCATTCTATGCAAGTTCATAAATCAATCATCCATCATGTACCACAAGAGATATGTCATCTGTTATTTTGTCCTAGTAATAGTCTTTTGTTATTTTTATGCTCTTATGTGTATCTTAATAATTCCCCCCCCCACATGAGAATCCTCCACATTATTCATCATGCCTCCTCAAATGGAAGCATTTCAACACCAGTGAGTGTAATGCACCAAAATATTAGTCAACCCTCAACGCTTGTATAAGGGCATTTTGGCTTTTGAACTTTGCTCGACAATGCTAGAAACTACCGAGACCCAGCTCTGGAAGCTGTAAAAAACATATTACACTTGATCCCGATTCCCGACTGAACCATTTGTACTATTACCACTTGTTAAGAGGGCAATATTAAGGATCCAAATTAAGTCTAAAACACTAATTAATTGACACAATCTACTTAAAATTTAAAGTTAATAGGTAAGTGCCATTACTTTCAACATGGGATTATTTTCTCTTTCATGTGCAACTCAATACTCTCCCGAGAAAAGAGGCCATATTTGCTATCACTCCTCAAATAGTAGTTTTTTCATTACTATCAAGTATCATGCATCAAGAACTTATTCAACCATGTTGAACCTATGTGGGGGTTCCTTGTTGGATATTGCTCAGCTATGATTGAATCCACCAACATCCACGAGAGCAACTAAGCACTTGAACCACTTTATCCCTACTAAACCATCAACTTTGTGGCTGAACACTTGTTAGGAGGGTGAAATGTCTAGGCCCAATACTACAGAGGATGGACATTCATCAATCCAAAAGCTTACCTAATGGGTAAGCACCATTACTAGTATATTAGGAATTCAACTCTTTTTTTTTTTTCACTTTTGATGTGGGTTATTTCCATTCTTGCATATATTTTAACAATTATAACCAAAAATCTAGAACTCCAACAATGTGACAAACTTTTTTCTTTCTCAGGTAGCTAGTATTGTGGTGTCCAGCATTCAACCTCTTCACAACCTGGGTGTTTTGGTAAGCTTTTTATTGGGATAAATTTTGATGCTTGTTTGATTTGTTGTTCCCTGATGTAAATGGCTGTGGCGATGATGGAATGCAGAATTATATTGAGGGGAAACTTAATTCTAATGAGAAAGTTGCTTGGGCTCAGTATCACATCAATTATGGCTTTGAAGGTTAGTCTTTACCATAGACCATTATATATTTTCTCCAATGCACGACATGAATCATCTTCATTGTTGAGCATAATCCTGGCTTTTTTTAAAGGAAAGGTATTTTTATCATAAATTGCACTAGATAGTGAATGTACACACAATCAAATGACACAAACTGACCTGCATCAGTTTTACTGTTCATGGATCAGATATTTATTTTTCTATGATTACCTATGGAATTATGTGGTTTCCCTTTTTCTTTCTTTGATACCATTAGCAACCATTTTTTTAAACTAATTAATTAATTAATTTATTTTTTTATATAATGACAGATTTGATGTCACAAACAATCCTAAAAGATTTGCCAGTAAATATGTAATTGATTTCCAAAGTTGGAGATCCTTAATGAATAGAACATGTGCTAAATTTTTCATTCAAAATTTGGTCATGCTAATGAGGAAACGTTATTCTAGATTTCATATTTTCCAATACTCCCTCTCAAGTTGGAGAGTAGATATTTTCTATTTTGTACTTGCTTGTAATTTCTTGAGATCATGGAGTAGATATTTCTTTGATCATGAGAACAAATATATCTCCCTTGTCTATTAGGAATATTGACATGGCCAACATTCATTTTTTTCGTTTATGAAATTCTATCCACCTTAATAAAGTTGATGTAAAATTTGTCATCACAGTGGAGTATTAAGTCCTTAGCCATCAAGAATTATCTTCAGTTATAAAAGTTCACATACTCCTTTAACCATGGTTCTAAACTAAGCTTTCGTAGTGGAACATGCTACCCTCTTATTTCGTGCATCTCCATATGGCAGGTTTTATTGTGACAAAGATACAATAACCTGTTGTGGATCTTCTATCTATAATAGATCCTACATAATCTTCATTTGTATAAATCTCTAGGCTAAGCTTTTGAGTTTTCTTGAACAAGTTTCATCTTATTGATTTGCTTTGAGATTGTGAAGAATCTTAAGGATAACTTGCAAGTGCTTCTCTATAGAATTATGGATGAATTGATACTGACATAATAAACTATATCCCCTTTAGTGTAGGATAGGTAAATTATTCTCCCATTCAGTCACTGATATCTTCCATTTCTACTTAACTATCATTCTTTTTATTGACTTTAATATATGACAAGGTTCAATTTGCTTCCTATCAGCCTTATAACCAAGTATTTGCGTATGTTATATGATCTAACAAATGTTCGTTGAGAAATAAAGATGCCTTCATTGGAAATTACAACTTTGATACCCAAGAAGTATTTAGGCCTTCCAAATTCTTTAATGTCAAAATCTTTGGCTAGGATTTTTTGAGGGAATCTCTTTCAGTTAGGTTATTTTCTATTACAAATATATGATTCATATGTGCACCAACATGAATGTGATTTCCCTTTTTGGTTGAATATTTTTGTATTTTTTCTCACTATCCTTATGTCATAACCTGGTTTAGTGTCTCGAATTAATGAGGTGTGAATAGACGGCTGATGAATATTGAATATTTCTTTAACTAACATCATTAATAACAAATAGTTTTCAAAATATTGAAGTGTCACTAAACTCCAAATTCATTTTAAGAAGAAATACTATGACTATTGCAATTAAATACCTCTGTATTGTAGTGGCACATATACAATACATATTTTCTCTTCTTTTACTCATTTAAATTTCTCAAGATGATATATATACATCTATTAAATGATATGAGTGAGTTATAACACAACTCAATAAGTGTATCATATTTCTAGTTTTTAGTAACAAAAAATAAATATTAGAACAATATGCATGTTTATCTTAAGATAATAAAAAATTCTTTTGACAATTAATTCAATTTAGAAATGATATTACAATAGATTTTGGAGCATTAAGTATTAGTCCTATAATAAATTATGTTTTTTTGTAAATATTATATTTGTCACATGAGAAGCCGTTTAAATAGTATCAATTAAGGTACTTTCTTTTTCCAATATATGCTGTGGGCTCCGAAAATTCCATTTTTATGATGTGTGATCTCGGCCTCTCTGCGCCATCGGTCTATTTATTTTTAAGTGTTTGTGTGACGACGACGATAGAGAGTTTTAACGAGATTAGGTTCCGGGGGAATTTTCAGAAGACAGATTGGATTTTAGATAAGACACTACCCAGAGATTTCACTCTCATTTGGTGAGGACTTTTTGATCTGAGTTCTGGTTTCCTATAGGCGCAAGCCCCTATAGTTAATTACCCCTCATGATAACAAGAGAGAACTTTCGATTAAGGCTAGTCATTCAAGCGTTCACATAGGTTATGGACCTATCGTATAATAGCAATAATTTTAGGGTTTAAGTTTTTGGATTTGAATTTTAAAGTTTGGAATTTATAGTTTATCACCAATAGCTTAAAACTGATGGTGGGGGGAATGAAGACGAGCCCGATCAAGATCCCATGGTTCCGTCGTCCCGGGCTGTCATATTCCCTGGTCTACTTAGTCAGAGGAGGTAGTCGACCCAATCTGACATAAGGCAACTTGTCGGCAGCCATGGGTTGCTTCGTCCAAGAATACCTTGTAGACCTGGGTTGATATTTGTCTAAGGGGATATATCTGAATCCACCTTAGCTAACAGAGGGCTTTATGCCTATTGAATATACCCTATGATCCATCACTCAAGGGTTTGACGCCTTTAGGGAACATACGGGCTTTGGCCGTGATCGTAATATAATGGTGCCATTTTGCGGCAAAACCACCCGATCAGAGGGCACGTGCCACGTCCCTGCTGGCAAGAGACTATTTGAAGATGAATCCTAATGATACACCCGACACAACATTTACTCTTTGTGAGCTGAGGTTAGTTTCAAATTTATCACCCCCGACAAACGATTGCGGGAGGTGGATGATTTTTTAGTTTTAAGTTTTTAGGTGATTGATTTTATTTCAAGAAATTTAAGCTTTTATTGGATTTGAGATTTGACCCCTCCGGTTGAGATTTTCGATCAACACGGCCATCATCGGGGTGACATTAAGGTCACTTATTTTTGTAGGATTTTGGGAGATATTTTATAATTCAAGTCATGTCGACTCCAATCCTTTCAAGGAGGAGGATGAAACTTGAATATTTAACCCGTGCAGTATTCTTGGATTGTTGGATTTGGGACTTAGATGTGACGATTGGAGCACATGCGGGTTGTTAGTATTTGACCCTGCACAGCATTCTCGGTCATTGGTATTTATGCTTTTAACATATTGACCGGAGCACATGCAGGGATTGATTTTAGTTTAAGGGATCATATTTAATACATAAGGGGTATTTTAAAATATTTAAATATGATCAAATTATGAGAGTGATTTTTATTTAGAAAATGCCCAATATTTCACTTAAGGGCTTACGAACGCCTTCTGTCCGCTTGCACACATGTTGCGGATTCGGTGGCGTTAAAGCTTTTTGCTCAATCCCCACTACTAGATCATGCTTGTAGAAGAATTATTTTGCTTGCTCTAAATTCCTCTATTCTTTCCCCGTAGGAGATTGTGTCTTTGTTTGTAGGCTAGTTGTTGTGGGCACTACGAATTTCCTATTCATGCTCATAGGTGAATTGTAGCATGCTTGAGTATCATGTTTGCATTTAAAACTTTGTTTGAGTATCATGCTTGAGAGCAATTTCAGAGTCGTTGTGAATGTTATTCTTGCTCAAAAGTTATTATGTTTAGTTTTGTTCAGTTGGAGAGTTGCTCAGTTGAAGATCTTTATGAGAAATTATACATAGGCTTAATTATTGGAAGCATTTCATTAGAATTTTGGTAGCATGACTTAGGTTCTAGTTCTCATCCACAAGTCATCCTCTCTTCTTGTTGATAATTATTTTGTTTTCATCTGCAACTAGGAATCACTCATCTTGCATATGTGTTATAAGGTTCATTGAAATATCGTTATGCCTCTATTTGCAACTAGACTATACATGGCTAATTGATGGAAGTCATCACGGTAATTGATTATTTGTTGTTCACCAAGATGAACATGATGCATTTAAACTTTGATTTGCTAATTCATCCAAAGCCCAATTCTTGTTGTTCCATCAAATTTCTTTATAGTTCATTTTGTTCAAGTCAATTTAAAATCCTTTGCACTTTAGTTCAAATCCAAGTTCGAGTTGAGTTCACTTGCTTCAAGTCCAAGGTTTTGTTGTCTTTAAAGTTTATATTCACTTAGATTTGAATTTATTAAAAATCAATTGAATCAAGTCCACATGTCCCAAATTGATCTTTGAGTTTGATCAAGTCCATTGTTCTACTCATTCGAGTTCAAGTGTAAGTCTCGTTCGAGTCCAAATTCAACATTATTTGATCAAATTTGAATTAAAATTGATTTTAAATTTGAATTATGTTCAAATCAATTTTTAATTTTTTAGTCCAAGTTCTTTGTTGTTCACTGAAAATTTCGGCAGCCTCTCGGCGTCGCCTCCCCGCCGAGGGAGAAATCGGGACGGCATTGCCGTAATTTCTTCCTAACCGGACCTAAGGTCAACGACGTAGGGGCTTCGAATTTAAACCATCTCACCAGGATCTAAGATCGACTGCGTGAGGTCTTCAATTTGGAACCATCCTGGCCTGATCTAAGATGCGACGGCCCGGGGTCTTCAAATTTTAAAACCATCCCGGTCGGACCTAAGGTACGACGGTCAGGGTATTCGACACCTGTTAAAAATCTTTACATTTTTCTCTCTTTTATTTTAATTTATTATATATATTATAATATTTTATATAATATACACAATATATAATATATATCATATATAATATAATACTATATATACATATACCATATAATATATGATATATATACATTATTATATTATATACATTTATTATATTATATATTATATATAATATATATAAAATATAATAGAGATCGGGAAAGCAGATCGGGAAAGAGAGCCCGATCAGGCAAGGGGGCGGGATCGGAGGGGTCACGCACGCGGCGATGGGGTCGGCGTCGGAGTGGCGACGTCGGCGGAGGCTTGTCTGGCCATAGGCAGGGTGGTCCGGCGTCGGCAGGCGGAGGCGAGTTCGGCGCCGGCGACGAGTTCGGAAGGATGGCAGGAGTCGGCTAGGGCAGAGAGCTCGTGGGATCGACGTTGGTGCAAGAGGTCAGTCACGAACCTCTCTCCCTTGCGATTTTTTGTGCGTGAATGTGCGTCAGAGAGCGAATGAGGGGGAGCGTTGTTTTTTAAGTCGTGAGTATGTCGGTGTTTCAATCGTCGTGTCCGATCGGGTATGTCGGTGGAAGAGTCGGTGTATCTTTTTTTTTTTGTTGGGAGCTATTACAGTCAACAATATTACACCTCTAACCAATATTATAAGGTGGTGTACTCCATCAACCAACATGCACATGTAAGTATTTTTATAGAAATCATTTTATTTGTATTCTTTATATCATTTCATATCATTATATTGTAAGCAATATATGACTTATAATATATGCTGAATTATAATAGAAAAAGTCTATGCCATCCAATTCAATATGGCCAACAATATTTATTTGAGATAATTCATAATAAATAGGAACAACAATAAGTGGTTGAACATCAATTATAAATGATGCATCATGTTTAGAAGAAGTAATGTCATTACCTTAAACTAGAAACATGAGCATTCACCTCGAATTTAGATGATGAACTTTTTGCCATTTTGTCCTTATTTTGACTCTTTTATTGAATACGTAAGAGCATTAATGTGGATAGTCATGTTAATTACTACTATATCATGTATATCTCTTACTATTATAATTTGATATCGTTATCTAATGATATTAATAATTTTATTATTTTTTTATCAATGTGCATAAATCATAACTAATGTTTGTAAATTTTTTTAATTAGGTATATATAATTAGTTATTAGTTTATTAATTTATTTTTAAATTTTATTCTTATAAATATATCTTTAAAGAAAGAAGCTCTTGTTGATTAATTTAATGATTACTTATTAGTTTCCATTTAATTGTTTTTTTTATAAATTTAAATTCTCCTCTCTTACACAAACTAATAATCTAAAATTTTGACATAACTTTGACATCTAATGTTCCTATTTTAGTTCAAATCTACATAAATAATTAATTACGTTGCTCTTTTATATTTCTTTTAACTTAGAATTTACAAGTATTTTTAAATAAAATCTCCTTCTGTATGAATATAAATTATTCTTAAAATAATATTTTAATAAAAAGTAATTACATATATTTATCTTAACAATTTTTTTTTTAAATTGCTCGGGTGCAGCACAAGCCTAATCCATCAAAGGTTCAATTATCAATTGTGACCATAGTATCCTAATGAAGATGTAATATTTACCAAATTGTCTCAATAAAACCAAATTTAACGAAGATGATTAAGGAAGTTGGCTTAAAGATGTGATGACTTCAATAATAAATGATCCAAATAAGTTCCAATGAAAAGATAAGATCTTAGCTCACCTCAAGCAAGTTCTGGATGAGAACAGATTCCTTATTAGCTTCTCTTTTTACTCGATTTGAGGAATTTGGAGCTACTCGTCGAGGGCAAGAGATTGAATGAGAAAACTTTTAGTTTTAGAAGGTGGGGGATGAGGTTCATATGAAGGAAGGAAGGAAGGAAGGAAGGAAGAAAGATAAGTAAAGCGGAGTCGTGGATCGATGGGCTCTCTATTGTTGCCTTTGTTCTTGACCTCTCTCTCTCTCTCTCTCTCTCTCTCTCTCTCTCTCTCTCTCTCTCTCTCTCTCTCTCTCTCTCTCTCTCTCTCTCTCTCTCTCTCTCTCTCGCGGCGACCATCATCTCCCTCTCTCAATTAATTAATCCGCTGGCCTCTCTTGATCTCACTCTCCACTTTTTCCTCTCATCTCTTGCTGCTTGGGACAAAAAAACATTTTATCTTCGTCTCCCTGCTTTGTCAAAATCAATTTATTTGGATCAGTCAAACCGCAGTAGTCCGTTAAACTTTTTTTTCTAGGATATTACAGCTTAATATATTTAGAAAAAAAGCAACCAAGCATGCTCTTAATATGTTGTTGTCCGCATTGTCCTTCATCAAAAAGGTAATTGAAAACAGTCCATTCATACATATAGGCTTTATGTATTTTTGGGACAGTATATATCATTGTATTGAGGAAGGTATTGACCTGTTTTTAGTATCTAGCCAATTTGAGCCTGATTGGGCTCAATCAACTCGATCGAACATCATCAAACACAAATTAACCCAAATTGGACCTTAATTTAACCAATTTAATCTTAATTAAGCCCAATTAAAGTCAAATCAATCAAAATCGGTCCAAATCAAACCCAAATCAACATCGTCAAACTAGATTTGATGCAATTCGACGCCAATTCGAGTCTAATTTCACAAATTGGCTAGATCGGACTTGATCATACCCGAATTGACCAAAATCGATTCAAATTAGGTCCAATTCCAACCCAATTTACCCAGTTCAGGTTCAATTCAATCCCAAATAGGTTAAATTGATTTTTTGGTCATTTCGAATCATTTCTCCAAATCAGGAAATTAGATCTAAGGTCTAGAATTCAAAGATCGGCTGCTACAGGGTCTTTTCCCTCTGATTTCTACGGCAGAAGATCAGGATATCATAGAAGATTCATCGAGTGGAGCAGTCCTCGTATTTTGTATGGGAAGAGCGGGAGTATAGGGAGCATAATTATATTTCATTTTGGAGGGAGCTATTTTCGTTTGTTTAGGGCCGAACGAAATTGAGGCACAGAGAGAGCTTAGCGAGTGCGGGTCTTCTTCCTGCTTGATTTGTTCATCCATCCGAGAACATCCGAAGGACTAGGAGTTTGGTTGTGCTCCTACATGCGCGAAATCGAGGGAGAGTGAGAGGTGGAGCAAGAGTTGGGGCGAGCTTTTTCCATGCGCAAATTTCGGCCCAGCTGTTGATCCGGGCGAATCAGACCGACTGTCTTCTTCCATTGGCCTTGTCAAAGCAGCAGTTATTGTTGTCTTCCCAAAATTCGAGGGCAGGAAGTATTGATACAACCTAGCTTTCCTGTAAGAAAGTTCTCCAACGAAGGTAGAGGGTTCTTCTTCCTCTTTCCTCAACTCTGACAACTTCTTCATGACGAAATCGACTTCCTGGAGCTTTTAAACAGTGTAGATAGCAGGCCGAAGCATTTTGGACAGTAGATTTCACCTTCCTTTCCTCCACTTTCTCGCCTTTGCAAGGTGAGTGGATAGTGGGCTGCGCCATGACTATCTGGCGAGGTAAAATCCTTTAAAAATTTAGTGAAACCTAGGTCTCTAAGCATCTTAGTGTGTTTTTGACGTTCCAAATGCCTTAGGTTCCTAGAAACCCATGCACTATGTTTTCCAAAACCCAAAATAAATCTCTATTTGCTGTCCACTCCACAAAACAATGGAAATCCGACTATTTCCACTTGTTTGCTCTCATGGGAGAGCCTAAGAAGGATATCAATGCGCGTATGTTTGTCGGATCGGTATTCGACAACTTCCAATCCGACGATTCACCATTGACAATTATGGTTGGAATGTAAGCCCCAACATTCTAAATTAAAATATATTCATCATCCATTAAGTCCGCGTCATAGTTGTGGGTTTAGTGATTTAAGTCGATGGCCAAAAAATCCAGAAAAAGTGTAGTGATTGATTTATAATATGTTAATTGGATTCAAGAAAGCACAGCAGAAAGTTGATACCAAAAATTCCGAGTTTTAGAAAAATTTGAAAGTTTGAGGATTAAGTAAATCAGAAATAGAAGACAGACTGATTTTCAAATTTGGTGATAACTTGCCATTGTCATTTGATAGTCCCACTTTGTTCCTGGGGACATGATAAAACTTGGGCAAGGTTTTGAGGATATGAAGGTTCTTTTCCAAGGCCCAACACCATCTGAAGCAATTGGAAAACCAACCTTCATATGAAAAGATGGTTTTGGAAATTAATTTGCCCTCTAGGGAGAGGCCACCTACTTACAGCAGTAGGAAGAAGGTGGCTGAGGTGTCTCTAAAATTCTTAGCCTTTCGACTTCATGTCTTCAATAGGTTGGCATTCCCTAAGATCCTAAAGTCAGATGAAAGGTGGATAGCTTTGACTCTACTCTTACCCAAGAAAAAGTTGGTTGATCCACCTCATAAGGCAGTCCAGCCTTTGGTAGTTGTCCCAAGTCATCCAAACTCTAAGAGATTGTTCTAGTCTAGTTAGGATAAGGGGACAATTCTACCTGTATTTTGACTAAATCTCAAAGGAAATAAAAATAGAAGACTTAGAAGAGGTTGGAGAAAGAAGAATGGGTTGAGTTGAAGGTTGAGATGACGAGTCTCTCTCCATTTGCTGAGGTTAGCAGATTTTACCCTCTTTATGTGTCGAGGGGTGAGGAAGATGTTGAAAAAATGACTGCATCACCCTCTAGACCCTTAGTTCAGACTTTCAAATGCACACTTGAAGAAAGGAAAAAGAAGTGGGAGAAGAACATAAGAAGGATTTTTTAAAGGATATCTGGTCACCTCTATACAACAAAGGAAGGGGAAATCAAAACCAAGATCTGTAAGCATATTGAGGACATAATTCTAATGGAGGATATAGACCCAGAAGATAGCAAATTGATTGTTCAGCCATCTTAGAAAGGCACACATAGATTTTTCTGGCAGATCTAATACTTATACTCTCCAAATCGGGTCATCATAAGACCGCCGTTTTATGTGACCAAACCATCTAAGGCGACTCTCTCTAATCTTATCTTTCACTAGAGCTGCCCCAACCTTTTCACGTATATGCTCATTTCATATCCTGTCTCTAAGTTTAAAGTCACACTTCCTTCTGAGCATTAACATCTTCGCAACACTTAATTTAATATTATGCTTCTTCTTAATGGCCAATATTTTGCACCATAAAGCATTGCAGGTTTCACTACCATTATATATAATTTTTCGTTAAATTTGAGGGAGATTATTCTATCACACAATAAGCCCGATGCATTCCTCCACTTCAACCATCCAATTTAAATTTTATTAATAATATCCCCATCTAGTTCGCTATCACTTTGAAAAATAGATCCAAGATTTCTAAGACATGTATTCTTATTAATGACTTGATCTCCCAAAGTCACAATCCACCCATTAGATGTATTACTACTAAAATTACACTCCATATATTCGGTTTTAGGTCTACTCAAAGGTTGAACTCCATAATTCAAGTATACCTTCAACTCCCTTTTTAGTCTTATCGACAAGAAGAATATCATCAACAAAAGCATACACTAGGGTACAACCTCTTGCAAATGTCTAGTGAGAACATCCATAACTAAAGCAAAAAGATATGGGCTTAAGGCTGATTCTTGATGTAATCCAACTGCAATAGGAAAATACTTGGTCAAACCACCTTATATTTGAACACAAATAACAACTCCTAAATAGATACCCTTAATGACTTAAATATAAGCATTATTAACCCCTTTCTTTTTTAGAATTGTCCATAGCACTTCTCTTGGAACTTTATCATATGCTTTCTCTAAATTAATAAGTATCATATGTAGATCCTCATTATTCTCTCTATACTTATCCAACAAACCTCTCAATAAATATATTGCTTCCATAGTAGACATACCCGACATGAATTCCATTTGATTCTGAGAAACATTAGTATAATGTTGTAAGCTATGCTCTATAACTCTCTCCCATAGTTTTGAAGTATGACGCATTAATTTATTTTCTTTATAATTCGCACAATCTTATGCATTACCTTTATTTTTAAAAATAGGAATCAACACATATTCTCCACTCATCTGACATCTTTTTAGTCTTCAAAATAATATTAAAAAGTTTAGTTAGCAAAAAATTCCTTCATCTCCTAAGCATTTCCACACCTCTATCAGAATATCATCGGATCCAACCGCTTGTCACACTTCATTTTCTTTAAAGCATCTCTAACTTCGGTTTTACTAATACACCGATAAAACAAAAATCTTTATTTTCATTTCGGATGCTAAAGTCATTCGTATTCTCACAATTTTCATTGAAAATTGAGCAAAATATGCATCAACATTCGTTGAATATCTTCTTCTAATGAAAATACTTTTTGATATTTGTACTTAATGTACTGCGCTTGAATTAAATTCTTACTAATATTTCTTTGTTTGACTAACTTATACATATATCTTTTGCTCTCCTTAGTATCTAATATATTATATAAATCATTAAAAGCTAAAATCTTTGCATTGCATATTATTTTTTTAGACTTCTTATAAACTACTTTATATCTTTTTCAATTATTAATATTGTTACATCTAAACCAATTTTTATAATAAATATTTTATTTTTATCCTTTCTTGCACATTTTGATTCCACCACAAACTATTTTTACTATTTGGAACATTTTTTATCGATACTTCAAGAATATCTTTTGCAACATTCTTAATATCAGTAGCTATTTTTCCAACATAATATTAGCTTTCTCATGCACAGACAAAAATCTTAAGATCTAAAATCTCATTCTCCAAAATATTTTTTATTAATATTCTTTAAAGTTCAAAACTAATAACAACTTTTTACATTATTTTTTAAATTCCGCCTCTTCATCTCGAAGTCCAAAACTAATAAGTAATATTGAGTACATAAATTTGTCTCAAAATAACTTTACAATCATTGCAATCTAAATTATTTATTTTTCTTATAAGAAAATAATCTGAGTTTTATTATATCCATTCTTATAATTGATGAGATGCTCATCTCTTTTCTTAAATAAGATATTAGCAATTTCAAAATGATAAGCTATAGAAAAAATCTAATATGGTCTTACCACCTTCATTAGTCGCTCCAAACTCATAGCCAAGATGAATGTTTTTGAAATCATCTACCTCTCTACCAACATGTCCATTTAAATCTCTTTCAATAAAAATTCTTTCTTCATGAGATATCTTCTGTATTAATTTTTCTAAGTCATTCTAAAATTTTAATTTTGAACAAATATCCAAACCTACTTAAGTAGCATAAATACTATTAATTCTAGTACGACTCTTACCAAAATACCGTAGTTTTAATCCTAAACTATTAATCTTCTTAGTCTTCTCTCCAACTCATTTAGTTTCCTGAATGCTTAGAATATTTATCTTCCTATGAATCATATTATCTATTAATTTGTCTTTATGGGAACTTAAATTCCAAGTTCTTATCCTAATTTTAGTTTCATGGACTAGCCTCTTTTCTCACATCGACCCATGATGTGGGAACCCTTGCCTATTTAACACTACACTTGGGGGCGGCACCTGTGCAACGGCTTTTGCACACTTCTCGCTGTATTCAGGCCATATAGTGCGCCGCTTCCAGGAAACGCTCTATCATTAACACAATGTATTAAATAATTCATGTCATTATTATTCGACAAGATGCTAGCTGTCGACCATCTAACGTAACTCTATACTTCTCATCCAAGCCTTAGGACTTAGCAACGACAGTCTTTCATCATAGAATAGCAAACAAAAAAAAAAAGAATAAAGGAGTGATGAAGATGACTCCAAATGTTTATGACTATAACATGATAATATTGCTATATTTAGTGTTTGTGGGATACTATGACTATAACATGTTACTTGGCTGTTTAAACCTTGATTTTTTTTACTAGCTTAATCCCAGAACTTCGGATCTTATTTTTTTAAGTTGGAAGTTCCAAGCTTATTTTCTTTATGATGGGCCTAGATTTATGTTTGACGCCTAATCTAGTAATAGGTATGACAGTCTTGTTTGACTTGCCTGTTTCGTTGGCTTTGGCAGCATTTACAAAGTCATTGATTAACTAGCTTGCAATATAAGTTTTGGAAGCACCATGTTTTGCTACTTGGCATATGCAACAAAATCATTAATTTAAACTTAATGGTCAGAGGGACTCAAGCAAAGGCTGTCAAATGATCTACTCAGTTTAGATGCTAGGAAGTCATGGATTTTTGAAATAAAATAATGGATCAAGTTTAGACTCTTGCTTACTGAGTAATTGCAATGCTCTGTGTTGGTTTGGTTCATGAAGTTGTTGGCACCTCATTCTTTAAAGAAATAAATCTTGTTCTTATTAGGATGCCTTTCATTACCTCTTTCTGACGCATTTATTTTTTGCATTTTACTTTTCCTAATTTCTTCTGACTAGCCCTTGAGAAATTGTTAAAAGATGTTGCCGGAAAGTTTGCCACAAGTGATGAAGCCCAACTGGTATGTCTGCCAACATTGTCATTCTTCCAATTCAGGTTTTCATATAGTTTCTTTTCCGCATCTACACACACCATGATATTCAGAATTCTCTCTCTTTAGCATGTATAGAGGATTTTAAAAATTTCTAAGATCATTTGATTATCAATTGAGTGATCAAATTCATATGGCGGTTCAAAACCGCCTCCCTCCTACCTAGGGGTGTCAATTTCGGGTCACGGGTCAGGTTCTTCGAGTCGAACCCGGAACTGACCCGACACCATTCGGGTCAACCCGAACCCGACCCGTTTTTGCAAATGGGTCGATTTTCTGGACCCGAACCCGACTCGCTTCGGGTTCGGGTCAACCTGACACGACCCGTTATCCACAGAAACACCGGGTTTGCGCCTTTGCGGGTCATCAGCGACGAGCGGTTTGAGGCCGCAGTGGGATGCGAAGCAGAAGGGCAGCGCCGCAGTGGGACGCGAAGCAGGCGGGCAGTTCCGCGGCGGGCAGACCTCGGTCGCGACTCACGAAGCGTGGCTGGGATAGCAGAGCTGCAGGGTCGCGACGCGCGTCATGCGTCACACGTGATTGCGACGTGGGCAGCTTAGGTCAGGGCGGGCAGCGGGTCATTCCGGGTCATTACCGGGTTTTCAGGTCAACCCGAACCCGACTCGATTTTGCAAATGGGTCGAAAACCTTAACTCGAACCCGACCCGGCTCGGGTTCGGGTCAACACAAACCCAAAATTTTCGGGTCGGGTTCGAGTCGGGTTTTCGGGTTGTGTCCAATATTGACACCCCTACTCCTACCTAATTAGGCTTGCCGCCTATATGTTGGGCCCCATGGATTTAAATTTATTTGAAAATTATTTTTTTAGGAAAGGGGTGGGCGGTGGAGAGCTTATAAATAGGAGAGGTAGGGGGAAGGGAGAGGCATGCTTAGATTGAAGTTTCTCTTGGAGTCTCTTGGAGTTTGAGGGCTCTAGACCTTGCGTCTAGAGATTGGGAGAGAACGATTCACCTCTCGAATAGAGGGTCACTTGTTTGCTTGCGAACTCAAGTATTCCCTTAGGGTTGCTTGCGAACTCAAGTATTTCCTATCAAATTAGTATCAGAGCAAGTCTTAGGACCGGTGGAGGGCTGATTTCAATGGATTCCAGTAGCAGTATTTCGCTCCAAATTGGATGAAGTTGTTGTTTTTTTTTTCTTTTCCAAATCCTGTTTTTTTAAATCTACAAACTCTGGATTGTGATGACGGCAAAAAAAGTGGATGCCTTGGAGGAAAGAGTTAAAGGGGAGATGAATCAAATCAAAACGATGGTGGAGGAAAAAATCTCTTCAATGGATGGACAAGTCGCCGATCTTCGAGAGATGATGAAAAAAAATGCTGAAAATTCAAAACCAAACGGCGGCTTCAGTGGCAAAAGGGAAGGAGGAAAAATGTACGAATTCCGAAATTCGTAGGGAGGAAGATGACTTGGAAATCATGGAAGGAGAGGGAAGAAGACCCCATCTGGAGTCTGTCCAGAGGGAAGAAAGAGGAAACGAATATGGGGAACGCCAGGAGGGGTACTATGGCCGCCGAGGCGTTGATTTTGAAGCTTAAAGAAGGGGGGATTTCAAAGGGGGTTTGGGCTATGGCAGGGCAAGAGAAGACCGGGAAACTTGGGGTGCACTTAGCACTTGGGAGAGGGGAAACTATGGAAGAATCCGGGGCTATGGGGGGATCAAAAGGTGAGGAAGTTGAAGATGATCATATTCGAAGGAGAAGATGCGTATGGATGGATTTACAAGGTGGAACGATACTTCACCGTCAATAGGCTGACGGAGGAGGTGAAGCTGACTGTAGCCAGATTGTGCTTAGAAGGGCAAGCCCCGTCGTGGTTTTAGTGGGGAGACTAGAGGAGGCCGATCAGGAACTGGAGGGAATTTAAAGACTGCATAATAAAGCGTTTCCAAACCGATCGAGGAGGAGACTTCTACTAGCAGTTCTTTGCTCTGACACAGGAGGGATCAATAGCAGATTACCGGGAGCAGTTTGAGCACCTAGCTAGCAGGGTGGAGCGACTCTCGGATACAATATTGGAGGGAAATTTCATGAAAGGGCTGAAGGCGAAGATCCGAGCAGCAATAAAGGTTTTGATGCCCCATGACTTGGGGAGGCCATGAAGTTGGCCCAACTAGTGGAAAATCAAAGGAATTTGGAAAAGGGAGTTAAGAGTAGCAGCATCGGGGGCACGTACAGGATGATGACCACTCATCTCGCACCTAAAGGTCCTGCAACAGGAGGGGGCAAAGAGGCCACCAAGGAGAAAACAGGAGGAGGGCATGGGGGAAATTTCAAGCGGTTGACAGAGAAAGAGATGTAGGAGAAGAAGGCTAAGGGGTTGTGCTTTCGATGCGATGAAAAGTACACAACAGGACACCGGTGCAAGGACCGAACTCTTCAGGTTCTCACAGTCTGCGATGACGAGGAAACTGAAGAAGGTGAGGAGGAGACAGAGGAGGAAGAGAAGCTATACTTCGATCTGGCTAAGGTTTCCCTAAACTCAGTGGTAGGATTCACTACGAATCACACCATAAAGGTGAAGGGAGAGATAGAGGACAGGGAGGTTGTGGTGCTGATTGATAGTGGGGTTACCTATAATTTCATTTCCACCCAGGTCATAGACCAACTGGGAGTGAGATTGGTGGACACTGGCTGTTACAGAGTGATGATGGGTACGGGGAAGATAGAGAAAGGTCAGGAAATTTGCAGAGGAGTGCGAATGACGATCCAAGGGATACAGGTGAGGGAGGACTTTCTTCCACTAGAGCTGGGGAGCACAGACGTCATACTAGGGATGAAATGGCTGCAAAGTTTGGGAGACACTAAAGTAAATTGGGGAGCACTCATGATGGAGTTGGTGGATGGAAGAAAGATAGTAATTAAGGGAGATGCGTGGCTTTCCAAATCCCTATTTTCTCTTAAAACAATGGTGAGGAACTTCCAGTTGGTAGGCGGAGGATATTTAGTGGAGTTGCACAGTTTGGAGGGAGCGAGATTGGAGGAGGGAGGAGACATACCCCTCTCCATTCAGCCATTGATTCAACAGTTCCTAGAGGTGTTTCAGCCACCTCAGGGATTGCCACTCAGAGGGAGCAGGAGCATGCCATCGTATTGAAGGAGGGAGTGGCACCCATCAGTGTCCGACCTTATCGCTACCCTCAGTTCCAGAAGGATGAAAAATATAAAGGTTGATTAGAGAGATGCTGGAGGCAGAGATCATCAGACCCAACATCAGTCTCTTTTCTAGTCTTGTTCTATTGGTGAAAAAGATGGATGGAAGATGGCATTTTTGTGTAGACTACAGAACACTCAATAAGAAAACTATATCTGACAAGTTTCCTATACCCGTCATAGAAGAGCTGCTAGATGAATTGAGTGAACCGTGATCTTCAGCAAGATAGACTTAAAATCGAGTTACCATCAGATCCGAATGAAGGAGGATGTACCCAAGATGTCCTTTAGAACTCATGGAAGACATTATGAGTTCCTGGTGATGCCCTTTGGCCTCACCAATGCTCCCGCTTCTTTCTAGGCCCTTATGAATAAGGTTTTCAAACCTTATCTCAGGCGATTTGTACCGACATTCTTCGACGACATCCTGGTCTACAGCAAGACAGATGAGGAACACTTGGAGCATTTGAAAATGGTGTTCGAAGTACTGCAGGAGCACCAGCTGAGAGCTAATTTGAAGAAATGCTGCTTTGCACAAGTCAGTGTAGAGTACTTGGGCCACGTGGTATCAAAAGGAGTGGCAACAGATCAGTCCAAAATTGAAGCAATGCTAAAGTGGTATGTGCCGAAAAATCTGAAGGAGTTAAGGAGATTCTTAGGACTGACAGGCTACTACAGGAGGTTCGTTAAGGGGTACAACTCCATAGCATGACCACTCATTGAACAGTTGAAGAAGGACGAATTCCTATGGGAGGAGGCGGCCACATCAGCATTTGAGAGCTTGAAGAAAGCGATGACTATGGTACCGGTCCTAGCCTTGCCAGATTTCACTTAGACCTTCATTGTAGAGACAGATGCTTCTAGGTACGGGCTGGGTGCAGTACTGATGCATAGTTGTAGACCCATTGCCTATTTCAGCCAGGTATTGACTGCTAGAGCCCGACTGAAATCAGTTTACGAGAAAATTAATGGCCATCATTTTGGCCATCCAGAAATGGCGGCCCTACTTGCTCGGGAGGTATTTCATTGTCAGGACAGATCATCAAAGCCTGAAATACCTGCTGGATAAGGAGGCAGATGCTTTGTTCAGATGTATGGGGGAGCTACAGATAGTGGCACTATCCGTTCCTTTGATACTAGACTAGGAGGCCATCAGGGAAGAAAGTGCTAAAAATGAAGAATTGGGAAGGATTGGGTTGGATTTGCTCAAAGAAGAGGGTAGCCATCCAGGGTACTCTTTAGAGGGAGACAAACTGTTGTACCAGGGAAGATTTGTGATACCCCGTACCTCGATCCACATCCCAAATTTACTTCAGGAATTTCATGGAAGCTCAGTTGAGGCCATTCAGGAGTGCAAAAGACCTACAAGAGACTTGCGGCCGAGCTTTATTGGAAGGGAATGCATAGAGATGTAGAAGAGATCGTGGAGAGATGTGAGATCTATCAGAGGAACAAATATTTGTCTATGTCACTAGGGGGACTACTACAGCCGTTGGCGTTACCAGGACGAGTTTGGGAGGATATATCCATGGATTTCATCGATGGACTGCCCCGTTCAGAAGGTTTCATAGTGATCTTGGTGGTGGTGGATATATTGAGCAAGTATGCTCATTTCATTCCCCTCCGACATCCTTACACCGCAGTGACAATGGCTTTATCGTTCATTAGAGAAGTGGTCAGATTGCATGGAGTACCAGAGGCAATCGTGTTAGACAGAGATAAGGTGTTCCTTAGTCTTTTATGGAGGGAGTTATTCAGATTACAGGGGACAGTTCTTAAAAGGAGCACAACTTACCACCCACAGACAGACGACCAGACGGAAGTAATCAACAAGATCTTGGAGACATACCTGAGATGCTTTGTGTCAGAGACACCCAAGCTATGGGCCAAGTGGCTATCGTGGACATAATATTGGTACAACACGTCTTTTCATTTTACTTCACAGATGACCCCATTCAAGGTGCTGTACGGGCGGGATCCCCCATACTTGGTGCACTTTGGGAGCAGCAGTACCCCCATTTCATCGGTAGAAGAGTACTTAGTGGAGAGGAATTGAATAATAGAGTTAAAGAGGTATTTACTGAGAGCTCAACAAATTATGAAGAAACAAGCTGATGGGCATAGGAATGACATCCAATTTGAAGTAGGAGAGAGGGTGTTCTTTAAGCTCCTACCATATAGACAGAAGACAGTCGCCAACATGAGGAACGAAAAACTGGCTACAAGGTATTTTGGGCCTTATGAAGTGCTGGAGAAGATTGAGGCAGTAGCATACCGACTGAAATTACCACCGGCAACAACTATACATCCAGTTTTTCATGTCTCCCAATTGAGGAAGGCCATTGGTGACTACATAGCCAGTCCCGAGCTATCAGCAACACTCATTGAGGATTTAGAGATGGTTCTGGAACCCTTAGAGCTGGAAGGGGTTCGCCAAAACAAAGATGGAACTAAGGAGGTGTTGATCAAGTGGAAGAACCTCCTAAATTACGATGTCACGTGGGAGCCATATGAGAGGATAACACAGCAGTTTCATTGTTTTCACCTTGAGGACAAGGTGATTCTTTGGAAGGGTGGTATTGATATGGCGGTTCCTGTGGAACCGCCTATTAAGGCGGTTCAGCAGGAACCGTCTCAGCCAGCCCCACCTGGGCCGGCAATTTGCTACAGGAGGCGGTTCAAAACCGCCTCCCTTCTACCTAATTAGGTTTGCCACCTATATGTTGGGCCCATGGTTTAAAATTGCGCAATATGAGGCTCGCCTTGAGGCCCGCCTTTGCGCAATTCCAGTAAAAAACGCCTTGATGCTTACTCCTCGAGCTTTTTTTATGAAGCTTGCGCCTCAACTTGGTTGAGGCCCGCCTCGCCTCACTGGCATTAGGCTTACGCCTCACGCTATATATATTAAAACTTACATAAATCTTGAAGTAAATGCCCGACATTGGACTCTATAGGAGAGGAAGGGGAGAGAGCAGTTCACCATAATGATGATTCAAATGAAGAACCCCTTAGTGATAACAGTGCTGATGACTTATGAGTTCTTATGTGATATGTCATTGCTATTTATTTTTGAAATTTGGAATTAGATGTTAATGAAAAGAATACTGGGATTTGGGAAAGATAGAATTTTGAGTTGAACTATATTTCATGTTGTCTTATTATTGAGATATTTTGATTTCACTTCATATCTTATGCTTTTTTATGTTTTATATTATTCACTCATTAGTATATAAAAAATTTGATCATTTTATGTTTACGCAATCTTTTGATTTTGAGGCTTACGCCTCAAAACGCCTTGAGGCTTACGCCTCGCCTCACGAATGAAAAACGCCTCAATACCCGAATACGCAATTTTAAACATTGGTTGGGCCCCATGGATTTAAATTTATTTGAAAATTATTTTTTTAGGAAAGGGGTGGGCGGTGGAGAGCTTATAAATAGGAGAGGTAGGGGAAGGGAGAGGAATGCTTAGATTGGAGTTTCTCTTGGGAGTCTCTTGGAGTTTGAGGGTTCTAGACCTTGCGTCTAGTGTTTTGGAGAGAACGATCCTCCTCTCGAATAGAGGGCCACTTGTTTACTTGCGAACTCAAGTATTCCCTTAGGGTTGCTTGCGAACTCAAGTATTTCCTATCACAAATTTCCTAAAAGATAATTTTGATCGCATGCTAGATAATTGTGGTTTTAAAGTGTAGAGACTTTCAAATAGCTTGGAATTAAATATATGACAGTTAATTGATGAAATGCATGTATAAAACTAGACTTTTAAGGATGTTTCTATAAGACAGAAAATCATCCTTATTTATTTTGTATTATTTATGACTGTTAAATTACTTGATTCACAGGATCAAAATTGATGATGTAATATTCAGTTTATTTAATTATGTAAAATGCTACATGCAAAAGGGAAATTTCGATGAGATTATTTATCCTAGAGAAAAATCTGTGTATTCATTGTGTTGTGCGTGTGGACGTATGTGTATGCATGCATGCCTAGGTAAAAATGCATGCATGTTTATGTATAAGGCTATGTGTGTTGTGCTTGTTTGAGAAAAAGTATATGTTTTTGTTAAAACATAAATTCTTGTGCACGTAAATGATCTTCATCTTCTTCCTGGTATGTGATGTGAAATCCTTGTCAATATTTTTCTCGAGTTACTCTCTGACCAAGTATAGCATTCTGAACTTTGAATGTCATCTATGAAGTACCTGCGCATCATACCTGCTTGCTTTATTTCACTAAAATTATATTGTATTTTGGAGTGAAAATATCACATTTTGGCTTCGTCATTTATGCTATCATTAGCAGCTTATTAATTTTTTCAACTACTTGCCTCCTATAAGAATTCAAGTGATATTCCCTTTACTTGTTGGAAAAAAAAGCTTTTTTCTTCATATTTATTAACTGAATACAATTGCCTATATATATATAGTCAGGGACAGTATACAAGGAAGATAATTTATATTTTAGTAATAAACCATAGTTTCAATTTAACATTTTCTTATGCTAACACACTCTTGTGACTTGGAGGACATATATCAATAAGTTCTAGCTTTATAAATTATTGAAAAGATGATAATGTTTCGAAGCCTACATAAAGTTAGTAGCTAATTATTCTTCATTGGAGATGTGTGGAATGATGAATTTTTTTTACGGGACTATATCTCTAATGGAGTTACAATCATCTTCAATATGTTTGGTTTTTTCATAGAAAATATAATTGCTTGTATTATTGATAGCTACATGATTATCATAATTAATAATCATATGTTGTGCTATAAAAGCTAAATTCTTTTAAAAGAGTTTTAATCTATATCATTTTGCAAGCAGAATAAGCCATTCCTCTGTATTTAACTTGTGTGTTAGATTTAGCTAGAACTGTCTACTTCTTACTTCTCCGGTACATGAGATTTCCTGACCAGCATATCCTGGAGGTTACATTCTGTAAATAGTTTGAGGGATATCCCATGGAGAATGAACGAACAGGGAACAAAATTTTTCAAGAACAGATTGTTGCACTACCATTGACAGAATGTTGGACTACTAACTTTTTATTTCTTTTTCTGTCTTAACAGTGATTTCCGCTGCTGCCAACTAACAATCTCTGATCTTATTATCTTTTCTGCTGTTTAGTAACTTTTTATTTTCTTCCACTAGTTGACTCTGTTTTTCTCCATCTTTTTCCTCTTATTTATTCCTCTTGTTCTTATTACTGTTCATCTTTTTCATCTTCACCTGCCCTATTTGAGGTTTTCCTTTGCTATGATCTTATTTTCTAGTTTAGGGTTCCAACTTCATAGAAAACCCTTTCAACCCCATTTCGATGGTATCAGAGCTGTTTTTTTATGTGGTAATTTTGTATACTTTATAGTGATGATTAGTGCTGCAGTTTCACCTCTACACGCAAAAATAATCTTAGTTTTTTAGTGGATGTCTTAATAGGTCTTAATAGGAACAAGTGGCTTATATACCTTAAAAGCTAACAAAATTCAACATTAACATGCAGGCTGATGCATTTCTAGCTCCTCAGATCCTTACAGCATCAAGGTTCGAGATTGACATGGTTATTCCGATTCTTAACCCTGTATCAATTCAAATTTTGTTTTTCGAGTATTATTCTATTATTCCTAAACTATTTGAATTCCAATTTATATTTTCTCAATTGAGAAAAAAAATTCAAAATATGTGTCAAATTTAATTCTAAAGTGTCACATTTCTTCAATTTAGGCTTCGTTTGGGACAATTTTCGCACTGCTTTTTAAAACAGCTTTCTAGTACAAAAATTTCAAATTTAAGAAACTTTGGTACTAAAAAGTTGTTTAAAAAAGAAAGAAGAAAGCCGTCCCAAGGCTTCGTTTAGGACAGCTTTCTTACTGCTTCTTAAAGCAGCTTTCTAGTTCAAAAGTTTTGATTTTTTAACTAAAAAGCTGCTTTAAGAAGCACTAAAAAAACCATCCCAAACGAAGCCTTAGGGTTCGTTTGGGGCGGCTTTTTATTGCTTTTTAAAACAGAGTTTTAGTACAATTTTTTTTATTTTTTTATTAAAACTCTGTTTTAGAAAGCAATAAAAAAGCCGTCCCAAACGAAGCCTTAGTCTCTCAATCATACAAAGTTGGTCCCAAACTGGTTGTTCCGATAAAAATTGATGGGAGTTTAGATTCAAAATTGATCCCAATTTAACTCTTTATAAAGTTGATCCTAATTTAATCCCTAGGATTATTTGAGATCAATTTTGTATAGTCGGTGGATTAAATTTAAAAAAAAAATGTGATACTGTTCGTGTTATGTTGGCCACATAAGAATAGTTGGGGGATTATTTTGAACTTTTTCTCTTTCACAAATGCACAGCAACCATAACAATATGCTCGGGTTTTATTCTTTTATGTTTATACTATTAGCTGCTCCTGATGCTTGTTTTTCCTTGTTTTTCAGGGTCGCTACCCAACACTCGCCAGGCTCAAGGAAGCTTATGATGAGCATCCTGCTTTCATTGCAGCGCTTCCGACAAACCAGCCGGATGCACCTACGCCATCTTAGGTATGTCAGTGCAGTTTGATTTGCTTTGTCCATTGCCATTAGCTTCTCAACAATAATAAACTTCTGTTTGCGTCATTCATATCCACAGGACCTCTGTTTCTTGGAATAAATGGGTAGAAATTGAGTTCTCTGCTGTAAAAGAAGCTTCTGTGTTCCATATTTATTCTTGTTGTGCGTTTTGTGATCACTATAATTAAAGGTTCTTCAACTTTTCTTTGTTTGGAGGACTATCATTTGTCCATGATTTTGTAGCTCATATGATAAGGGTTTGTCTAGGGTTGTAATTCAAGCTAATTTGTGAGTTAGTTTGGGTTTGGCTTAATAAACAGATCATGAGCTGAGCTCGACAAGCTAAGCTTGAGCTAGCACAACTTGACTTGGTAGCTCGTGAACTGGCTCGTTTGAAAAATATTAATATAATATAAAATTAAGATGCTATGATCTGAATGTTCAAACCTTCCAGGTTTTTATGTTTTTTTATTACCTGAGGTAGGTTCTTTGTTAGTCAAAATTAAGACATTGACAGGGACCACATAGCTCAATTTGGCTTGTTAGTTGAGAGCTTAGGCTTCTAATGAAGAGGTCTTTGATTCGAGTCTTTATGTCCATAAGAAACCAAATTAGCCCCAACTGTCAGGAGCATCTTTAAAAAAAGATATTTAGGTTTTCTTTGAGATAATTTTTTTATTATTTTTAGAATAATTTTATAGTATAAAATTTTTTAGTTAAAAAATTATTGTATTAAAAAGTTGTTTTAAAAAAGAGTAGGAAAGGTGTCTTAAACGAAGCCCTATGTTTTTTTTTGGGACTACTTTCTTAGTGTTTTGTAAAACTACTTTTAAAATAAAAATTTACTAAAAGCAGAAAAAAAAAAAACAGTGATCTAAAGCCCTTCCAAATGAAATCTTAGGCTTAGTTTGGGATGGCTTTTTTACTGCTTTTTAAAACAGAGTTTTAGTACAAAATTTTTTATTTTAGTAATAAAACTCCGTTTTAGAAAGCAATAAAAAAAGCCGTCCCAAACGAAGTCTTAAGCTTCGTTTGGGATGACTTTTTGTAAAGCAACTTTTTAATATAATAATTAAAAATTTTGAATTAAAAAGCTATTTTAAGAAGCATTAAAGAAGTTGTTCCAAACGAAGCCTTAATCTGCTCAAAAGTCTTTCACTTAGTGATTTTGAGATGGATGGTTTTATTATACATAATGAAACGGAAACTTAAATTTTAAACTCTGATAGATTCTTAAGAAGGCTGAATAGGAATAGATTTTGCTGGATATAGAATCCTGTAGAACAGGTCCTTATGAAGGAGATGCTGATGTGGAGCAATAGAAAGTGGACGCTTCGATATGCCCTTACAACCTGGTGTTCTCATTGGATATATTGATCTTATATCATAACTGCTGAAAAATGATAGATGATACAGAGTCTTTAAGGGAGCATCAACTAAAATTTTGTTTGGAATAATTTTCTTATTATTTTTTTAGTATAAAAATTTTTTACTTCAAAAAAAAAAAAAAAAAAAAAAAAGTTAGAAACAGTTCCAAACATAACCTAATTATTATTTGGAAGAGATGTGCAATGCAATGAAGGCACCTTGACCAATGATTGCAAACATAATGATAAAATTGGATTTATTTAGAAGAGATTATTCTGTGCAGTGTTCGAACGCGTTTGGAAATCAATCTGAACGTGCCATGTCATCAAGTGCACTGGTGGCACGTCCGAATTGACCTCCGAACCCTGTAGGTAATAAATTTTTTTTTTATTGAGAGCCATATTGCATCAATATTTTCTCAAAATTGATGAAAAGGTAACATAAAGCTCGCTAATAAGATTTTCTATCCAAAGAATTTCAGGTTGTGATTGACATTTTGCCTTAGTTTAGAATCGTGCGACTGTTTTTTTTTTTAGAGAACAGTAAAAAAGTTGGCATGCGTGTAGATTGCGGGAGACCGTGTTCCTGAATTCGCTTAAGGGCATCTCCAACCGAAAACTTCATTTTTCACGGTAAAGTAAAGCAAAACTTCAAAATGGTGCGGTGATGCTCCAATCGAACGCAATTTTAGGTGTTTTTGAGAAGGTAATGATCGCTCTCCCTTTCGCGCGTTTTTCCGGTTGAGAGCAAAAAATGGCGTGACTGAACAGTGCGACGCCAATATTGGCTTCGCACTGTTCACCTACGATTAAATGGCGGAAATTTTCGCGTTCGGTTGGAGCGACGGAACGACTCCATACACTCGTCTAGCGTTCGGTTGGAGATGCCCTAAGGCTTGTTTGGGATTATTTTTTACTGTTTTTTAAAAGAGTTTTTTAGTATAAAAATTTTATTTGTTGTACTAAAAAGTTATTTTCCGAAGCATTAAAAATAGTAAAAAAGTCATCCTAAACAAAATCTAATTGGATATATTGATCTTATAGCATGACTGCTGAAAAATGATAGATGATACATAGGCTTTATGGGAGCATCAACTAAGATTTTGTTTGGAAAATTTTCTTATTGTTTTCTTAAACAACTTCTTTTTTAAGTATAAAAAATTTTATATATAAAAAAAAAGAGATGTGCAATACACTGAAGGCATCTTGACCAATGTGATTGCAAATAGAATGATAAAATTTGATTTATTGAGGAGAGATTATTCTGTGCAGTGTCCGAATGCATTTGGAGGTCAATTTGGACGTGTCACATCATCCAGTGCATTGGTGGCATGTCCGTATTGACCTCCGGAAACGTCCGGACACCGCACGTAATATTTTTTCTTTATTGAGAGCCATGTTGCATCAATATTGTCTCAAAAAAATTCCAGAATTGATGAAAGGGTAACATAAAGCTCGCTAATAAGATTTTTTATCTAAAGAATTTCAGATTGTGATTGACATTTTGCCTTAGTTAAGAATCGTGCAACTGTTTTATGCTTTTGACTTTTGAGAACACTAGGGTTTCGTTTGCGATGACTTTTTCGTTGCTTCTTGAAGCAGTTTTTTAATACAAAAAATTTAATTTTTAACTAAAAAGTTGTTTTAAGAAGCATCAAAAAACCGTCCCAAACAAAACTTATAAAATGAAATTGCCGAGGAATACCAAGGATGCCGAAAATGGAAGTGCGGTCATCACAATTTCCTTCTAAGTTGGCGTCCGTGTAGATTGTGCATTCCTGAATTCGCTAAAAGAATAAATTATGAAGCATGGATTTTTAAGTATAAAAAAAGGCTTTTAGATGCAGATCAATGTTTCTCCGATGGAGTGTGCATGAATTGAGCTAGTTTGTTATACTCATAAGAGATGTCTGCACTACTTTGAGATATATATTGACAAGTGCTGATGACTGGCTGTATTGAGTGATGGGGAAGTAAAATATGCAGCGAATACAAACAAGAAAGATAAAATGCAATAAAAAAAATAATATTTAACATGTAAAAACTTAAAATCAGGCAAAAAATTATGGAATCATACCGCACTAAAAAAATTACTATGAAAATTTGAGAAAAATAGTATGTATATTTCTTTTCTCTCACTCTCCCTTTCACCATTGCATGTTTTCTTACTTCAACAAAAAAAGAGAAATCCCTACTAACCACCAAGGGATGCAACCTTTAATGAGAAAACGAGCAAAAAAATTGCTAGCCCGTCTCGCAGTGCCACTCTCTATCTTTAGTTTGCCTGACAACACTATAGCGCTAGGGTTTGGAGTGTCGTAGTGCTCCTTGGTAGCGTCAGGCATTGGGGCGCTACAGCAATCCACTCTATGTTTGTCTCCAAGCAAACTATATAGTGTCGCAACGCTCGAGTATATAGTGTTGTTCGGTTGTACGAAAAAAATTTGGAAGTGAAACACCATAACCCAAGTAGAGGTTGGACTCCTTGGAAGCCCCCAATGAGCTCGACATATTGAATTGAGGTTTGAGGCAACTGTACAATTCAATTGATGAAAACAGAACTAACAATCTCTCACTTGGAAATTGATTACAATCAATTCTTTTTTTTTATATGTAATACCAATCATAGTACCAATAGTGTGGCTCAACCCTACTCTCGTCTTTCATGATGACTAACTTTAGTTTATCAACTGAAGGTACACAGCTTCAGTTTATAAACTGTCACCATCTTTGTTAGCATGTTTGTAGGATTATGGGTCATGCGTATCTTCTCCAAAGATAACTAAACATCTTCCAGAAGCAATATGATGAAATGATACTAAAGCTGAATTTGTTTCTTCTTGGCATTTAATGCAACATTCTTAGCTAAATAAATAGTGCTCATGTTGCGCAACTTCTAATTCCTTTGCCTTTGTTAAGTTCTACCGAAAATTTTTGCATCTATATCATATGCTTACTAACCTTAGTGATAGCAATATACTCCAAGGTTGTGAAAACCTAATCGAACAACAAATTGGAAGAATGAGAGGTTCACGGTTTGACCGGTCGAACCGAGGTCGAATCGGATGACGTAGTAAATAATAATATTATTAAAATTAATTAAATAAACATAATATTGTTATTATTTTATATTACATATTTAATATAAATTTAATTCAAATATAAGTTTATGAATTTAATATAAATTATTATTAATTAATATTAGATGCTTATATGTTTAAATATATTTTACATCTATATGTTACTTATCAAATTTATATCCAAAAATTATTTATAAAAATAATTTAACACTAATTAATAGATATAATTATTTTTTATAGCACAAATCAGCCCAAATAAGCCCAAATTTATAGCCTAATTCAGCCCAAATTCTCATTCTAACCAATATATTTTTCATGGCTTCATGAAACTTTTTTAGTCTCACATCATAGGAGAGTTTAAGAGAGTTGTTTTGACATAGTTTAAAAGTAAACACAACCTACCACAAGACTTGTTAAGTGAGATGACTTGTATATACAATGCCTAAGTTCATCTCCATGTTTAATAAAAGTATTTTCAAAATTTTAAAAGGTTTAAATAAAATAAAATCTATTATTTAAAAGATAACTAACTACAATTAAATATTTTCTAAAAAATTATTGGTTATATAAAATTGACATTGATTATACTAGTTTTTTGGTTCAATAGGCGGTTCAAATCGATTTAAGTCGGTTTGATGCAAATCCGATTTTTGAATTTGATTGGATTAGAAACTTGGTAGAACTGGCTGGTTTGGTTCGGTTTTCAAAATTTTGATAACTCAACTTTTGTGATTAAGAGCGTAACAATCTCTTATAACTTGGAAACCTAATTTATTATAGTCTTTCTCAAAGTGAAGATTTAACAAGTTGCGCTTCTCCTACCATCAAGATCTTTAGCAAGATCCAAATCTACATACCCCTGTAGATTAATCAATGCATCTCCAATGCAAAGAGCTTTGTCAACTGATCATCTCAAGTACCTAAAAATCTACTTAATCACCTCCCAATAAAGTTTGTCTTGGTTACTCATAAATCTGTTGACTACTCCTACTACAAATGCTATATCTGGTCTTGTACAAATCATAGTATACATCAAACTTTCAACTACTGAAGCATATGGAGTCCTCTCTATCTATTATGGCTATGCTTTAGATTTAGGTGATTGTTCCTTAGATAGCTAAAAGTGACTATCTAAGAGAGTGCAAATTGGCTTTGCCTCACTCATATTGAATATATACATCACCTTTTTAACATACTCAACTTAAACAACTTTAGTATGCATGCACTTTTATCCTTGTTGATTCTCATACCAAATTTTTTTATACCAGACCCAAATCTTTCATTTCAAAATTTTTTTTATAACTTCTTCTTTAGATATCTAATTTTCTTCATATCTGATCTTGCAATCATCATGCCATCCACTTATAAAGTAGAATGATATAATAATTATCAAAATAATTGAAGATATAATAGTGATCTGCCTGACATTTCATGTATTCATTATCTGATATAAACTTGTCAAATCTTCTATATCACTACTTGGTGCCTACTTCAACCCATATAGGCTCCTTTTGAACCTACACATTAGAGCTTCTTTACATGTGACCACATATCCCTAAGGTTACACCATGTATAACTCTTCTTGAAAGTTACCATGAAAAATATTGTCTTTACATCCATCTACTCTAGATATAAATTCTTCAGTACTACTATGCTCAATACAACTTTGATTGTGGTCATCTTTACCACCGGAGAGAAAATTTCATTGTAGTCCACTCCTACCATTTGTTGAAAACCTTTAACTATAATTCTGGCCTTGTAACACTTGATACAATCAAATTATCCTGTCAACTCTCAAGTCCAATTCAACTCAAATGAATGCATCTCATCATCCATGGATTACTCCCACTTATTTGAATCATCAAATTGAATGACCACATTATAACAGTCTTTTTCATTATCATTTATCAATAATGGATAATATATAGAAGGAGAATACTTTTATATTGGTTTTAAGATTCAGTTGTATTTCTTAATTCCAATAGTAGGTGTCTAAGGAACTCTCTCTGTTTCATCAGTTTGAGCACACCTTATGTCTTTATCTTCTTGATTATCGCCATTCTTTATCTCAACATATATGGAAGAATTTCTATAAGACTTATTTCTATACTTATTTATTTCATTTTTATTGATTGGCTACATCAAAGTACTCTGATTCACCACCATCTATCAGTAATATATAGTATATGAAAGGAGAATACTTTTGTAATGGTTTTAAGATTCTACTGGATCTCCTAACTTCAATAGTAGGTATCTAAGGAACTATTTATGTTTCATTAGTTTGAGCAAGCCTTCTATCTTTATCTTCTTAATCATCATTATATTTTATCTCAACATATTTGAAAAAAAATCTCTATAAGTCTCATTTCTATCCTTATACATTTTATTTTCATTGAATATATTATCCTTGCTCCTGATAAATTTTTTATTTTGATAATCCAAAAATTTGTAGCCAAATTCATAAAGTCATATATAATAAATATATACTTGATAGATTTTGGATCAAGCCTACTCTTAGATCTTGTATCCACATGAACATATAATAAACAACAAAAAACTTTGAGATGAGATAAATACCTCATTGCCACTCCAGCCTTCTACAGGTAACCCCTCATTCAAAGAAATTAATGGTACATGATTTTTTTAAATTATATACTATCTTTGCCCAGAACTATTTGAGTAGACCAGCATATAGTCTCATGCACTGATGACACACTCAATAATACTTTTATTCATGTGCTATGTAACACCATTTTATTGTGGTGTTCTTGGAACAGTGAACTCATGTCTTATCCCATTCAAAGAGCACAATACTCCTTAATACACTATACTTGCCACCATTTTTTAATTGGAGATACTTAAGCTTTAAATATGTCGCATTCTCGATCATGACATTCCACTTCTTAAAAATATCAAATACATCTGACTTATATTTTAAGAAGTACACTCATACTTTTCTGTTATGATCAACAATAAAAGTGATAAAATATAAAGACTCTTTTATAGAAGAAATTGGAGCAAGACCCCATACATTAGTATGTACTAACTTCAGCTTCTTTAACTTCACCTTTGAACCAGCCTTTGAGAAACTCAACCTTTGTTGCTTATCATACGTATAGTCTTCACAAAATTCTAGATTTATTAATTTTAAATTACGAACATTTCCTCTACTAAGAAGTGAATGAATACTTTTCTTACTCATATGGCCAAGCCATAATGCCAAAGATCTCCATCAACATCTGAATTAGCTATGCCGACATAATTTGATATTTTATTGATAATATATATGATGCCTTCAATACTGCCAAGAGCTAGCCCCTTTTATTTGGGATAACTTTTTTTAATTGCTTTTTAAAATAGTTTTTTAATACAAAATTTCAAGTTCAAAAAATTTTATATTAAAAAGCTGCTTTACAAATTAAGAAATACAAAAGTAAGACTAGGGTTTTATTTGAGGCAGCTTTCTTACTGTTTTTTAAAACAAATTTTTTGTACAAAAATTTCTAATTTAAGAAATTTTTATATTAGAAAGTTGTTTTAGAAAGCAGAAAAAAAAAGTTTTCCCGGACGAAACCTAAATCAAATTTAGGCTTCATTTGTAACAACTTTGATCATTACTTTTTTGTTATTCTTAAGAAATTTTCATTAAAAAAAAAGAACCACTTTAAAAATCTATCAAAAACTGTCCCAAACGAAACCTTAACCTAATTATTATGTCAAATAATTTCAAAGACAAAGAACATACTTTTCTTGACTGCTCTAATAGCAGCTAATTTCCACACGAAACTGCAGCCAATCATGTAGAATCAACGCTATCTGTTTAGGCTCTCATCAATAATGCTTCCACTTATAATCCACTACTGCTGCATATTTTCCACCGATCACAACATCACAACTACCATTCACTAAAAACCAAACCATCCAAATCAGTTCCTCTAACTAACTCACCAAATGATTACTCGTTAATTAATTCAGTAATTAGCTAATTAAGGACAAGGTTGTTTCATTTTATACTACCCTATAAAAGGAACAATTATTATGTCCTCTGACCGGACGTAGAGCTACGTTCGGCCGCCAATAACATGTCGCCACGTGCTCTTACTCTCTACCGCGCGGCCCGACGACTTGACCCGGACCGGAACCCGGGAATGCTATGTTCGCGTATTGCGAGGTATTACTCGGTATCGCTCGGTATTGCTAGGTATTGCATGACAATAACGAGAAATACCACTCTGTGAAGACCAATACCGAGTAATACCGAGTTGTACCGAGTTGTACCGAGTTGTACCGAGTTTTTCTAGAAAAAACTCGGTACAACTCGGTATTACTCGGTATTTGCTCGGTATTGATTATTGCTAAGCAAAATCGACCAATACATAGCAATACCGAGTAATACCGAGCAATACCTAGCAAAATCGAGAAATGCTGAGCCATCCTGGGTCCGTTCTGGGTCGGGTTGTCGGAGCGCACGGTAAATAGTAAGAACGCGTGGCGCGATTCTACTGGCGGCCGAACGTAGAGCTAAGTCTTGTGATCGGACCAAATAAAAGTTCCTATAAAAGGGACTTGTGATTCTTTTTACATTGAATCGTATCCATTCAATTTATATATTTTTCAATCTGGACCCTTCATCCATCCATCTATAGCATATATATTTGCATTATTATTTTAATCTTTCAACTTCTCAACATTACAAATTTAGAACTTATGGCTTTCTAAACCCCTTCTCTTCCATCAAGAAATTAAGCATCATTCAAGTTTTGTTTGGAACAGTTTTCTTACTGTTTTTTAAAGCAGTTTTTTAGTATAAAAATTTTCAGTTCAAGAAATTTTTATGCTAAAAAATTATTTTTGTAAACAGTCAAAAAACAGTCCCAAATGAAATCTCGATGTATAAATTCCATTTAATTTCGTAGCATTAAAAGTTAAAATTCACGTCTTTAACTTCTAAAATTTTGTCATTTAAATTTCTTAATTATATAAAAATGTTGTTCAATTTTTCATAAGTTTAAATTATTCATTAGCATTATAAAAAAAAATCTCAAATTAGTCTCCAGACAATTTTTGTTTGACAAACTTAGTCTCTGAGTATCACTAGTCTTAGAGTATCATGTTGCCGCAATTTAGTCGCTTTATTATACAAAATAGTCCCTCATATTATAATTGTAGTATAATTTGATCCTAATTTAGTCCCAAAGAGATATTATACTACTATAACAAAGCATTTCTTGATTATTACCAATAATAAGAATATCATCCACATATATAAGCAAAAAATATTTGAATATGTGATTGATTAAATATGAAGAGTGAAGGATTAGAATTACTGTTATTAAAGCCAAGGGAGAGTAGATACTCCGTGAAAGTGTTATATCATTATCATGTAGAGTGCTTTGTGAAGTAAGCAAACATAATTTGGATGATTGGAGTCCTCAAACCGTTTCGGTTGCTTCATATAAATGGTTTATGATATATTGTTGTGAAGAAATGCATTTGCAACGTTGAGCTGTTGAACCTGCCAATTATTATATAAAGCAATAGCAAGTAATATACGAATAGTTGCAGGTAGTTTAGCAACATGACTAAATGTCTTTGTATAGTCGAGACCAAATTCTTGATTATTTCCGAGTGCCACCAATCTAGCTTTATATTTAGCTACCGATCAATTTGCGTGAAGTTTTATTCGATACGTCCATTTACACCCTAACACCGATGATGTAGGAGGTGGAACGAGACTCCAAGTGCCCTATTTTTGTAATGCAAAGAATTCATCTGCCATTGCTTGTCGCAACTCAAAATGTTTAACAGCTTCGGTGTAAGTGATTGGATATGGATGAGTTTCATTTGGACAATGCTGATGAATAAGGTTAAGCTGAACAGTGGGCTTTAAAGAACCAATTTTTCTTCTGGTGATCATATGGTGATGAACAGAATGATGATGAGACGAGAATGGAGATGTTTGAGCATAATTATTGGAATTTAATTTGCCGAACATGATAGAGGCTGCGAAGTTTGGATAGGTGTGTGAGAAGATGCTTCGGAATAATCATGAGTAGATTGAGTGTTATTGGGGATAAAATTTTGAACGGAACATGGAGTTAAGAGAAAAGGTGAAAGTGTATTGGTATTCTTTGAATTTTTTAGGATTATATGATGAAAAGGAAAAATTTGTTCATCAAATGTTAGATGCATGGATACTGCAATTTTATTTGTAGATAGATCTAGGCACCTATATATATTCCTTGTAAGCATCAGAATAACCAATGAACACACACGATTTTGTTTTTGGTTGAAGTTTGTGATGAACATGAGAAGGGATAAGTGGAAAATAGACACAACCGAATGTACGCAAGTGAGTGTAGTCAGGTTTAGTGTTGTGTAGTAGTTCAAACAAAGAAGTATTTTTCGTGTTGTTGGATGGCATACGATTTATGAGATAAACTGCAATTAATACGACATCGGGCCAATGAATATAAGGAACATGTGCTGTATGAAGAAGTGATCTAGAAGTTTCAATAATATGTCGGTGCTTACGTTCATCAACACCGTTTTGCTCCGGTGTATAAGGACAAGAGATATGATGAGATATACCATGAGCTTTAAGAAAGTTAGTAAATGTATAACTGAGATATTCACCTCCACCGTCGGTACGTAAACATTTGATTTGGTTAGAGCTATATTTTCACATCCTTGCCCCTTCTGTTGCATCAAATTCTTTGTAGTGTATTACTATTCATCTATAAAATACTTACTTTATGTTTAAAATAATTAAACTTACATGAAGAATAAAACTTTTTTTTTTCATGGAGTACAAATGTTTCAAATAAATGTGTTTTTATCAACAATCATGTCAGCTGTTAATTCTCTTAGGTTTGTTTAGGATAGTTTTCTTAGTGTTTTTTTTTTAAAATTTATAGTACAAATTTTTTTAAATGTAGTGATCAAAAGCTGTCACAAATCAAGCCTTAATTAGGCCTCATTTGGGGTGGGTTTTTTACTTCTTAAAGCAACTTTTTAGGTGTTTTAAGAAGCAGTAAGAATGTCGTCGCAAATGAATCCTTATGCTTTGTTTGAGACAGCATTCTTATTGCTTCTTAAAACAACTTTTTAGGTGTTTTAGTACAAAACATTATATTTTTGGTACAAAAAAAACTACTTTAAGAAGCAATAAGAAAATTGTCCCAAACAAAACCTTAGTCTCTTTTTGAATTAAATGAAGCTTTTACGATCTTAAAACTCTTGTTCAACCCTTTCATCTTCTCCTAATTTCTCTTCTTCACAAGCTTCGATTACTTTATCCACATTTTAATCTGTTGAGCTCGATTTGGTGACCTCATATTGCCGTACTAAAGAGAACTCCTAGATTTGGGGCTCTATTTTCTTCTAGTGATTAACAAGGGTTCTCATCAAGATAGGAGGATGAGAAGATCATGCCTAACAATTATAATATCTAAAGCTAAAATATTATCAAACTAATCGTCCAAGCGATGTATAGGAATTCCAGGATGGTAGTAAGTTTAAACTTCTTCCAAGTGTTTTTCTTTGATTTCAATGCTTCTTCTTATTATGTTTAATAACTAATTTTATTCATGCTCTTGTTTAATGCCTATCTTCTCAAACTCAATATCAATAGATTTGAACATTTAGGTTTCGTTTGGGACGGCTTTCTTACTGCTTTATAAATATACTTTTTAGTACAAAAATATATTGAAAGAGGAAAAAAATAGTGGTCTAAAGCTGTCCCCAACGAAGCCTTAATCTCATGAATATAACATCAACAATAATATCAAACCTTTATCTCAATATGTGGGATCGACTATATGAAAATTTTTTTCTCCATTGTATCTCATTAAAAGTCAAATTCTCATTTAATATCTTGAATGTTATTACAAATTATTTCATTTATTTATTAATATTATATTGTTTTTTTTTTCATCTGTTGTAATTTCATTTTTTATCATGAACCAGATGCTAACTAGCATGATATAATATTGATTTGTGAGGAAATCCTACAATGTAAATAGTCAGGGATAAAAAAACCCTGGAATGTCAAAAGTTATATATATTATTTAAATATCTAATATTTTTAAAGTCTACTTATTGGACTTTGCATTGCTATTGTTGCTAGAGTTTTTGGAAAGTGATCATATATTTAGGCTTCGTTTGGCACGGCTTTTTTACTGCTTTTTGAAACAATTTTTAGTAAAAATTTTAATTTTTGTACTAAAAAGTTGCTTTAAGAATCAGTAAGAAAGCTGTCACAAACTAAGCCTAAAACTATCATTTGAATTGTGTTTTAGGTGGCTAAATTTCAATTACATCATACAATTATAAACTCTTATAAAATGTAACTTAGATTTTCAATGATAAGTTTCATGTGACTTCAATGATAAGTTTCAATTACATCATACCATAGTTTTTCATTATTAGAAAATATCATAGTTTGTATTCAATTAAGTTAGAAAAGGTGATTAATATTCTTTTAACTAAGATGATTCTTATTAGCAATCATAAGTTACATCATCTAAAAGTACCTTACATGCCTATTAGGGTTAGAAAACTTAATCATAGAGTAATAATGTGAATTGTATTTCACAACTAATAAAGGGAGAACCCAATAAGAAACCTTAAGCCCTAAAGGTTAAGTGATGACCAATGAATGAAAAATTTTTAGACTAAAAAAGTTTCCAACAAGTGAGATTTGTAACTTGGTCACATGTATGACCAAGAAGCTTAACTTGTTGAACTTACATTCTAGTTGGTTTGGAATGCCACTTACCCATATAGTAACATGTAAAAGAAGAGATTAATCAATCTTAGATGGAGGAAAGAAACATAAACACACCCTAAATTGGCTAACAAACAAAGGATAAGTATGTTAAGTACTTTTATTTAGGGAATATATCATAACATGACAGCTAAATTACATGTAGACTCATTACTATATAACATGAAACAAAAAATTATTATGAACCAAATACATTACAAAATAAAGATTTTAAGATGAAATTAAGGGCCATGAGGGGATCATCACAAGATGAAACTAATCAAGGGTAAAAAAGATTGATACTGCATGAAATTTGGAAGTACATATTCGAAAGTTCGTATTTAAAAAGTTTGAAATTGTATTCATAATTTAACTTAAAAGTTCAAAAATTAAAATTTTATATTATAATTTTGAATTGTTATTTTTTTAATGTGGGAATGCTTTTATTATATTATTTTTTTCCTACTTGCTTTCTCTTTGATTTGGAAGGTTGGGTGTGCCCCTTAGAAGGCAACCTTTTTATAAGATTGAGAGTCAAGTGGACCACCAAAATATCTAGACTGAAACTTTGAGGATCTTTGGGAGAATTAAAGTTGAGGCACCCTATTATAATTATGTATATAATTCTAATACATTTTTAGATTAGTTAGTGTAAATGAATAAATTCTTTGAGTGTATAAGATGGATGACAACGACAAGTTAGTTTTTATTTATTTATTTATTTTTTTATTTAAGATGAAGCTCACTAGTAATGCTAAGATGTATTGGACTAATATCTTAGCAATAGAGTAGAGATTAGGAATGATCAAGCTCATTTGGGTTGAGATGAAGGAAATACTTAGGGGTTATTTGGCTGGTTGTAAAGTGAATGCAGTGTAAGGTAAATGCTATGTAAAATAAATGTTTTGAGACAGTTTAGCTGTATGTAAAGTGAATATAGGGAAACTATTTTTTCTGTTAGGTTAGCTGTATGCAGAGTAAAAGAAATCAGTGTATTTTGAATTATCTGCACCAGATGTACATGATCCACATGGTCTAAGGGGAAATAACTAGCCTCAAACCAACTCCAAAAAAATGGTAAACTGGCAAGCTTCATTCCAATTTCATAAGATTAGGTCCCTCCACTCTAATTCACTCGAAAAAAAAAAATCTCCCTCTACCATTGTTCATGACAGCCTCTACTGCTCAAATTTCTAATTACTGCAAATAAACTCATAGCATGAATAGGAAACCATGAGAAGAGATTAACATTCACGTCCAAAAAAACTAATCTCAGTCCACCAAAGAACGGTTTTACTTTATGTACCAATTTCTATGGCTTCTATCTCACCCTCATGAATTCCTTTTTTGCCTGAAATTGAACAGTTTTACTTTATGCTTGAAACGAGCTTCATCTGTGAATTCCTAATACATTAGGATTTTACTTTACTTTACACTTTGTTCTACCAAACACCAAAAAATAAAAAAGTAATGCATTCTTTTTTTGTCCAACCAGACATCTCCTTAGAATTAAGTATTATCCAAGATAATAGAACAACAACAACTTCATCAAGTCTTTATCCCACTAAATGGGGTTGGCTATGTGAATCTTTTTTCTCCATTGTGTCCTATTAAGAGTCAAATTCTCATTTAAAGCTAATAAAAAAAGAAGTCATTTCTAATATTTTTTAACCAAGTCTTTTTAGGTCAACCTATACTTCTCTTAACATAGGTCAAATCTAATATATTTACTCTCCTAATTGGTCAAATCTAATACATTTACTCTCCTAAATGGGTTGCTAAAATGTTGATATTTTATGTGACCAAACCATCTAAGGGGCTCTCTCTAATCTTATTTGCCACTAGAGCTACTCCAACCTTTTTCACGTATATGCTTATTTCATATTCTATCTCTAAGTGTAAAGCCATTGATCCACCTAAGCATCATCATATCTACAACACTTAACTTAATTGTATGTATCTCTTTTAATGGTTAACATTCTATGCCACAAAGCATTAATGTAGGTCTCACCACCATCTTATAGAATTTTTTCTTAAGTTTGAGGGGCACTTTTCTTTCACACAACAGACTCGATGCATTCCTCCACTTTAACCTTCCAACTTGAATTCAACTAATAATATCTCCATCTATTTCACCATCACTTTGGACAATAGTCTCGATATATCTAAAACGTGTACTCTTATTAATGATTTGATTGTCCAAAGTCACAATCCTCTCATTAGATCTTTTACTACTAAAATTACACTCCAAGAATTCAATTTTAGATCTACTCAAATGAAAACTTTTAGACTCTAAACTTGACCTCCATAATTCAAGTTTACCTTCAACTCCCCATTTAGTATTATCAATAAGAAGAATATCATCAACAAAAAGCATAAACCGGAGTACATCCTCTTACAAATGTTTAGTAAGAACATCAACATAATGACAAATATTACAGGATGAACTTTTAACTCTAAGGCAAGTATCCCTTTAAGTCATTGAGTGCGCTTACACTTTTGAGATTTTAGTTTCTTTGACTAATTGTGTTGATATTAATTGAAAATAGGCTAATATATTTATTATTGTTCTTATGATGGACATAAAAAATGAGATAGGGATGTCTAACCCAACAAAAATTAGCAAATGCCTTCCACTATGCTCTCATAATGGAAGAAAAGCTACCTCTTTTTCATACTTAGGAATCATACCAGTTCTACCCCTATTGGGAGGCCTACTACTAGACTTACCACAACCTCTACTAGCAGTCAAACTACTAGTGCTCCTACAAATAGGAGTTGTATGACCACTCAGACATCACACATCTTTTTTTCCATAGGAAAGGCCACATGTATCATTAGTGCAAGGCCTAAATCATCTTTCTAGATGAGTTTGATTTTCCTAATGATGATTATGTCGAGAAAGTTTCTGACGAGACACATATACTAGAAGAAAAGATTGATATTGAGACTGACCATTAGATTAAAGACTTGAGATGCTTAATTTCTAGGAGTGAAGTTGAGGATTAGATGAAGAAAAATATTTTTTCTTGTATGTGATATTAATAAAACTTGTAAATTTTATCATTGAGGGTGAGAGTTCCATGAATGCTATATCCACCCTCATACTAAGAAGGACTAACATTAATGATGAGTTTTTTCTTGAGCTCTTCTATGTGATTTAGTTGAACCACACCTCTCTCTCTCATCAGTAATCTCCCTTAAGATGGGTAATTATGAGGATAAAGTTAGATGTGATGTCCTCCTTATAGATATAACACACATCTTGTTAGGTCGAGCTTAACTATATGATTTGAGTGTCAAACATTATGATAAGGAGAATAAAGGTATGTTCAGGCATCATAATAGCACAATAAAGCTCTAACCTGTCAAGCTAGTAGAAAAATACCTACCCTAGCTCCACACAAACCCTTCTCTAATAGCCAACCTAAATGTATAATTGATAAGAATGTTGGGCTATTACAAATAGTGATTGGGTTTCTTATTGATAGGAAAGTGATTGTACCTCTGATTTTACTATAATTACACCTAATTATAGAAAGGGTTGGATTTGGCACCTCGAGGAGAGAGCTTGCTAACTTATCCTCACTATATTTACTTCAAGTGAGAGAAGTTCCTAAGCCTATAGAGATTCACATACTTATTATGGTCTCCTTATTTCTATTAAAATTAGTGACATGTTGCTCTGCAAACATACCTGATTAGTTGCCACCTTTAAGTGATATACATCATGCCATAAGTTTTGTGCTTAGGTCTTAGCTTCCAAACCTTCTAAGGCTTCATATCGAAGTCCTCTTGAAAATATAATTTAGTAATATCATTACACAACACATCACATCACACATGTGCATCAATAAACATTTATTGCATCATATTAGATAAATGCACACCTAAATATATCAACACAATCGGACATACAACATCTATATAATACAAGAGATAATACATGTTCACAAAATATCAATGGCCCTTAGTATGCAAGCAAGCCCAATCATAATGATTTAATTAATTTTAGATCCAATTTAAGAGAATTATCTTAATGACTAGAGAATACTCATCATTTTACCATCATGCATGAATACATGCCATAGATAACATGAATGCATGATAAGTAATGTATTGGATCGGTGGAAGAACCGAATCTGCTTGAAGGAATTCCCAATCCAGGGACAAACACAAAGCTCAATGGCTTAAAAGTAATACTATTCATCAATGTCTCCATTCCTCTTACACATTCTATATATAATAATCAAGTAGAGAAAACCTAGAGAAATCTAGAAGATTCTACAAACTTGTATAACAAACTAAATTAGATATCCTAAGGATCATTTTAAGCTAAAATGCTCCTCATCAATAAGGATGTATGCATTTTTTAAAATATTTTTTCTTTGTCCATTTAAAATAAATAACATGCAAATGTATTTTTAAATGATAATATCATTTTTTAATGCATGCAATTATCATAGGGATAATGATATTTTGTAATTAACATAAGTAATTCTATTCAATATTAAAAGCACCACATTTTAATATTAAATAATTCACAAAACTTTCCAATTTTAATAAAAATATTCAATTTTATATATTATATAATGCATGCAATATTCAATGAATCACACACATAATGAATATATTGTAATAAAAAATAATTAAATTAATATTAAAATAAATATTTTAATATTAAATAAAATATAATTAATTACAATATATTCCATTTTATATTTACAAATGCATGAGAACAACATAAATGATGACTATTTTATGCTATATTTAAATTTAAACTATTCTCATAATTTGTTTGATATATCATACATATATTAATTTAAGTATAAAATAATCAAATGATATTTTTAAATGTCAAAATAGATTTAATTTATTAAAAAAATTGCTTATAATTATTAAAGAAAAATTTCCTATATATTTAAAAAATTATAATTAACTTGTATTGAATAAAGAAACTTTGTTAAAATTTCATAAAATATTTAATTATGATAACACATACATTTATACTTGAAGAAAATAAATCATATATATATATATATATAATAAAATTTATTTTTAAACATATAGCATTACTTTTACTAATTTTCTTAGGACTTAAAATTGTTATATTAGTTTATAAAGATCTTAAAATGTATTTTCAAGATGTAAAATTCAATCTAATTTATGTCAAAATTTATTTTTTATATATTACTTATTAAAAAAAATTAGTTAGTAAATATATTGAAAATTATTGTCAGTATTTAAAAATTAAATTTAGATTATATCAAATTTATGCCTTTGAACTCAATTTTATTAAGAAAAAAAACATAGAACTATTGGATAAGAGAAATAATTGAAGAAATGGAATTTCCTCTCTTCATTATTATCTCAAACTTGAATCTACTACTAATTAATATTATTATACTTCATGTAGGCATATAAACAAGTCGAGCCAAGGTTTGAGTCACTTCTTAAGCTTGATTAATCGATTTTGAGCTCAGCTTTGAGCTTTATTCTACAAGTTCGAGTGGCTCATTAGGTGATTTGTTTATTATGAAAGAGAAAAAATGATTGCGATTTAAATAATTATTATAATAAAATGATAAAGAAAATGAGAAATAAAAAAATAAAAAAAAAGTTAATATAAGATAATGACATATGAGATATAATTTTAAAGCATTTTAATAACTTTGTACTTAAAATCTTGAAGTCTAATACACTTCAATATAGTTCTTATCAATATCTTTTAAATGAGCTGGCTCGTGAGCTAGCGAGTCGAATCAGGGCTAGCTCAAGCTTGACTCGTTAGCTCACTGTGCTTGGCTCAAAAGTTATTTATAGAGCCGAGTCCAAGCTAAGTCAACTTGACTCACTTACATCTCTAACTTTGCATGCTCAGCCTAAGAAAAAAAAAAGGGGAAAAATCGCATCAAAAAGACAAAGAGTTGAAGTCGTCGGAGAAGCAGTGGTTAATTTGAAGTTTCAACATAAATGCCTTTTCTATAAGTTACAATTTCTTTCTCATCAATCTTTTGTTCTTTTTATTGGAGCTATTATCTTTTTCATAGCTCTTTTTTCACTGCCGCTCCATATTTGTCATCAATATCTTTTAGTACATTATTATTATCATTAAGAGTGGGAAAAAAAAAATTAAAAGCGAAGCTTAATACAAAAATAATTAAAAAAAATCAGATATATAAATAATTGTGTATGTAAACTCTTTCAACCCACAAACATTAAATTTTTCATTTTTTTAATTAAGAGGAAAGCTCAATAAATGAATTAAAAAAATAAAAAATAAAAATAAAATCACTTATACATCAATACACAAAGCTGTTTAATACAAATAAAATTAGTGCTTATGTCATACAAAAATTCAAAATAAATAAGACTAACAAATATATATATATATATATATATATATATATATATATATATATATATATATATATATATATATATATATATATATATATATATATATATATATATATATATATTCATCTTAGTCAGCTATTTTATCGCTTAAATACTAGAAAAATAAATGAAAAAAAATTCTTTCAGAATATTATTATCAAAATTATATTAAGGGGAGACTAAATATTTTAAAAAGGAAATTTAGAATAAAATAGAATGTAATATAATAAATTAAGTTATGTGGATGAGTGTAAAATAAATATAGATAATTAATTTTTTTATTTGATTTGAAATAAAATAAATATTATGTAAAACTCAATGATGGTGGTGGCTAGTGGCTAGTGACAACGATTGACTGAGTGGTGGCGACAACATGTGGTAGGCAATGGCTGGCTGCAGACGACAATGTCAGGCTGCTAGTGGTGACTATTGACGTAGAGAGGTGATAACTGGCAAAAGCGACAAACAATTTATAGTGCATTTAAAAATTAGTCAAATCTAATAATTTCTAAGTACATCAAAATTAAACTAGATGATAAATTTTAAATATTTCATAATTTTATTATGCATTTCTTTTACTTCAAATCAAAATTCAATAGTTTTCAAATCCTTACATTTGAAAAGTTTCTATTACTACAAGCCAAGTAACCTTTCATAAGGACTTAAAAAAAAATTTTCATAATATTTATTATATTATATAAAATTATTTTAATATTTTGTTATATTTTACATCAAACTTTAATATGAAAAATTAAAATTAAATAATCTTATCATAAATACTATTTATTAAAGTCTTAAGCTTATTCTAACAAAAAATTATTCAAATATCCTTTCATCCAATAAAAAAATTCTATTTTTTTATTAAAGAGTAATTTAATATTGCAATTGCTGATTTTACAGATAATCAAATGATGTACAATAATATCTGATTATCTATTACATTTATTATTGAATTTTATCATTATTAAACATATATTCTGACAACTGATATATTAAAAAATAATTCCCAAAAAAAAAGATATATTAAAAAAAAAAAAAAATTTGACGCGCTATAATTTTACTTTAAACCTGCTTTCCTCTTCCTTTCCTGCTTCGTTCGCTTTCCCTCTGAGAACCATAGTACGGGAAAAGAATCAAGGAGGCCCGATTTTGATTTGGTAGGGCCATGGATAAATCTTCATAGAGAAGGTTTCTGCGCGCAAGTTTAAGCTAAGGAAGCAAAGAGAGCTGAGACGCGGATGGCTACTGATACGGCGAGCGTTGCCAAGCAAGCGGAGATTTCACGCCACAATGGCAACGTCGCCTTCAAAAAAGAACGCCTTGGAGCCGCGATCGATGCGTATACTGAGGTTCTTCATCTTTCGTTGTTTTCATTTGGGTCACATTGATTCTTACGATTACGTGGTTTTCTGAATTGGGTATTAGGCTATAACACTTTGCCCTGATGTGGCTGTTTATTGGTCCAACCGGGCTCTCTGCTATTTAAAGAGAAAGTAATTACTTGCACTCTCGCCCTTCATTTCTTGTTGGAATTTTTTTTTATGGTTGTTGAAAGTATTTGTTTGGTGTCCTGTTGGTTCTGTTAGAGACTGGGAAAGAGTTGAACAAGATTGCCGAAAAGTCATACAACTGGACGGTTCTTCTGTGAAGGTAAGTTGCTCAGTTTTGTTTGATTGCAGTCTACTGCAAAATTGGAGTTTTTTTTGCTTCTTATTATGGATAGGCTTTGGGGTCCGCTATAAGTGCAATTATGCAAATATTATTTATTTACTTATGTTGAATGGAGAGGATATAGGTGGCAGATCGTGTATATTTAGATGTTTTTGCCTTTTTTTTTTGTTGCCAGTCGCAGTGTGAGAAACAACACTGTGGTTCAATGTTGGCTTTAGGCTGGATATGGGAATGGAAGGATATATGCGGTTGAATTTTAAGCCTGATATCAGTTCATAAGCATTAGGTTGTTTTTTGAGAAAGGCGGACTGTAGCTTTCCTATAGCTATCATAATTTAACAGATTTTGTTATAAAAAGCTACTTCTTATCACAATAAATTTTGAAAGCAACAAGAAAGCTATTGCTAAAAAAATTGAGAAATGCCTGGAAAGCAAAGATGTAAAAAATGTGCTCCAAACAGATTCTTAGTAAGGAGAAATTATTATGTGCAGAGTCCCGACGTAGCTCTGCGTTCAAACTTCAATGAAATCATGACACATGAATATTTAATATATATTTTTATGCTGCCAGCCCGATCGACCCAGCTCTACCTAGAGGTGGTAGTTTTGAGTTTTTGAAAAAGGGTTTCACCATCCCGTTCAAATTTAGGCTTTAGGGTTGACGCTCCTTTTTAAAGAAAAAACCCACGAAAGCTTTATAATATTTAGAATTTTAGCTCAATAAAATTTTTGATACTTGCTGAGAAAGAAACGAGGAATAACTAATGAATATGAAGATTGATTTGGAGGAGAACGTTGCATTCTTTGAGGAGATGACATGCTCACAGGATGTGGAGGCTCAAAAGCAGCATGCAAATATCCAGTAAGACTTGAAGATAATAAGACTGCAACCAACCATTGATAGTTTACAGTATGAACAAAAAGTTAGTTTGGTTGGAGGTGCTGTAAGTTTCAACTTATCGGTAAATTTAAAACTCATAAGTTTACGCATAGTTTTTTTTTTCTAATTTCGAGACAGAATTTTTATGAAGGGAAATTTACTGGAATGTTGTCTTCCCCTTATACATCTATGTGCTTGTATAATACTCTGTGTAAGCTTATATACAATCAATACACATTCAATATATATTAGTGTGTATAATTCCCATTATGTACAAGCTGTGTATTGATTGTATACAAGTTGTATATTGACTTTGTACAAGCTGTGTTTTTATTGTGTATTGATTGTGTACAAGCTCTGTATTTACTGTGTCGGGCATTAATTAAAATGTAATCCAAGACAAATCTGCATGCGTACATGGCTATCATTTAGCTGATTAAATAATGTGGAGATCTGTTTGGCAGAATAAAATTTAAAACTAACCCACCGAAGGACATGAGGTATTGAGTTAGGGTTTTTAGAGGCATTTATTGAAATGCATTCTAGGAACCACATCTGCATAAGATCAAATGTAATATTAGCTAATGAATTCCTAAAATGAAATAATAATTAGAAAGATATTTAGATGCTCTTAGCAATCATAATTAGCAAAAGTACAAAACTGTTTATATAACCCAGTGGGGTCTCCTCAACAAACTTGTTAACGTATATAAGTCAAATCTAATACCTCAACTTTCCTAACCGGGTCATCGAAAGGCCTCCATTTAATGTGACTAAACCATCTAAGGCGACTGTCTCTAATCTTATCTTCCACTGGAGCTACTCCAACATTTTCACGTATATGCTCATTTCGTATCTTATCTCTTAGGGTCAAGCTATTGATCCACCTAAGAATCCTCATCTCTGCAACACTTAACTTAGTATTATTCTTCTCTTTTAATGGCCAACATTCGGCACCATAAAGCATTGCAGGTCTCAACACCATCTTATAGAATTTTCCCTTAAGTTTGAGGGAGACTTTTCTATCACACAATAAGCCCGACGCATTCCTCCAATTCAACCATCCAAATTGAATACTGCTGATAGTATCCCCATCTATTTCACTATCACTCTGAACAATAGATCCAATATATCTAAAACATATACTCTTATTAATGACTTGATCACCCAAAGTCACAATCCCCTCACTAGGTTCATTGCTACTAAAATTACACTCTATATATTCAGTTTTAGATCTACTCAAGCGAAATATTCTCTATGCAACACTAATGAGCCTTTTTAGGGTTTTATAGTTATTAAGGGAAAAAAATAAATTTGACAACATAAACATAATAAATTTCTTTAAACTAAGGGATGAGTCAGTTGATTTGTTGATGTTTCTCATCTCATTCTTAATATTGATTTAGGTGTATGATGTAAGTAGCTTGCTTTCCCAGATAATATAAACACCTTTATTTAGCAATCCTGTAAGTAGAGCCACTTCATCTGTAGTGAATCGTAGCTCATGACCCTTGATACTAAAGCATTGATGAGGAATATCCCATAATGAGAACAACTCGTATGTCAAGGGAACATTTTCCTAGAATGGAGGAAACATAAAAAATTGATATGTGTAATATTTTTAAAAAGTCCTCAACCTCATTGTCTAAAATCTCGATCAACGAGTCGCAGATAAGTGTAAATATTGACGGTCTATAACTATAATTAGTATTTGGGACGTACATGTATAAGCATCACATAAAACTTATAATTAAATTATAAAACATAGTGTGTATAAGGAAAAATCTTAATAATTTTTTTTTCTACTCTACAAGTTCAAAAATCTTGACAAAAAAAAAAAACTCATAGATGATTGAAATCTGTGAAATATAACTTAGAAATATAATACAAAGTCGATATATAGTCAATACATAGTTTTTATCAAGAAGAAAATTATAATTAAAAAAATTTTCTCCTCTACAAGTTTAAAAAATGTCACAAAATGAACAAAAATAACTATAAAATATTTGAAATATATGCAACGTAATTTAAAAAATGCATTACACAACCTATATCGTGGTTATCGTAGTGAATACAGTGTAAAGTACGAACTCTGCTTTTGCTGGCGCTACAACACGAACTCCGCTTTCGCAAGCTTAGATTTTATATTAACCAGATTTCCCCCAATGATCGATATCAGGGTTTATTTAGTTCTAAGTCGTGATGCCCTAAAATTTAAATTGAAAAATTATTCTTTTAATCTTTTAATAAACAACAACCAGAGCTATCCAATATCATCTATCAGTAACAAATAATAAAATATATTCTATAATTTAAAAAATTAATGTATACATCTATATTCAATCCAAAGAATCATATACAATATTCAGGATTTATACAATCATTTCATAATTATTCTGTCCTGAGTATAAACGAAAAATTAAAAAAAATAGAATCTGAAGAATTCTGATCTGCCTCACACCATTGTTCGTCTGCCCTAACCTGAAATCATTTAACTAAATATAATAAGCTTAAAAAATCCAGCAATTCACCAAAATCTATAACTAAAATCAAAGCACGACAAATGAGCAATATATTTGCCAACAGTCAAATCATAACAATTGCATCCATATAATCATTGAATAAATGCGTAAACAATAAAATTCACATGCAACATTATTAGAATCTATACAAAAACAACATCAACAACATCAAGCCATTGTCCCACTACGTGGGGTCAGCTACATGAATCATGTTAAAAGTCAAATTCTCATTTAAATTCTAATAAAAAAAGATCATTTTTAATATTTTCTAACCAAGTCTTTTTAGGTTTACCTCTACCTTTCTTAACATAAGTCAAATCTTATAGCTCAACTTTCTTGACAGGGTTATCAGAAGGCCTCTATTTAATGTGGCCAAACCATCTAAGACGACTCTCTCTAATCTTATCTTCCACTAGAGCTACTCTAACCTTTTGACGTAAAATACTATAGTATGAAAGCCAGTAAAGTAGTAAACCAATATGACCCCAAATCTATGAAGTAATCGTCGTATCCATAATACTAATCTGTACATAACTCATATAAGGCTTCAAATCAAAATATTGATTAAGACTGTCAAAATCAAATCAATGCAATAAAATCATATAAGAATGTACACATGTTATCTAGGCCTCCTATATCACATGCTTAGTGTATCACATGCTTATTATAAGTACATTGAATCAATATTATCAAATAGTATCGATATCCAGATCGGTAATAATAATAATCTAGTGACAAAAATAGTAGAATAATGTAATAACAGTAAATATGTACAATGCTAATAAATCCGTACAATAATAAGAATCATGCCTCTAAACATGCATTTAAGTAGTCACACTAAACAAGTAAGAAGTCTTGGCTATTACGACATTTTTTAGTGTTAGTATCAGTATTAGTAAACTGTTGGTTCAGTAAATAGAGTTGTCATTTTTTGCCCGTCAGCATAGTAACAATCTTCTTATAACTCCCAACAAGTGTATCACGTGAATTAGTAGAGGATAACACCAAATCATTTTATTTAAAGAAAAGCCGTCGGCCCACCATCCTATACAGGTCAGTCAATCTCTAAACAGCTGGTCAACCAGTTCTTACTTATTTTTTACACGACACGCACATTATTATCACAACATTATACTAGTAATAACGACTAGCTATTACTTAAGCACATATTCACATTTATTTATAACATATATTGGCTGCAAATAAAGCATAATTGAGCATAATTTAGAAAATGTCAAATTTACTAACGTTAGACAACAAAAATCTTATTGAGCAAAAATTCACATTTTCAGAATTTGACCAAATTATTAAATGTTGCATAAAATAATCATCAAAATAAATTTCTGAGTAGAGAAAAATTGTTGTATTTTAAAAATCACTTGGTGAAAAATCTTAAATAAATACTCAAAATGTTCATAATCTCGATCTTTATAACATGCAAAAAGTTACGTATTGAAAGTTTTGTCAATACAAAATTATTTACGTTTTTTGGTAACAGAAATACAAATTTGATAAGAAAAATGCCAAAAACACAAAATATTTGAAATCAGAAATAGGATGAAGGTTCCTTACAGTGAGACAAATATCTCCCAACTGCGTCGACGGACAAAAATCCCTCCGCGGCCTCCAAATATCAATTTTCTTTTTTTCTCTCTTACTTTTTTTTTCTCTATTTTCACTATTACTATTCTCTATTAGTCGAAATCAAATGGGAAAGGGATTTTTAAAAAGTTTTTAGGTAGTGATTTTGGATATTTTCCATTAAAATAATAAGTTAATATTATATTTTTAATTTAATCACTTTCTTTTACTATAAATTCAAATAAATCATTTTAGGTCTTTAAAAATTATAGAAAAATATACATAAAATAAATCATTTTATTTAAAAAATATTGGTGAAATCGGTTTGCAAAATGGACACTTGATGGTCTCGAAATCCTCACTTATCTGATAGATACTAATTTTTTAAGAATTTTCACCAGTGCCAATTACGGAAAAAATTCATGTAAGTAAATACCACAATTTCAATGCTATGGTGAAGACGGTTTGTAATTTGGAGTTATATTTACTCTAGAAAAAAAATATTTACTTTGATTTAAATACGGGTTATTATAATTTACCACCTTAAAAAAATGTTGTCTCTGATATTTCCCTTAGGACTTATATAGGACTACTCCCTCAAGTGAGGGTACAAATGGAAAATATGTAATAATAAATTCAGTGCAAACATAATAATAAATCTAATAGAAATATTAACTCAAAAGTAAAGCGGTGCAATCGTGGTTGTAGATTGTCGGCTCCGTCTCTGGTAAACTCTCCATGGACCAAATGTCCTTATCAGAGATTGTGGCTCTAAAAGGCTCATGTGCTTATGGTTTCCTTCCATTCATATGGCGTGTTTTGGGAATTATGAGATTGCAAGTGTAGATTCTGTTATATTTCTTATAGTTTCCTTTGGCTCGTTGGGTACAATTTATTTTAGATACTGGAGATTAATGTTTCCTTTGGGTGCAAATCTTTATGATTAATTATATTTCTGTTAATAAGGAAGGAACATTCTTGATTAAGGAGCTAAATTATGTTCCATGTTTAAATTGATGTCTGTATTGAATTAGATAGGGTGAATGGGTAATCAACCTGATAAAGATCCTATTCTTCTATTGCCGTGGGATGACCTTATGAATGCAATCTAATAATGTTGGAGGGATTTTAGCCACAACTTATAGAGAGTCTAATAACAAGCCCTGTATTGCCTCATTTCAAATTTCCTAGGTGATCTGGAGTGGTATTATGTCGAAGGCCATCCTTTTCATTATGAAGTTCGAAATTTTCTTTGGATTTGAAAAGTCTATGTCACTAAGCATGGATGATCGTGGCTTAGAGATAATTAACATAATTGATGATGGCTCAAGAGGCATGGGGTGGATGATCCGAGTAGAAGCGGCCCAAAGTTAAGCTCGAATTTTGAGTTGGAGTTTCACTTCAAAGAGCTGCCTTCAATGCAAGCTTGGTTGAGGTCTATTTGGTGGAGCTATTATTCTGTGCGGACACTGGACGGGAGAATCTTCCGGTTAAGCGCTGGGTACCCAGCGGTACCGAGGGGTACCGAGTGTGTGTACTGAGCTGGGTACCCAGCAATGGAGGTGATGTGGCGCATTTTTATTGGATTCCGGACGCTCTCCGGACTCCGCACAAAATAGTAAATCTATTTGGTGAGTGTTGGGCTTGACCATGCAAACCAATTTGAGGGTTGGTGAATTAAAACTAACTTATTTGAGTGAACTTATGAGCTTAATATTTCTCTAACTTTATGCTTATTTTGCAAACTTGAACTTCCACATAATTATATCTGATTTTTCCTCAATAATTAATCATGATTGACACGAATCTCGAAGCAAAATCAAGTTGGAAACGTCCGAAATTAATTTGGGATGATATGAACTCCTGATTTCAACAAACTTATAATCAAATTGAAAGTCTCAGAATTACGAACCTAATGACACCAAATTCGACTCAATCCGAGCCCAAATGGGACCAAATTGAAGACCCGAAGTGCATTTAAAAGGTTCAAACTGCAAATTGGATGACCAAACGCTTTCCAAACGTGACATCCTTATAGTCAAAACGAGCGGGTCGACGAGATGAATCCAACGAGCCTAAGATCGACAAATTCTTACATCACTAAAGCATTCAATTGTCCAAAACGGTCCACGATCACGAGAATCAACATCAGCCATCCATTCAAATCACTTCCAACTTACTCTTGATCTCCCTCTTATTTATTGGTAATGCCGCTCTAAAAAACTATAAATAAACCTCTCATTTCTCATCGGAAGAGAGAGGGTGAGAGGAAGAAGGGAGCCCAAGCAAGGAAGAGCAAGAAAGAATAGAAACTGGAGTTCTCTTGACACCAAATTCCTCCTCAACCATCGCCGGACTTCTGCCCGACCGCCAACTATCATCGAACTTCCGCTCGGCTGCCGAATATCGTCGGACCTCTGTCCGGCCCCCAATTGTCGCCAGATTAACGCTCGGTCACCATTTGACGTCGGAATTACGCTCGGTCACCAATTGTCGCTTAATTTCTGCTTGGCCAATAACTAACGTCGGACATCCACCTAGCCACCGACTACGGTCATTCTGACCTCCGTCGTTAGACAACAGTCTTTCTGACCTATGCCGACTATGGTCCTTCCTACCTCCATTGTCAGACAATGGTCTTTCCGACCTTCGTCTCCTGCCGACTACGGTTCTTTCGACCTCAGTTGGCAGACAACAATCTTTACGACCTCCGTCACCCGCCGACTATGATCCTTCCGACCACCATCACCCGACTATAATCTTTCCGTCCTTCGTCGCCCGTCGACTACGGTCCTTCTGACCTGTGTTGCTAGACAACGGTCTTTACGTCCTCCGTCGCCTGCCGACTACGTTCATTCCAACCTCCGTCGTCCGACAACAGTCTTTTTGACCTCCGTCGCCCTCCGACTATGGTCCTTCCGACCACCATCACCTGGATACAGTCTTTCCGACCCCCATCGCCAGCTGACTATGGTTGATGCAGGACTAATTAGATGCGATGATTATGTAGTCATTTAGGCATTGCACAACTAATAGATTAGAACAATTTAGGGACAAAATTACAAGCAATTTTCAAACGACAATTAAAACAAATGAGTGGATCAATTGCGTGGGCTAAATCACATGCTCCGAGTTTGAACTATCAAGATAATTAAGAAAATAGAAGCAATACAGAATAGTAGTTTTCAAGTTAAATCTCCTAATCTAACAACGAGACGTAGGATGCATAGAAGATTACACTCAATTCCTACAAATGACTAGGCTTAGCAAGAGCACTTGAAGGCGCTTTCGTGATTACAATCATCCAATGAGAATTTAGATTTAGAAGAAATAAGATGCAAATGAAAAGGAGAACCTTTTCTTAAGGAGACGCGGAGATCTTCCACTTGATGCTTTTGAAGTGTCCATCAAGGGATCCCGTCATTCATTGGTGTTTGGAAGTAGAATCTCCTTGGTCGTTGCTCCGTCTTGCACGTGGGTACCAAGAGAAAGAAGTTTCTCCTTGCAAAAGAAGAGAAGGCAAAACTCAAAGCTTTTAATCCCAAAATCTGAAACGATTGCAGGATTTGAACCTCAAAATCTGAGAAAGAAAATCTCAGATTTTGGATAGAGGAGGGTGGGGATTAGTGGGTGAGAGCTAGGGTGTGAATTTCTCTTGGAGGAATTGGGAGATGGAGCGGCTCAGGAGGGGCGGCGGGATGATGATGAGGTTGGTTTGAAATCCCGAAACAATTCCCTGGATTTGGGAAATCAATGTGCTGGACATGGCATAGGAGGGGTTACGGCTAAGAGGGGATTGAGGGACTTTGAAAAAAATTTCCTAAAGTAAGGGGCTCACTTAGGAAATAATTTAAATCAAAGGAGATGGGGAGTTTCGGCTGTGGAGGTGGGGAAAAGAAATATTAATTATTTCCCAAAGGGGATTAGGAAATAATTAAGAAACAAATCCTAAGTGGTTCCCATGGGGCCGGTGGCATACATGGCTGATGGGGGATTAATTGAGAGCAATTAAGGATTCATGATTTAGGTTTTAAAATTAAGAAGATTTAATTTAAATCCATCTTGAATTTAAAATTCAAAATTAGATCTAAATCAAATACTTTCCTAAAATAGAAGAGCTAATTTAGGAAATAATTTGAATTCAAATTTGAAAGAATTTGAATTTCAAAGTAATCCCAATTAATTCTAACCCAATTAGGAAACAAAATAAAAGAGGCAAGGGGATGAGTGGGCCGACGGCTATGGCCTTGGCCGGCGGCAATGGGGTGGGTGTTGTTTGGCCGTGGGTGTGGGGAGGAGGATGAGGGATCGGGTGAGAGGGCTTGACCGTGAATGGGAAAGGAGTTGGAAGGGGCTATGGCCGGTGGTGGGAAGTGGAAGGAGGAAGACGTTCGTGGGGGAGGTGATGACAAGATAAAGAAAAGAAAATAAAAACCGCGAACCCGGCCGTCTCCAAGGTTGGTGGGTGATGCGTTAATCTCCCTCTCCAAGGGATCTCTCCAAAGCTCTCCAAGAACTCTCAAAGGCTCTCATAACACAAGTGCAGAAAGAAATTTCAATAATCATTCATTGTCTTGAAAATAAAACAAAGGGGCTTTAAATAGCCTCATACAAAAGACTCTAACTGACATGACACAAATGCCCTTAGGCTTACACATGACCACTCCCATACAAAAGGGTATAAAGGGAAAATAAATAAACACACATAAGCAAATAATAAAATGTATGAAAATAAAATACATCGACTCAAAAAGTATAACGAATCGATCGTGGCCGTAGATCGGCGACCACGTCGCTGGTAAACTTTCCATGATGATCTGATGTCCCCATCATTCTCCCGGGGTGGGAGAAAACTCGACTCCGTCGAGTAAGAATCTCTGGCGCTCTCGTAGATCTCTAGTGCATCTGGGTCGATCTGCTGCAACTCCTCGCGATCTAGCCATGTATCCTCTGACTCGGGCTTCCCTTTCCACCTGATCAAATATCTTCTTCGTCCTCCTTCTCTTGTGGATATGATCTCATCACTTAAGACTGCCTCAACTTGCTCTGCTATAGGACATTTGGGAATATTTGGTAGTGGAGGTAGGTTTGGGATCTCACAGGGTGGGTTCACACAAGGCTGTTTTGATAATGGATTTTGTGGGTTAAAATCAGGACCTTCATATGCCACTAAGTCTTCTATGTTAAAAGAGGGATTTATATTGAAATATGCGGGCATATTTAATATGTAAGCATTGTCATTAATTTTCTTATGTATTTTGAAATGTCCAACACTCTTTGCATGCAATTTCTTAACTGTTCCTGGAGGGAACCGTTCCAGATGAATCCGTACCATAACAAAATCATCAACCTCAAAAGTTTTAAATCGACGTTTTAAATCTGCATGTAATTTGTATTCCTGATTATTCTTCAATTTGTTGTGCAATGTCCTTATGAAAGTCATGCAGATGCAGTGCAAATGAGAATGCAAGAGACTCGAACTGTATGATGATTGACATGATTTGTGGACTCTCACAAAGTTTTTTAAACGGAGGGAAAATTTTGGATGAAGCCGACACACACACATATTGACTCACAAATGCACATCGATATGAATAAAGGTGGATCAAACACAAAATGAGAGGACACAAGATTTCCATGTTTAAGGGAACAGGTGTAGGAGGAGCAATGAAAACATCCTTAGCTATAAGAGTATTCCCGTATAGAGTTTCAGCTAGGGTCTTAGATAGATTCCTAGGGGCAGCAGGGTAATCTAGCAAAATTGTCCAACTATGAGAGAGATGGTCCTTAACAGGGAAGGACAAGACTATGGAGGTTTTAACGGAGGAATCATGAACATGATCAGATGATGGGTCATGACTCACAACAATAATGGGATAGCCCAAGAAGTCACCAGCAGGTATGGGACTCAAAAGATGGGGTATAGTGTCTAGAACAGAAGTGAGCATAGCAGATAGAGAGGTGACATGAAAGTGAAGGCTAATATTCTCTCTAACATTAAAGTTAGTGCGAGGAATGGTGAGATAAGTACCATCAAGATAGACACACTCTTTCAAATATAAATCTAAAGGAGCAACTCCTAAAACAGATTCCAATAAAACAAGAGGATGTTCATATTCCAAATTAGGCTCAGAGTAATTCAGATTCAGATTACTATCTCCCGAATTCAATTTCAATATGCTCAAGGTCAGATCAGTTTCTTTCGGGATCAAATTAATATCATCTGGGCAGCCCTTTTCCAACGAGATATCCTTGATGAGACTAGGATTAGGATGGGCTAAGGTATCAATGCTCAAAGGTTCTAAATCTCCTACATCTGTGTCTAATTCAATCAATTCAGTTTCATCATCAAAGAAATCCTCGTCATCAATGATATCATTAGTATCCACGAAATGGATGCACTCAATTTTAGGTTCAAGGGACGTTTTCTGACTGGGATGGCTAGGAGTCGACCCAAGTGGAGAGTCACATGGGACCGATCCAACATAAGACCAAATAGAGGATCGGCCATCAAGGCTAGGTGAGGACCTATAGGGTGGGGCAGGAACTCTGATGTCACTAAGGTATGGGTGGTCTTGACCACAGTGATGTCCACAGTTTGTCCCAACAAAAGAGGCAGGATGGTGTTCTAGATGAAGATTACTGGGTGGTGTTGGGGTAAGGTGAGTGGGTGGTGGGAGAGGGAGATATTTTAACTCAAGTTCTCGCCTCATGCTTTTCCAATCAGAAATAGGGTATTCACCACGAAACTCTCTATGATCTTCTACCCTCATCCAAAACTGACAAGCATGACCACTCAGGAGAGACCTAGCAATGTTAGCTTGTTGGGATTCATGAATACAATGAAATTCAAAATAGTCTTCTAATCGTCTAATCCACTCCTTAAAGTAGTAAGGGTTCGATGAACCATCAAAAGTGGGCAAACGATCATGTGACTCTAAGTGAGGTCGTTGCGGCTTGGATTCATGACTAGGTTGATAAATAGAATGGTTAACCTTCCGACTGACATGATTGACCGACTGGGGCACATACCTACAGTGGGGAATGTCAACATGTTTCTCCTTCATCATTTTAGTTATAGAGCCCACTATATTAACTAGGTCATCTAACTTCTTTTGAAGTCCTATCGGGTCCATTGCTAGACACTAGGGGTCACTTGGGAGTGAAACAAAGTAGCGGACAGCACTTATCACAAGCGTAGACTCCCTAAAATGACACTAAATGGTGCAGAAATTGTTTGGACAGCAACTAAAACAAAGTGCAAAGCTTTCCTAGACAATTAGAAGAGTTATTACGAAGATGGCAGCACTTAAATACCCAAAATCAACACTTAATGCTCACTAAATGTATGTAGAAATTTCTGGACAGCAAATGTAAGTGAAGATTAAAATGTTTTTATAGATGTTATGCATGCCAAAATAAATATGCAAGCCTAAGTAATTGCCTAGGATGAATTCTAGCACATGTAACGCATGCTAGCCATGCTCTGATACCAGATGATGCAGGACTAATTAGATGCGACGATTATGTAGTCATTTAGGCATTGCACAACTAATAGATTAGAACAATTTAGGGACAAAATTACAAGCAATTTTCAAACGACAATTAAAACAAATGAGTGGATCAATTGCGTAGGCTAAATCACATGCTCCGAGTTTGAACTATCAAGATAATTAAGAAAATAGAAGCAATACAGAATAGTAGTTTTCAAGTTAAATCCCTAATCTAACAACGAGACGTAGGATGCATAGAAGATTACACTCAATTCCTACAAATGACTAGGCTTAGCAAGAACAATTGAAGGCGCTTTCGTGATTACAATCATCCAATGAGAATTTAGATTTAGAAGAAATAAGATGCAAATGAAAAGGAGAACCTTTTCTTAAGGAGACGCGGAGATCTTCCACTTGATGCTTTTGAGGTGTCCATCAAGGGATCCCGTCATTCATTGGTGTTTGGAAGTAGAATCTCCTTGGTCGTTGCTCCGTCTTGCACGTGGGTACCAAGAGAAAGAAGTTTCTCTCCTTGCAAAAGAAGAGAAGGCAAAACTCAAAGCTTTTAATCCCAAAATCTGAAACGATTGCAGGTTTGAACCTCAAAATCTGAGAAAGAAAATCTCAGATTTTGGATAGAGGAGGGTGGGGATTAGTGGGTGAGAGCTAGGGTGTGAATTTCTCTTGGAGGAATTGGGAGATGGAGCGGCTCAGGAGGGGCGGCGGGATGATGATGAGGGTGGTTTGAAATCCCGAAACAATTCCCTGGATTTGGGAAATCAATGTGCTGGACATGGCATAGGAGGGGTTACGGCTAAGAGGGGATTGAGGGACTTTGAAAAAATTTTTCCTAAAGGGGCTCACTTAGGAAATAATTTAAATCAAAGGAGATGGGGAGTTTCGGCTGTGGAGGTGGGGAAAAGAAATATTAATTATTTCCCAAAGGGGATTAGGAAATAATTAAGAAACAAATCCTAAGTGGTTCCCATGGGGTCGGTGGCATACATGGCTGATGGGGGATTAATTGAGAGCAATTAAGGATTCATGATTTAGGTTTTAAAATTAAGAAGATTTAATTTAAATCCTCTTGAATTTAAAATTCAAAATTAGATCTAAATCAAATACTTTCCTAAAATAGAAGAGCTAATTTAGGAAATAATTTGAATTCAAATTTGAAAGAATTTGAATTTCAAAGTAATCCCAATTAATTCTAACCCAATTAGGAAACAAAATAAAAGAGGCAAGGGGATGAGTGGGCCGGCGGCTATGGCCTTGGCCGGCGGCAATGGGGTGGGTGTTGTTTGGCCGTGGGTGTGGGGAGGAGGATGAGGGATCGGGTGAGAGGGCTTGACCGTGAATGGGAAAGGAGTTGGAAGGGGCTATGGCCGGTGGTGGGAAGTGGAATGACGAAGACGTTCGTTGGGGAGGTGATGATAAGATAAAGAAAAGAAAATAAAAATCACGAACCCGACCGTCTCCAAGGTTGGTGGGTGATGCGTTAATCTCCCTCTCCAAGGGATCTCTCCAAAGCTCTCCAAGAACTCTCAAAGGCTCTCATAACACAAGTGCAGAAAGAAATTTCAATAATCATTCATTGCCTTGAAAATAAAACAAAGGGGCTTTAAATAGCCTCATACAAAAGACTCTAACTGACATGACACAAATGCCCTTAGGCTTACACATGACCACTCCCATACAAAAGGGTACAAAGGGAAAATAAATAAACACACATAAGCAAATAATAAAATACATGAAAATAAAATACATCGACTCAAAAATATAACGAATCGATCGTGGCCGTAGATCGGCGACCACGTCGCTGGTAAACTTTCCATGATGATCTGATGTCCCCATCAATGGTCCTTTCAACCAAATGAACATGCCAATTTTGATTCTTTCGATTTCCACCATGTAATGCACTTTGTATGATGTATATTTGCTACATCAAACCAAGGCCTTCCCCCCAAGGAAGGGCCTCATTTGTAATTGATTGCAAATAGTAGTGGATTATTCAAACTAGGCCAAGCCCTGTGGTTTTTTCCCTTTTTTAGGGTTTTCCACATAAAAAACTCTGGTGTCTCTTATGAATGCTACACCCTCTATTTTATCTGATTGTGTGCTGGATCTTCGTACAAAACTAAGATGTTAAATTCATATTTCTCTACCACCTCGAATATTCTAGGACACAACAATATCCCATTCCACTCAGCATGGTATATTGAACTAAACTTTATCCTAATCCTTGGGAATTGTCATAAACTTGTTCATGATCATCATTTGAATGATTTGACCTCAATGGGACTGATGGTTGACATAAGTTGACTAAGTTCACCCTTAGCCCCATCAAGCCTTCAATTGAAAACCTATGCATAGAAGTCTGGGGCCGATTGGTTGGGATAAGACTAAAATAGTAATGATGAGTATATTATATCTTGTTTAGGGTATGATCATAATGAGTTGGAAACCGCTATTTTGGTACTTGGGCCTTGTCTTTGCTTTGCTGATCTACGTATACTGAGATAAGGTTATTATCATATTGGTTTATTCTTATACTTGTGAATTATGATCTTTTCTAGTTCTTCATTTTCTTTATTTCCAGTTTTAATAGCTAGTCTCTCTAGTCAAGAGTATCTTTGTCGAATAATTGATATAACGTAGTTTTATCAATATATATCTCAGAAGAGTTTCGTAAATTTTGTTTATTGACAGGCTCGTTATATGTTGGGGCTTGCATTGTTAGAAAGGGAAGATTTTGGCTGGAGGTATCAAGGAATTAGAGAAGGTTCGCTATTGTATACATGACCACATGCAATTGTCTTTTTACAACATGATAAATCCAAGAATTGTCTTCTATTGCCAAAATGTTGTTTAGGTTTTAATGTTATGCCCTATTTCAATGCAGTATTCTGTTATACCCCAGGATGGGTATAATTAGTTTTTTTCTCAAATAATTTGCCCAGTGGAGTGGCATGTATGAGCAGGAGTTGCCACAATGCTACTGGCCATGAGAGCAGACATTTTGGGGAAGTCAATTTTTAAGAATAGTCAACTTCAACTTTTATTTTTATAGATGAATGTGCACAAAGACCATTACTTTATCCATTGTTCAAATTCCTCCATATGCTTTATCTTGGTTAATTCATAGTAAGATTTCATAAATTTGGACTAGATCTGGCCCCAAATTCGCAAATGAATGGTCTTCTTATTATTCTCAAATATTTATGCTAGAACCAATTAGTTGGAGAAATCTAATGTCCTATCCATATGACTGAAGCCGCAGTTCCTCTTCTATATGTTGGACACATAGACACTCTCCCTCTCCCAAACAACATGTAAACACTTCTTGTAGATGACGTTCTCTTAGGATTTTGGTACTTTTATGATACTCAAGTCTTTATGTTATTGTTGTCTTCTAGTGTTATTGACATATTCTTTGGATATCATAATTGTTATACCTGGGATCTCCCTACCATCATTATCCTTAGATCTTTCTGACATTGTCTTCCTTGCATTTTCCCTTAAGTATCTTGCTGCAATCTGTATTGGAAATTATTTTTATCATCATCATCATCATCATCATCATCAAGGATTTTGTATTATTGTTGTAGATCTCATTTCATTGACGACCTTTGTCTATGTCAGTAAATCAATTTTAATTTTCCCTTCAATGCCGATAGAATGTGATTAAAGATAAATGGGAATTGAGTTGTTCTATCCAATGTTTAAAATTGCGTATTCGGGTATTGAGGCGTTTTTCATTCATGAGGCGAGGCGTAAGCCTCAAGACGTTTTGAGGCGTAAGCCTCAAAATCAAAAGATTGCGTAAATATAAAATGATAATTTTTTTATATACTAATAAGTGAATAATATAAAACATAAAAAAAACATAAGATATGAAGTGAAATCAAAATATCTCAATAATAAGACAACGTGAAATATAGTTCAACTCAAAATTCTATCTTTCCCTAATCCCAATATTCTTTTCATTAACATATAATTCCCATTTTCAAAAATAAATAGCAATGACATATCACATAAGAACTCATAAGTCATCAGCACTGTCATCACTAAGGGGTTCTTCATTTGAATCATCATTATGGTGAACTGCTCTCTCCCCTTCCTCCTTTCCAATAGAGTCCAATGTCGGGCATTTACTTCAAGATTTATGTAAGTTTTAATATATATAGCGTGAGGCGTAAGCCTCATGCCAGTGAGGCGAGACAGGCCTCAAGGCGGGCCTCAACCAAGTTGAGGCGCAAGCCTCATAAAAAAAACTCGAGGCGTAAGCATCGAGGCGTTTTTTATTGGAATTGCGCAAAGGCGGGCCTCAAGGCGAGCCTCATATTGCGCAATTTTAAACCATGGTTCTATCAATTATTCCGAGGTCATAATTACATTACGATCAATTAAATATCATTTAAATATATAAGTCTTTTCTTGGCAAAGTTATGACCAATAAGAAAATTCATATTAGTAATAATAAAACTCATAATTATTATTTATAAAATATATAATTCTTCTCTTTTGTAAAATGAAATGACCTTTCACCCTCAATATGGTGCTTGAATCGACTAAGATTAATATAGCCATCCTAGGAGATTTATCATATCGATCAAGTAACAAATAGGAAATTCTTACTATTGGTCAACCAGTCAATTTTATTTACCACAAAATGATAGTTATTGGTGAAATCAGGAGTTTGAGATTACAAAACTTGAATTTTATTATACACCATAATTCCTATTTATAGATCTATACAAGATGTCTTAATAAAGAAACAAATAATTACAGAATAATGAGTAATTGCCTTAATCTAATCCTTCCTAAATTAGCTACCTAGCTATGGAAGGTATTCAATGTGATTCAGGTGAGCTTCCCATGGATCTATATTCGTAGTTGTGGGATCAATATGGGAACGAGAGGCTGGGATTTAACTCTCCCCCTCAACCTGGGTAAGATCGATCTGTCATTCCCATCTTGACAATCATTCTGAGAAAGGTAGAGCTATCTAATCCTTTGGTAAGGATATCTGCAAGTTGATCTTTCGATGATACATGGTTAATACATACTAGACCACTGCCTAATTTTTCTTTAATAAAATGTCTATCTACTTCTATGTGCTTGGTCCTGTCATGCTGGACTGGATTCTGGGCTATACTGATTGCTGATTTGTTGTCACAATATAGCTTCATGGGATCGTCCCACTTGATTCTTAAGTCTTCTAGAATCATCTTGATCCATAGTAACTCATATATTCCCAAGGTCATAGTTCTATATTTTGCTTCTGCATTAGATCTTGCCACCACATTTTATTTTTTGCTTCTCCATGTAACTAGGTTCCCTTCAAGAACTATGCAGTATCTAGAGGTTGATCTTATGTATGTTGGTGATCCTGCATAATCAACATTAGTGTATGCTTCTATGGTTATTTCATGATCTCTTCTAAAGAGAATCCCTATCTTTGGGTTTCCCTTAAGGTTATGTAGTATTTTGTATACTGCTTACATATTTGTCTGTTTTGGATATTGCATAAACTGATAGACCATACCTATAGCAAATGCTATATCTGGTATGGTGTGGGAAAGGTAGATCAATTTTCCCATAAGTCTCTGGTAAGCACCCTTGTCTATATCTAGATCTTTTTTAGTTTCCCCTAATTTGAGATTTGGTTCTACTGGTGTTAGTGCTGGCTTGCATGTTAGTTAGTTTTCCATTCTCATTCAGAAGATCTTTAATGTATTTTTATTGTGAGATGAAGATTTCTTTGTTGGAGTGAGCTACTTCAATTCCAAGAAAGTATTTTAGTCTACCAAATTTTTTGAAATCAAATTCCTTGGTAAGGTTTTTCCTTAGACTCACTTTCTCTTTTTCATTATTCCCAGTCAAGATAATATCATCCACTTAAACTAATAATATTGTGATATCCCCTACATTTGAGTGTTTAAAAAATAGTGCATGGTCTTCTTGACTCTGTTTATACTCATTAAGAAGCATGAAGTTTGAGAAATTTTCAAACCAGGCCTATGGTGATTGTTTGAGCCCATATAGAGCCTTTTTTTCTGCACGCCTTGATACCTCCAGATTTTTCCTTAAATCCTAACGGTATTTCCATAAATATTTCTTCTTCCAGGTCCTCATACGGGAATGCTTTTTTTACATCAAATTTTTCCAGATGTCAGTTGTACTTAGCTGCTAGTGAGAGTAGGATTCTGACAGTGTTCATCTTTTCTACAGGTGCAAAGGTTTCCTGATAATCAATGTCATATGTTTGAGTGTATACTTTTCCCACTAGTCTTGCCTTGTATCATTCCAACGTACCATCAGCTTTATACATTACAAAGAACACCCATTTGCAGCTGACTGGTTTTTTCCCTCTCGTTAGGTTGATGATCTCCCATTTATTGTTTTCTTCTAGGACATGCATTTCATCATTCATGGCATTTTTTCAATTTTCATCAGATGTATTGTTTTTTTTCTAGGACATGCATTTCATCATTCATGGTTTTTTTTTCAATTTTCATCAGATAAGGCCCATGAATATCATTAGGAATATGAATATATGCTAGTGCAACTAGGAATTTTTTTTGTGAGGATGAAAAGTTATTTAAGGATATAGAGTTGGATATAGGGTAAAAGGGAGGTGGTGAACTTAACTTATTTTCAGGAGATGGTTTAGATTTTTGGATCTGCTTCGGAGCACAGTTTGAACTGTATGCCTGGAATTTATATTCCCAAATCTCATGGCAACTTTGTTTTCAGTTTCCTTGTTTTGGATTTCAGGTGGATTGGTTTAAAGTGGTGGAGGAAGGTCAAGAGGGGCAAGCGTACTTTCCTTATCTCCCTCTGTCTCAGTCTCCCCTTAAAGATGAGGTTTGGTAAAATATGAATTTTGTTCACCAAAAGTGACATCAATGGATACAAGAGTTTTCTTTGTAGGGGGTGATAACTTTTGTAACCTTTTCGGGTGTCTGAATATCCAATAAAGACACATTTGAGTTCCCTTGGATCTAATTTTCCTCTATTATGACTGTGGATGTGAACATAGGTAGAGCACCCAAAGATCCTAGGTGTAAGGTTATTATGGGTTTAAAACTCGGGGTAAAATGAGGACAGAATTTCCATTGGACTTTTAAGTCCCAAGATTTTTGAAAGTAGTCGGTTTATGAGCTAAGTGGCAGTTAGGAGGGGTTCCCCTATGTAAACAGCTGCTGTTAACTGCTGGAAACAGGATCACTGATGGTAACTGCTGGAACAGTGGCTAAAAACAGGATCAGGTGCGGTTGAATGGTTCTTGGACTTGAGAAACTGTGGCGTCTGGTAGGAGGCTGAAGGCAGTGCGCTGAAAGAAATGTCCCGAACGTTTCTTGGAGGCTGTTTGTTGAGGCTGGAGGCAATTTGTGGCTGCAGGAAGATAAGACGTGCAGAAATTGATTGTTGGACCGTGGGAAAGGAAAAGGAACTGCTAAGAGAGCACCGTTGATATCCTTTTTGATCCATATCAAGAAGGGGAAGACACCTTTTGACTAGTTGTAGACTCCAAGAGAAGGAGAGGAAAGAAGAGAGACTAAGAAGGAGAAACCAGAATTATTTCATTGCATATCCTTTGCTTAGGAGAGGTATTTATAATGTTTAGGTACATCAAGTTTACAATATAAAACGTTTACAATATACAACTGGTCGATCTACTTCACACAAATTTAAAATGGAATACAACTATTGCTTATTATATATGTATAGATTATTTACTTTGTACTTTTTTTGCCCGGAGATATATTTCTGATGTAAATAATCTTCACACAAACATTTTATTAAATCAGCTCCTGTTGCAACCATTCTGTTCCAATTCAACAAACCATCTGGCCCTGTTGTTTTCAAGAACAACCCTCCATTGCAGCCGCACAACTGCAGTTTTTTTAACAAAATTAGCATGTCCAGCTGTTGGGTTTGGCATTGACAGCAGAAACCATATGTTCCCAGCCAACAATAAACCCAGATCATCATCCGGGGATTCCCCAACTCCCACGTTCATTTCTACCTCTTCTTAGATGGATTTTTTTTCAGTTTTTCAGCCTTAGCACATGTCCAATAGCTGTGTTTTCCCATCCGGCTAAACAGACCTGCCTACCTACATCTTAAGAAATTGAATTAGCAACGCCTACAACATAGCTGCTAAACGCCTATATCAGATACAACAACCTGCAAGAAACATAACTCTTTCTTGGATAAAAAAAGTAAGACAGTCAGGGCAAAATGATTAATGCTGATCTTCTGGATGCTTTGTGCACAATGCAAAATCATCAAGAATCACAATTTTGAGAAATTCATAAGTCACTTCAGTATACCGATGCTCATTTTACTTCCATTGGCTCTTCCCTTCAACAAATTCATACTTTCATGGATTTTATAGAGAAGAAACTTGATAGTTTGTGTATTGACCGTCCACATACTCTACTCCTTCAAGTTATGCCCTCTTCTGCCGGCATCCTTGGTTCCATCGGCCAAATCCCTTCTCCACAATCGCCATATTCTCTGACCAATTTCTCGCTTCTTACACATTTTCTATCATTATTCAATTCCACTTAACTCAAATAATCTCAACATTTGTTTTAGCCACGACAAGGTTTAACTCAACCTCATACCATTAAATAATGTATTCATCTTCCATCCTTATCTTACTAGTTAATATCCGTCCTTATCATTCTCCATATTTTCAAAAGGATTCTAATGATACTTGACATGTTTGTATTAACTCTAGAGCCTTTAATATACTCACCATTAAAGATGAATTTACTATTTCAGTAGTACATGAATTTTTCGATGAATTGCTTAGAGTTTTTTTTTTCCCCAAACTTCATTTACATTCTGCCTCTCAGCAAGTTAGGATTCATTCTAATGATGTTCATCAAACTATTTATAATGGTCACTATGAATTCATCCTTATGTTTTTTTCCCTTTTACCTTTTTACAACTTCACAGTCAAGCTTCTTGCAATGGAAATTAAATTTTCGGATGTTGCCACATGGGAAAATTTAACAGCCCTCTCTTCATCTTTCCCTTCCCTCAGGATAAGGTTGTTTTCCATGGCGACGGGAGTGTTATACATCAGCAATATATCTCTAGCCAAACAAAATGCAAACTAAATAGTCTATACATATGTAATAAGCACTAGTTTATTTCTTATATTATATTTTAAGTTTGTGTTAGGTAGACCAATTTTATATTGTAACTTGGTTTACCCAAGTATTGTAAATACCCCTCCTATTATAAATAAAGGTTATAAATGAAAATATTTATGATTTCTTCCTCTCTAGTCTCTCTTCTCCTTCTTCTTTCTTAAGGAGTTCACACCTACTCAAAAGATGCCTTCCCCTTTTTGATGTAAATCAACAAGCATAACACCCTTGCATTAAAAGTTTACTGGGGGATCTATTCTCAAATACTCTGATGAAAGCTTTTGAATAAAAAGTATACGCTATAATCTTCTACAGACTCTTGACAAGAGAATCAGATTGTGGTAACTGCATCGTGCCATTGTAAATTTAAGGACATGGCCAATGATGTCCTTATGACTCTTAACTAGTTGAAAAGCTTGTTCGCCAGCATTTTGTAGCTACCAGAGCTATCATTTCTCTGCATGTTATCATTGTGTTCTTACATGCTACTATCTTTTACCTTTAACTATATCAGATTATGGAAATATTAAAAATTGTATGATTTATCTAATTCAGGCTTTTGATTTTGAGAGGAGCACAAATCCTGATGGGGACATGGTTGAGGATGTATGGCAGGCACTTGCTAAAGCCAAATACTTGGAGTGGGAACTTTCATCAAGTAAACGGGCATGGAGGTTGCAGAAACTCAAGTAGGTTGCATTCTTTGATCTTAGATTTACTGAGCAACTGTCCTTTAATTTCTTTATTTTTGTATGCAACTATTTTTTTTTATGATTTTATGTAACTCGTCCTAAATTCTTAAGGGATGACTGTGAAAGTGCTCTTATCCTGCATCAGTCTCTTCAAGATTCTCAGTCTGAAGATGGTTCTCAAGCATCTTCAGATGATAAAGTTGACCAATTTGAACTTCTGAATGAAGTGTTCAGTAAAGCTTTGGAGGATGACACTCCTAGCGAAGTGATAGCTGAGTCTAATCATTCTCACTGACCTTGTAGATTTCTCATATCAGTGGTAATGATTTCGCTTTCCTTTTCCAGGTACCTGACTATCTATGTTGCAATATCACACTTGATATCTTCCAGGATCCTGTGATCACTCCAAGTGGTTTTACTTATGAAAAAGCTGTACTTCTTGAACATCTTGAAAAGGTTCATTCCATAGCACCTAAGCATCAATGCTTTGACATTTTTGGAAAGAATTTATCTCCCTCTCTCTTTCTTTCTCTCTCTATATCTCCATATATAATGCTAATGGCACATAAAATGCACTTCCTTTTAAAATTACCTCTTGTTCTTTGTTTCCCCCCTGATAGCTATCTAGAGAATTATCAAAATTTTATAATGCTTTATTTTTCATCTCATGAAACTTATTTTGTTATAACAATATGATTGTGCTTTTCTTTCACTAATGAACTGATGCTATTGATCTATAATGGAATTGAGAAAAGCTTCGTAGAAGGTTGGCCTGTGTTAAACTTAGGCTTCGTTTGGGACGACTTTCTTACTGCTTCTTAAAACAGTGCTCTAGTACCAAAAATAAATTTTTTTGTACTAAAATACTATTTTATGAAGCAGTAAGAAAACCATCCCAAATGAAACCTTAATCATTGTAACACTTATAATAATTTCAACGCAGGTTGGTAACTTTGATCCTATTACGAGGCAACCGCTCGATAAGGATGAGTTGATACCAAACCTTGCCATCAAGGGAGCCGCTCGTGCATTTCTCAAGGAGCATGGTTGGGCATACAAGACGAACCCAGCGTTTTAGTTCATTACCAAGGAGGGATTTTTGAAGTCCTTGATGAGCTTAAGCCCAGTCGAATTCCCTTTTCTATGTGTTTCACAGCCCACCTTTTGCGAAATCCTCTGTGGTGTTCTGTTTCTTGCTCTCTAGCTAGTCGCTCTTTTTGCTTACGTGAGTTTACATAGGAAATTGCTTGTGATATTCATCCTCTTACAGATTGCTCATCTTGTTATCTGTTGTACAGTTGGTAGTTCAGTCCAGTGGATCATATTTTCTGACAGCATTATCATTAATCCTGATCTGGTTTGTCTGGGTTCAGATGGAAAAATATTGTTATAATCTGTTTATAGCGTATGTTTGAATGGTGTTTTTGACAAGCTTGATTGCTTTTTATTAATGTTTTTCTAATGTTTGGTGGCTTAACTCATACCATGTTTTCAGCTAAGGTTGTCGTAAATAATATTGGTGGTCAACCAATAATCTTAGGCTTCGTTTGGGACGACTTTGTTACTGATTCTTAAAGCAGCTTTTTAAGTCAAAAATTAAAATTTTGTACTAGTAAGTTATTTTAAGAAGTAGAAAGAAAGTCGTCCGGAACGAAGTCTAGGTCGGCCAAAATAACAAAACAATTTAGTTGATCAACAATCACTGGGGTTTGAGGAACACTACTGTTAAACAGTTATGTTTGCTTCTATATTTTGTTATTTTGTAATCAACTTTCAACTTATATGTGCTAGTTTCTTGAGTTTTAAAAACTATGGATATCTGCTGATATTGCCATTTTGTGTTGTCTTATGTTATTTCAGTGATGAGATGGTTACATCTCTGTGAAATTGATTTTTGCTTCTAATATGATTGCTATGAAATAGAACATGTTATATATATATGGGCTTCGAATATTCACAATTTGGTTCTTTTGAGAGAATTCAATGATTCAGGGTCAAATTTTCATAAGATGGATTAGATGGAAGATAAAGTCAATTTCATATTTTGCGAGGACTTCAAGATTTTGTTCTGGATTTCTCATAAGTTTAAGACTCTGTGGTTAATTATCCCTCTTGATGATGAGAGTGAATTTTGAATTAAGACTTCTCGTTAGAAGCTAAATGCTTACTATATAATAATAGCAATTTGGTTTTAAAATTTGAAGAAATTTACAATATTTTTAGTATAAAACAGGTGGTAGGAGAAATAATGATGAGCTTGATGGTGATTCCATGATTTCGACATGTTGGGTTGTCATGATCACTAATCTATTTTAGTCAGCAGAGATAGTTGATCTAACATAACCGAAACATTTTTGTTAGTAGTCATGGGTTGTGTCATCTATGGATATCTTGTAGATTTAGAGTGAACATTTATTTAAGAGGATAAATTTAAGTTGGTTTTAACTAACCAAGAGTTTTCTCCATGCTACATGGCATATTCTCTTTTAATTAATTATTATATTTAATAATAATGATAATATGAATTTATATAATTAGTATTATTTAAAATATACTTAAAAAATAAATCAAGTTTTTAAATTTGGATATATTAAATATCTCTAAGTATTTGAAGCATAACATTGGCTTTTTTATTGAAATTTCAAGTTCTTATATGTTTTAGGATGCTAACATAGTTTTTCATAACTTTCATGTTGATTTTAATCAACTAGGCCTTCAACATGTTGCATTAAAATATACGTTGAATAAAAGAGGAATTATAAGTCTTTAAAGATTCATAAGCTCATCTAAAAATATAGTCTTTAACGTAAAACCTAAGAGCTATTGGATATACTAATTACAATAAAACAAGAAATTCAGTAGACAACCATCACAATCAGAACAAAATGCCATCTAAATCTGAAAACCAAAGTTCAAAAAAATGGCACCACAACAACCTGCACAAAACAAAAGAAGAGGAACTACACAAGAAAAGAAGAAACCTCCACTAGCCATGAAAAATTCCATACAACTGAACACCCCAAGGCCCAAAGCAATAGTCATCAAGCCAAACACAAAATACTATTTCTTGGATTTCCTCTTCCTTTGATTACCCACCCGAGCGAAGGTATCATGCAAACCACCAACCTTTTCAAACACTTCCTCTTCATTAACTTGATAGTATTATTATGATTTTTTAGCATTAGTGAATTATGTCATAAAGTTTCTCTTGAATTTAATAAAAAAACTATTACTATTTTGAGGTAGATGAGAGTACAATCATAATGATGAGCTCTTAAATATGTCAAGGAAAGGTCAACCCTTGAGTACATTGAATAGAATTGGTTGATTTAGGCTTTGTTTGATATAGTTTTTAAAGTAGTTTTTTAGTACTAAATTTTTTATTTCAAAAAAAAAAAATATTAAAAAGCTGCTTTAAAAAATAATAATAAATCTATTTCAAATGAAGCCTTAAAGTAGGCAGAACAAGTAGTTAAATGCCTACACAATTCATAAATGTTTTCTCATTTATGAGTACTTGGCGAATAAGAGTCCAGCCAGCACATAACTTGGTAAGTGGTTCGACATTCTCTAATCTGATATTTTAATTCTTCATTCTCGCCATGTCCATTTACTAAAGAAGTTGAGAGAGAGAGAGAGAGAGAGAGAGAGAGAGGCTGTAAACTCATGGTATATTGGAAGGGAGGAAGACAACTGACTAGTTGGCAAAATAAGATTGTGAAATGTATATAATCTTATATATGAAATATAAAATGATTTTTTTTTCTTAGAATTTGGATAATTGCATTTATTGAAGTTGGGCAAAATAGTTAAAAAAAGTTCAGGCTGTGTAATTGCCTAGCTTGAGGTCTTCGTGGTTCCACCCCTTGGGTGTATCACAATATATTGAAGAAGATATTGAACGTCATTGTAGAAGATGTGAATCATTATGGATATGCATAGAAATTATTAGATATGAATATTATAAGTGTAGTTAAGTATAGAATTTCATCAGAACACACACTAATATTATTATTCACATGTAATAATTCTTCACATACATCAAACCCAAGAGGAATCACGACCTCATAAGGGGAGGGAGTTGTATGATAGGCTTAGAGTTTGATGATTCAATCAATGCAACCTTGCAACTTATGGAATTTGCCCACAAGAGATATGATACCTCAGAATCTAAATTAAAAGAATGATCTTTTTATCTTTTTAAATTTACACAATCAAAACTATCTAATTTCTTTTATCAATTTAAACATTAGCATAAATAAAAATATCAATCAAAACATCAATATATACATCTATATTCATTTCCTAAAAATCATAAATACTACTCAAGATTTATACAATCATACCACCACTATTCTATCCTAAGTACAAAAAAATAACTAAAAAAAGGATTAGAAGAATTCTAATCTGATCAATCTCAAACACTTGATCCTCTGTGCTGACCTGAAAATATTTAACGACATATAATAAACTAAAAAGCCTAACAGGTCACCAAAATTTATAACTAAACTTAACATAAGGTAATAATCAATATGCATATCAACAGTCAAATTATAACGATAACCTTCACATGATCATAGGGAAATCAATAAATCAATATAGATGTTAAATCAATAAAGAAATCATTGCATCAATACTACGTACAATTAGTTTGAGTGATTGTATAAAACAATAAAATCAATTAATCCATAAAAACTGTCGAAATCAAATCAATCTAGTAAAATCATATAGGAGTGTATATATGATATCTAGTTATTCTATATCAGTTTTAAATCAGAATTTTAATCTCATGCTCAGTATATCATGTATATCACGTGCTCAATGTATATATATCATACTCTTTGTATCAATAAATCAGTAACATTGTTAATAATAAATTCATACAATAACACAAATAGTGCCTAAATAACATTTAGTTCAGTAGTCACACTAAACAAGTAAGAATTCTAGCTATCATGACATTTTTTAGTATTGTACTAGTGTCAGTAAACTGTTGGCTCAATAAATAGAGTCGACACTCTTTGCTCGTCGGCACAATAATCATTTCCTTATAACTACCAATCAGTACCACCTGAATCAGTAGAAGATAACACCAAACTACATTATTTAAAGAAAAGCTTGTCGGCTCACTAGTCTCCAACTAACGTTAATGAATAGCCGAATGCTTAGGGAGAAAAAAGAGGGGGGAGAGAGAGAAAGTTTTATACTATTTATACATGTATTGATTTTTTTTTTTTGAGAAACATACATGTATTGATTTACTAATTTGATTTTATACATGATTTGATTTTATTATTTTATATTATTTCTCTACTGATTGTAGTATTGATACAGTAATTTCTTTAGTGATTCGACACCTGTATTGATTTATTGATTTCTCTATGATTATGTGAATGCTACTGTTATGATTTGATTATTTGATGCATATTGCTCATTTATCTTGTATTGAGTTATGTTATAAGTTTTGGTGACCTGCTGGGCTTTTTAGCTCATTATATATGGTTAAATATTTTCAGGTCATGGCATAGAATCGAGTGCGTGAGATTAATCAAATCAGAATTTTTTTAGGTTTTGAATTCTTTTTTGTTTTAGTTATTCTTTTGTACTCATGATAGATTAATAGTAGTATAATTATATAAAGCATGAGTAATGTATAAAATTTTTGAGAAATGAATATAGATGTATATATTGATGTTTTGATCGATAGTTTTATTTCTAGTGATATTTAGATTGATAAAAAAAATTAGATAGCTCTGATTGTGTAAATTAAAATATAAGAAAATAATTATTTTAAATTAGGTTCTGGGGCTTCACAATAGATCCTAAATTTTAAATTTCCTATTGTGAAGCTGGCCTATTTAAACTTAACTTCGGATTTATGCTTCATTTGGGACAACTTTCTTACTGCTTCGATTTTTAGACTACAATCATAATTTTGTTTGGTCATTACTTTTTCACTATTTTCAATAAATTTTTGTGTTGATAAATTATTTTTTATAGTAGCTTTTCTACTAGCTTTATAAAAGACTACAACTATCCCAAACGGACCCTAAATAAGCGAGGCACTCTCATGAATTTGAATAAATTGAGCATATTACTAGAAAGAAAATTCAATGACAAATAAGCTGGGCTAATTTAATCCTAATAATATTATACTCATTACAAACATATAATATCAACCCCTAATTTACTACATGTCTATGCTAAAGAAAAAATAATTATATTTGGATATTTGGATATATTTTGTATCAAGATGTTACTGTTTTTGAATATATGTTTTAAATTTTGTACGTCACATATTATCGTTTAATACAATTAAATTATTAGATAGTATAATTAAATTACAAGATAATATATCTAAATAATTCGATAATATAACTATTATAGTTATATTTATTTAATAATTTTTTATTGACATGTCCCAAAAATCTCATTGATATGAAATAAATCTTGAGCAATATACAAATTAAGAAGTTCTAAGATTAAATTTGGGATACTCCAAAATTCTAATTTGAATAATCATATGATCAAACTAAACGTATCGACGAGATAAACTCAACAACATCAAAATTGGTCTAATTTGAGCCTAAATGGGCCCAAATGGAAGATCTAAAGCATAATGGGAAACTTTAAACATTAATTGTGGTACCATATGATCTTTAAAAATGAGACACTTATAATTGAATCAGGTGAATTAAAGAGATGAGTCCAAGATCACTTAATTCTGACATGATTAATGCACTTAAATGTTGAATGAATGTTTTATGATTAAAGGGATCAATATGAGCAATTCGATTGGGCTGTCAACTTGACATACGTTCACTTCCCAAAGGTCCTTCTCTTTGGGGATTGTGCTAACATCGACTCTCATTCAGCATATGGCTAGGTAGAGAAGCCCTTCTTCCTTACCACAAACAGAGAATGACTTTTATAGACTCTTCTGACCACGAAGAATCTTCCTCCTCTCACCTCCTCAACTCGATAAAGATGTTGTCCCTCCTTTCGTATACTCAACCCGACAGAGATGCTAATCGTTCCTTTGCGTCCAAGCCCAGTGAAGATGTTGTCCTTTATTTAGCTCCTTGCTTTGACGGAGATTTTGATCCCTAGCCTCCTCAGCTAGCGAGAGTCTTTCACTCCAAAGATTCTCCTTCCTAGAGCTTCATACAAACACAACTGGAGGACCTAAGTGTAGGCTAGCTGGAGCAACCGTGTGTATGTTTTAATAAATATCATTGATTACCTCTTTATTTCTCTTATTATTTATAGTGAATATTTGTTTGTGTGTATACTAACATTTCAGGTATAGCATGCACCATTTAATGAAGATTCAATGCTCAAGATTGGATACAATAGGATGTGTTGAAAGAGTTTGTAATATTTATTTATTTATTTTTAATTTCTTCAGTCAAGCCCTGTAAGGGTGTATGCTAGCCTGGTGATCGTGCACACACACTCAGTAGAGCGAGATAGTGAAAAAATTAGAAGGGTAATTTTCTGAACTAATTGTACTGTATGATACAAATCATACTGTACGATCAGTTATTTAGAAAATCATTATAACATTATTTAAATTTATCATACTGTACGATTAAGATCGTATAGGACGACAAGTTGAAACCAAAATCTCTTCTTAATGTGGGGTCAATGCTACCTATTTACAAAAACTATATTAAGGGATAGCATGTGATATGCATCAAAAAAATAATCTCATCTTGATATAAAATATATCATAATATTCTAATAATTTTTTTTAAAATGCTAAATGAGGGTGATGATTATCCATTAGATAATATAATAGCCTAAATTAAACAAAGAAAAGAATGTGCTACTCGAAAAGGTTGGTTAGTTGTATCTGCCTGTCACATATGAGGAAATCATTCAAAATTCACCATCACTTATCAACAAAGCATAGAAAATAAATATAGAATATTTGATCCGTCATTTGACGCTGATATTATACTCAGGCAACATTTTTGTATAATAAATTAAGTCAATATGGAATATGGATGGAGACGACGGCCCACTGATTCGGAGGATTTTCTCCTACTTTATTTGTGCCTAAATTTTAATAATAAAAAAAAAAACTGATTACTAAATTAAAGTCAAATGTTAAGAAGGCTTGTTTAATTGGATCCTCATAATTAAAAGAATCCATAACTTACCTTATATAGTCCTTTTCTATAATTTATATATTTAACACCTAAATTTAACTATTTAATCATATAGCATTCAAAACTTTCAAAACATTAAAACAAACACATAAACTCACCACCAATTCTGTCAACCATCGCTAGTGAGGTCCTGTCACCCTTCTTATGCTATCAGTATTCTCATCATCCTTCGCATAATATCGTTCTCTTTGTCGTTCTTCACATTCTAATGGTCATTCCCCTGAGAAATTATTCTGTGCGGACACCAAACAGTCAGGAGACTAACCAGAACGTGCAACATCACGCAACACACAACGGTACCGAGCACCGATATTGAGAAAACACTGACGTGCGAGTTTTGGTTGGACTCCGGATACCATCCAGTATCCGCACAGAATAAATTTTCCATTCCCCAACGAGATTCTATCACGAGATTCACAGATCTTATAAACACTTCTTCTCCTTCATGCTCCACAATCAGACAATGATGTCCCCGATAAGCCCTAATATCGATGTCATTATCTCATCAATTATCGTCGCAAGTTCCTATTACAAAATCCCATGTCCGATGAAATCAAAGTGACTCTATAAAATACTATGTCATGTAAATAATTAATTTCACATAATAAATATATAAATATAAAATTGAATGCTATGTACAAAAATCCCATTTTTGAACAATACAATGTCGTTAAACAAAATGCTCACAAAAAACTAATAATTAGGTACGTACATTGCCCACAAGTTGGCAACTTGACCGCCACATGGCTATGATAATCTTGTCCCCAACCACTACATGGCCTTTTGCACGTTTGCCTCCTGCTGTTCCTTTCTTCCTTATTAATATCATTTTTTTGATGGAGTTTAGCGAACTGATTGTCCGATTAATGACAATTATTAAGAGAGGTCTTAGCGACTTAATCTCCAATAATGATCATTTAGAATTTCACATCAGCATTTTTTATTCTTGTCAACTATTCTGTGGCTTAAACAAAGTTCAGATTAGCAGTTCTAAGTACTCATAAAAATTGATTTGGATTCAGTAATCAGATTTGATTTTAATTTAAAAAAGAAAAATTAAATTTGGAATTTATTCTTCTTCTCAATATCAGAACATTGAAGCACTGCTTTGCTTATTTTGTTTTACTTATATTTAGAGGGGTTAAAATGGATTATCGGGTAGGATTTGAGTCCTACTCGAGAATGATTCTAACTTGAAAATGTTGAACACCAATTTGCCTTGTGCTCAACCTGATTGATCTGACACGACTCTATAACCTGTTAGATCAAAATGAAATCTGTATAGTAAGCTAAGATAATGAATTAGCAAAAGGATTTAAAGAGTTTAAACAAAATAAAATTATAATTATAACTTTCAAAACTATTTAGTTGGCCCGGAGAAATGGTGTGGATTGCCTGCTAGGTCGATCGGGGTTTACTCGCTGCGAAGTGGAGGGGTAACTCGTCACAAAAAAAAAAAAAATCAGATCATTTTTAAGTTGATAGCCTGACTCAAAATTAGGGCTCGAACGAGTGGATTCGACCTAATTTTTTTGAATCGGGATCAAATCAAGTTATTGGATCGTGCCTTTTATTTTAGAGAAATTATTCTGTATGGAAACCAGACACAAAACGTCGTTTGGAGAGCAATCAGAATGTGCACGTCAGTAATATTGAGTCATGATATCAAGTGGTATCGAGCAGTACCAAGCAGTGGTACTGAGCAAGCGATGATGTTGCACATTTTGATTGGCCACTAGACCAGCCCCACAAAATAATTAATTTGAAAAGTTAGATAGAAGAGTAAATTTGAATTAGAAGGGACTTGTATGCAAAAACACTCGAGAATATTTTCTGTGGCTGTCGCTGTGCAATAGCAAAAGCGGTACCATAAGAAGTCTTCCAGTTCATCACTAGCTCTGATCGCCTTACCCTCGCTGCTCTCTACTATCCCCTCTCTCTCTCTTTCTCCCTCTCCTCTTCTCTCTCCCTCTATCTCCCTCTCCTCTTCTCTTTGTTGCATTTCGAAGGGGGTGCGCTGGAATCAACCTTTCTCTCTTGTCAACGAAGATCTCGCCACGTCGCCGCCGAAGCTGATGGGCTTAAATCCACCTCTCTCACCCATCAAAGATGACGCCTCCTTATCGCCGGTCCCTGCGCCGTTCTCTGACTGTCTTCCTCCTACGCGAACGGGTTCTCGAACCCCCTTCTCCGGCTCAAACTCTTCCCTTTCCACCTCCCCTTCCTCTTTCCTTGCCTCCCCCATCGATTCCCCCTTCCACCTTCTCCACTCGTCCTCCGCCGTCCCATTCTCCTGGGAACGCCAGCCTGGGATCCCTAAACTTCCCGCGGCTGCAGCAGCTGCCGGAGGCCGCTACGACGAAGATCTGCATCTTCTGCCCCTTCCACCGCCGCTCAGATCCACCGTTGGCTTCTCCCGTAACAAGCGCTCTGGCGCCGGCGACTTCGACCCCTTCGCCGTTGCCCTAGCGCAGTGCGCCAAGGAGTCCTCGCCGGAAACCGGCGAAGATATTGAGTGTTTGTGGAGGCGATCAGGACTAAAGAGAGTGGGAATATGGAGACGTGCGACGATTGCCGACCGGATTGGTCTGATCAGCTTCTCTGGTTCGTGCAAGGCGACGTGCTCGGTCTCGGATGCGACCATCGTGCTGCCTCGCGCGGCCGGGAGGGGTGCCGGTTTGTATGGGCAGATGAACCGGCGGCGTGTATGAAATAGACCGGTAGTAGATAATTAAGTACTAATAATTTTATTTTTAAAAAAGTAGCTTTTGTTTGTGTATTTTTACCTTCTTTTTATGTATTTTATTTTTAAAAATAAATTAAATGATTTTTGAAGATAGTCAAAGTTATTTTCGGATGTTTTTAAATTATTTTTAAATTTTTTTAAATGAAAATCGCCTTTCACTACATAGCACTTGTTTAGTAGTGGCTACGAAAGGAAAAATTATTAGGTTCTCCCACCTGACGTAGAGATACGTCCTCCCACCGTCAAAAAATTCGGTTTTTGCTCGGTATTGCTAGGTATTATTTGATAATAACGAGGAATATCATCATGTGAAAACCAATACCGAGTTATACCGAGCTATACCGAGCAATACAAAAAAATACCGAGTTTTTTTTAGGAAAAATTAGGTATTTTTTGTATTGCTTGATATTGTTCGGTATAGCTCGGTATAACTCGGTATTGGTCTTCACATGAGAGTTATGTAATTCATGAATAATATCATTCTATTATTTGGATCTCACTTTTACAATTGTTTAACTAAAATTTAAAAAGGTTATTCATTTTTTCTTGAAAAAATATTTTTTTAATTCATAATAGTATTTTGATTTTATAGTATATTTTTTTTAATTTTTGTTTTCTGCTCAAAAACTATGAAATGAAAAACTATTACACTGCTCTACGCAGCAACAAACTCAGTGCATTGATTGATAAAATTTTACTATAAGGTTGGTACCTTTGAACTATTATAACATTGTCAAAGAGTTCAAATTGTCTGAATTTATTTAACCAGTCTAGTTGGCCTAAGACACTACGTGAAAAACAGCTATTTTCGATGGAATTTTCTAAGACTCAAATATTGTTCATTAGTATAAAGTGAAGTTGTCAAAATCTTCATTAGAATTTGACAAACTTTAGTAAGATTGGTAAACTTCACATGAACTTACTTGCTTAGAACTCGACATAAGTCTTCTACATGTTGATACAACAAGCACTAGTTTAGCCAACTCAAATTTAACTTTATTTGTAATTTTATTTGTATTACTCTAATATAACTTTTCATATAGCGAACTCAAATGTATAAATAAGAGTTTGAGGTTTAGTTAGACAAATAATAATAAAAAGAAGAAGAAATCATTTGTATCAATTTTGTTCTACCTAATAATTTGGTGAAATATCATAACATTTCACTCTAAGCTCTTCTCTCGATCTTATTATTTTCTTTAAAGTTTGATCCATTCTTCTGAAGTATACTTCTAGTGTCAACTATAGATGGATTTGTATCAAATATTCTTTTAGTTGAGATGAGTGTGGAGGTTACTTAGAATTAGAAGTCTAACAATTAATCATTCTGATGAAAGGGAAAAATCTCAATAAGGGGAGCATGAGTGTATTTTCTCTTTCGAGGAACACAACTAGAAGGTTTAAGCAAACTCAATAAACTTTAAACTTCATCAAGCTTTAAAGAAGGATCTTCATCTTATATAAGAGAAATGAAACATAAGTGTCTCACCCTACTAATCATGAAAACTTTCCACAAAACTCACAAATGTATTCTATTCTATTTTCAAATTCGTGAAGTTGAAGCTCCATAGTTGTTCAAAATGGTAGTTTTGAAAGCTTACAGTGGGAAGTCAAATTCTGAAGATTATATTGCCTGATTTAAATCAACAATATCACTGTTAGTTATATTGCCTGATTTTCAATTACTCAAGATCTCTAATAAGGATCATACATATTTGCACTCGAATTATAACAGTTATGGGCATTAGTTAAATTGTTGAAACTTATTAATAATCATATAAATGTAAAAGAGTACAACAATGTTGAAATTTCAATATTAAGATCATAGCATTTATAAATGATCAGAAAATCATAGCGACATCATTAGCACCAATTGAATTAGAATCAAGGAGAGTTAAAATTTATAATAGCTAGAATTATCCATAATAACTAATTAATGATCGCATTAACCACTTTATTGATAAGACAAGTACATAAATCTATCAGGTTATCATCCTCCTATCAAAAAGAAGTCACCAAAAGAGATTAATAACCTACATACAATCCCTTACAAATGCAATCAAAGACAAGGAGAACTTTTATTATTTACCTCCATTATAGGCAAAACCTCATACTAAACATCCATCAAAGCATTTTGATTTTCATAAAAAATGTGATCATGTCAAGAAGGGTTATAACATCTTCGCAATATAGTTAATGTGCTAAACAAAATGGGCAAGATCAAGGAACTTGTACTTCTAAATTCTAGATGATGACTAAAACATGAAGAAGAAAAAAGAAATAAACTAACCTCTACATATGTCATCAAGATAACAAATAAATATGCATCATCCTTATGACAAATTCTTCACAATAATTAATTATTCTTCAAGTAAATGTATTTGCATTTTAGAGCTATAAATATTCTTTAATTCTCTTTACAAACTCACTCCAACTTTTTCTTTCAAATCAAATTTATTTGCAACTAACTTCTTATTATAATTGGCCATAAAGAAAGAAATATGCAATGCAAATAATATTCTCCACATAAATTCTAATTGTAAGTCATTTGGTAGGAGATCTTGCTCATGATGTTTATGTAGGTAATCAAAGAATATCAACTAAGATGAGATTAAATGCAATGAAATTCAATTTACTCTTAGGAAAGAAGGGGTCAACATTACAATCAACCACAACTTGATACTTCATTACACATTTGAAGGATGACTTTGCTTTATCATTTTTAACATTAGGTTCAATTTCTAAATGAGAGTGGTGAAAGAATGCATTCCCGTTCTCCACCATAGTTGGCCTTAAGGCCAACTTCCAATCATTGACTACCTGTGATGCAAGGCTTGAATTGGTAGCTTTAGAAACATAAGCATAAGTCTCTTCTTTTCCATTCTCTTGCCCATCCTTCTTGGCTTCCTTCATCATCTAAGATAATTCATCTTTTCTTCTTTGGAATAAGTTATCTCGTCTCCACAAGTATGATATTATTGAAGTTGTTTGAATTATCCTTTATCATTTCATCTAAGTAGGCCACAAAAAAGATATCTCTAAGGGTTTAAAAATTATAAATAATGATGGATAAATGGCTATCCATGATAACATAAATATGATATGTAGAAAGAAGAAGATGGCATTATTCAAGAGAATAATTAGTGGATATAAATATAATTTTGAATGAAACTCATTATATAACCCTTACAAAAAGGAGCAGAAAAACTTTACTTTTCATTGCTTATAAATAACACAATATATTATTTCAACTCGATACGATTTCCTAAGACAACTCACTTCATATTCATAAACACCAAGTATAGGAAAAATAATTCAATTTTTTCTTTTTAATTTGATTACATAATTGATGGCCACCTTGCATAATAGAAAAGATCCTTAATTACAATGCATCCAAAGCTTGCTTCAATGTATTAGAACCTTAATAGAAGGTGGAGAAAGATGGGAGGGCATTTCTTGCTTGATTCGTTGCTTAAAAATATGACCATCACTCAATAGAGAAACCCTAAATCACAATAATTACTTTTATGTTGATTAATATCATTCTAGATTGCTCCAATAGTAACTAATGGTGGTAATAGCCTATTCTTTTCATAAAATAAATTAATTTTCATCTCATATTTTAATAATAAAATTGAAGTTAATTTTTTAAACTTTAATTGATACTATTGATGGTAATCAACCCTACAAAGCCATTGAACTCTAAACTTCTAGTAGGGTTAAATGAAGCTAGAAAGACAAACTGACTACTTAGGATTGATGAAAAGAAAAAAATTAAATTTGTGAAGATAAAAAGGGCCATTTGAGAATCTAGAAGCATTAATAATAATATAAATAATATTGTAACGATAGATATCTATTTTTTTTTAGCTCTGATATCAAATAATGTAGATAGAAGATAGGCTACCAAGGATAATATCACACTCTATTATATTAACATTATATTCTACTTTGTTCGAGATGCTGCAATGAACTCCGATATATCTATCTTAATCAAATCATGTTCGAATCCTGGTTAAACCTTATTATAAAACTCGATCTGTTATGTTTGCTATGTTATTACTGCTGTGGTTGTACTCCATGTTGAATGAACCTAAGATATGATTTATGATTGAATCATAGTCATGGGCGGATCCACCCTTGGCTTAGGGTGGGCAAATGCCCACCCTCAAAAAAAAAAAATTAAATATTTAGAGGGGAGATTTTGACATATTTTGGGTATTTTGGGCATTTTGCCCCCCCTAAAAAATTTTTTTTGCCCTACTTTTATCAATCCTAAGCATATTTGCCCATCTCTCACAAAAACTTTTTTTTTTGCCCACCCTAAAAATAGAAGCTGGATCCGCCCCTGATCATAGTTGAACAAGCATCTATAAGTTGTATGAACTATCAACAAATATATTCTATATACTTAAGACTTCAAAAAGCAAATGTAGTACTTATCTTATTAGATGTTATTTTTGGTTCGGAGAGAAATTTAAGACATTTCTAACAAGAAACAATGAAAAGACATATCTCTCTAATTTTTGTTAGTATCGAGCATAAAGACATATTTCTCTTATTATTAAAATTGCTTTATAAAAATATAATAAAATGAAGTATATTTTTACGAAATATGTAATTGAGTATTGTTGCGTCCAGGAGTATTCGCGGCGGTAGAGAAATATAAAATTTAGCGTCTTAGCCTAATGTTCTCTTCTTCCTTCTATTCTTCTCATCTTGCTTCAGTTATCTCTCATGAGAAATGAGGGTCTATTTATAGATATTATGGAGTGGCATGGCCTCTAGATATGTGAGAGATCAGGGGTAAATAGGGAGTGGCCGAATGGACGACCAATATTGAATCCCTTGATCGTATACCGTTCATAAGAAATTTAAAGGTCTTAATGATGCGGAATTTGATGATGTTTGGCTCGTTGGATTTGTCTCGTCGAGTCGCTTTTCGACTATAAGCACATTATGTTTGGAAACTGTTTGGTAACTCAAATTGTGGTTCAAACTTTCCAACAGTGCTTCAGGTCCTTGATTTTGACTCACTTGGGCTCGGATTGAGTTGAATTTGGTGTCTTTGGGTTTGTATTTTCAAGACGCTAAGTTTGACAGTAAGTTTGCTGAAATGGGAGTTCAGATGATCCCGAATTTAATTTTTGAAAATTTCAATTTGATTTTGCCTCGAGATTCCTGCTCGATCAAGATAATTTTTTGATGATACATCAAGTATATATAAAAAAAAACTCATATTTTACTCATAAATCTATGCATCTATCGATGCATGAGGTACGAAAGGGTCATCATAGTAAAAAAATATTAATAATTGAGCGAAAATTGACTCAAATACACCTCTATGATATTCATATACAGAAAAAATCTTAAATATATAAAAAGGATCAAAATTGATCGAAATTATTAAAATAATGTAAAATTTAAACTCTGTTTGAGATAGTTTTTAGTTTTCTTACTGATCTAGCTTATAAACAGATTTGACTTTCTCCAGTACATTCTTGAATAGAGAGAAATTGTAATTTAACAATTTATGGTGCTTTTTGTACTTCCTACCATTTATATGTTAGCTCAGTTAGCTGTAATCTATGAATGTGTTCTGCCGTAATAAATTTTTTTGGAACTATAATGGCTGCTCTCTTTACTTGTTTGACTGTAGCTGAAAGTCTTTTTGCTAGAGAAAATAAATATTGTCTCAATCTTTACTTCATGCATTTATTGAAACATGCATACATAAAGTATGAAGATTCTATATATATAAAGGTTTCAAAAGAAACATCCAAAATTTTTATATTGAAAATTAATTTTTTTTTTTTTTTGAGATCTGAATCGATTGAAATACTTTTATTAATATATGTTGTGGATTGCATATGGTGCCTTTTTTTGTAATTGATGAAGGTATTACTATAATATAGTATATATGAATTGTTAATTAATTAATAATTATTAAGGGTGTCAATATTTGACACAATATGAAAATTCGACATGAAAATCCGACACGGCATATATATATATATATATATATATATATATATATATATATATATATATATATATATATATATATATATATATATATATATATATATATATATATATTTGATAATATTCCTCATTTATGATTTACAAATCACAATTCTCTTTCTATATATATGCCGCCCTCCATCAACTCTTCATCATCGGCGTCGATATCTCCTGTGATGAAATCTTCGAAACCCTAGCTCCCCATAACTGTAGACGGCACTGCAGGGCTCATTCACCTCAGTGGAGTTGTGTGGGCTTATGTTCGAACATGTCGTCTTCAAGATGCAAAGATTCAAGACGATCTTATTTTGAGCCAACTATATAAGACATTTTTTTTTCTGTTATGTCCTGTTAAGGAACAATTATTAGGTCAGGTCACCTAACGTAGCTCTACACCCGGACGCCAATATCATTTCGCCACGTGTTCTTATTCTTTACCGTGCGGCTCGACGACCCGACCCAGACCCGGACCTAGTATTGCTATGTATTGGCTGATTTGTGCAGACCAGAGTATTGCTAGGGATTGCTCGGTATTGCTCGGCAATAACGAGAAATACCATTATGTTAAGACCAATACATAACAATACCGAGCAATTCCCCGGTTTTGCTAGGTATTGCTCGATATTGATAGGTATTACTCTGTATTGGTCTTAAAAGAACAATATTTCTTGTTATTGCCAAGTAATACATAGCAATACCAAGTAATACCTAGCAACACACGAACATAGCAATACCGGGTCCGAGTCTGGGTTGGGTCGTCGGGCCGCGCGGTAAAGAATAAGAATACGTGGCGACATGTTATTGACGTCCGGATGTAGAGCTACGTCAGGTGTCCTGACCAAATAAAAGTTCCCTATTAAGAGTCCAATTTTATTATAATCTATTGAAGAAATGTTCTCTCTAATATTTTATAACCAAAATTTTTTAGTTTTATCTTTACTTAACTTAACATAGGTCGGATCCAATACATCAACATACCCTCATAAGTAGGTCATTAGAGTACTGATATTTTACGTGACCAAACTATTTAAAGAGACTCTCTCTAATCTTATTTGTCATCAGAGCTATTCCAGCATTTTTTATTTTAAATTTAAGTTATTAGGATTTATCGTTCATCATTTCAAAAAATATAAATTTTAAAATATAAAAACTATATTAAACATATTTTAAATAAAATAAGGAACTTTTAATTTTTTATTTTTTTAAATAGAAATAATTAAAATTTTAAAAAATTCGTTCTTAATATTCTACTCTAAAATTGCCAAAATTATCCTCATAACTTTTTTATTTATTTTAAAATGAATTTAATATAAATTTTAATTAATTAATTGTGCATTATATTTAGCTCAAAACAAATGTGATAATTGTAAAATACATCATGATTAAATTTAAATTCAAATAACTTTACTCAAAATTTCAATTAAAAAATAAGAGGTGGCTACTCATAATATATGAATCTACAAGTCTCATGACTCTCTATAATAGAGTTAGGTGGTGATGGGCACCATTATTTTTTTTTCCTTGAAAATTATGTTATCCAAGTTTGTCTTGGTGAAGAAAGTCTTTCTAATTATTGGGTCATAATTTAGGTTTCTTTTGTGACAGTTATTAAATTTTTTTTTTTTTGGGAAATTTTGTGAGCCCATTTCATTTCAACAAAAAGAATACATAAAGAAGATTGACTACTACCACAACCAACCAGTAGTAATCAACAAACTATCAGCATTAAAAGCTGCATAACAAAGGAAAACCTATTACAAACTATCAGCTTTAGCCGCAAAAAATAGAGAAATAAAAAGAAACTGAGCCACTCTACAATCTAATCCACGATACATAACTGCAGAGACAAAACTGCCTAGAAGGCATAAAGATTTGGATCCGCATAAAGGCGCTCCCAAGCCTGGATAACATGGACTCAGATTTTACAGAAAGTGATCGCGACATAGAGACTGTTCCCTAGTTGCCCGTAGGCCATCCAAGGGAACCAAATAAACGGGAGCTTCATCATCGTCCAGGAAGGCTTAATGATATCGAATGTAATCGAATGCAGCGACGTGTCATTGAGGAATACCAGGCAGTAAGAAATCTGTCAACAAACAAAAATTCCAATATATCCAGAGAATTCTCTCATAATGCTAACATAAACAGAGGAGATCATAGAGCAGAGGAGTAATCAAATAAACTGTCCAGCAAGCCAAATCAATAAAAATTCCGGAGCTGATCACCATCACACCATTTGGAAACCTTAGAAATAATAGCTTTTTTGATCTTAAGCTTAGTCATGGAGGAGCTAGAGGCAGACATGACAAATCTTCTATCATTAATTTTCAATACATTTAAATTATTAGCTAATATTGTTAAAGTATTCGATATTCACAAATAAAATTACTACAGAAAGAAATCATTAATCAATGTCTAATAATTTAGTTTTATTATTTATAAATTAATTATTTTTATTTAATAGTTTTATTTTATTGTCTAATAATTTGGGTTGTATTAACAAATAGCATGTGACATGTAAAATAAAAATTATGTGTAAGAAAAAAAAAAAGGCTCATCATAATACAAAATATATTAGAATATATATTGATACATTATTTATTTCAAAAAGTATTCCATCAAATTAATTTTTCGAAACATATTTCTTTATTATAGTTTTTTTTTAAACTACATTATTTATAAAACCACTTAAAATATTTCTTAGACTTTTTAATCATTTTGAAAAATTACCATCACTGAAAAAATTCTACCATCATCCACAATCATCATAATTGTTATCATATGCACTATCCGCCATCACTGATACATTGTTGATCGACCACATTTCTTGCAACGCCACCAATTTACGAGTTGCCGCCACCGTCTCATCCCACAAATACAGCCACAACTACGAGAGATTATTGTGTGCGGGGACGCCGGACGAGAGAGAACCATTCGATTTTTTCTTTGCCTACAGTTAAAGCAAAATCAAATCACATTTATTGTAGCAGCTACGTTTCTACAATTGATAAAGACAAAACTGGACAATTCTCTCCATCAAGTATTCACAGATAATAAAAGTCCACTACTACTCGAGCTAACATATTTAATATTTATTATATTATCATGTGGGCGATAATTCTGGGAGGGATGTGTGTCTTCACCTGGACACTACAGGAAAACCTGTTATTACCGGCGGACGGAATACGCCGGAATTAATGTAAATTCCGACGGAACCGTTCTTTTCCGGCGCATGTTCCGGCGCAAACATCTCCGCCGGTTTGAGGTGCGTCGATAAATTGTTTCCGACGTATCTTTTGCGACGGAACACCGTTCCGGCGTTGTTTCCGACGCATTACCGGCGCATTAAACGGTTTACTTGTCGACGTGAAAACGTTAAAATACCGGCGCCTAATGCGCCGGTATTTACCGTCGCAGTATACGACGGAAGTTAACGGCGGATTAAACGCCGGAATGTCGCCAGCAAGATTCAACAACTATTTGCGGCGCAATTGTTACGCCGGTAATTAACGGCGGAATATTCGCCGTTAAAAACGCTCGATACATACGTTGTATCGTAGTTTCCGGCGCATAATCCGCCGGAAACCTGTAGCATTAACAAAAAAAAAATTGCCATCCCAGCCAACAATCCCATTTCCACACCTGCAAACCTATCAATTCTAACAGATACAAGTTTTCCCAAAAGCAAGCAATTCCACAACTTCACAATAATTTAACAGTTTCATAACAGTTTAGAACTAAAAATCAACTGATAACATCATTTTCAAAGTAATACAACCAACAACACAAGTTAATAACACAAGTTCATATAAAAATAAAAGTTCATTTCAACTAAATTACACTACTCTGACTCCGTCGACTCCTCCTCAGGTGAAGCTACGTCTTTTCCACTCAGTTGCTCCCTCATCTTGCGCATTTCATCCAGCAACTGATTGTGTTGCGCCTGTGCTTGCAGCTGAGCTTGAACCTGTGCTTGAACCTGTGCTTGCACCTGTGCTTCCATTTGAGCTTGAATCTGTGCTTGCAGCTGAGCTTGCCAATCAACTTGTGATTTCCTTACTTGTTCTAGCTCAGCTTGAAGGGCAACTATTTGTTGAGCTTGTAAGGACTCATGCGAACTGGATGCGAAGCTGGATGCAGTAGAGGAGGTCATCCCCTCGTATGCCTGAGCTTGCGCACCTAAGCCATATACTCTACCATGCTGCATTCCTCCGACGGCCTGTGACCACATGCGATACTCAGAATATTCCATAGAGCCGCCAGAAGAGCCCTCACCTGCTGCGGCACGAGTCTCTCGAATCCGTGTATATTCTTCCTGTGAAAATCGAATATAAGTATATATATAATTAAACTAAAACTTATAAAATATCAAATATTTATAAATATACTAACATGGGCCTTCCTTGCTCTCTCATCAATCCATTGTTGATCCTCCTGTCGCTTATGAGTGCGACTATGCAATTCCACAGGAGTTGGTTCTCTACCAAGTGACGCTTTCTGTTACAATTAAGAGAGTTTTATCAATACTAATTATTAAAAAACAATTTTAAAAAATAATTAAAATTCATTACCAAACGACGCCTGTGCTCAATATGTGGAACGGAGCCTCCTGTATGAAGTGCACTACCTAAGCCCTCAACATCAGAAGCTCTGTTCTGTCGATTTTGATCCCTCCTCCTAGTGTACTCTTCGCTGCCCCAAGCTGCATTCAAGTCAGCCCATATCTCCTCTCCAATCCACAATGGTCGCTTCCCAACCTTTCTAACATCTGTGAACATGTCGCGCATCCGAGTAGAGCCACGCTTCTCAAAATTCCTTCTAATCCTGTCATTGTGTTGGGGCAGCCAACAAAACTCTTTCTGCAATAAAAAACAATCAATTAACCTTAAGTAAGAAAGAATAAATCATTTAACATAAAAACAAAAAAACAGAAATACCTCAAACTCTCTAAACCACATCTCCCGGACTTCTTTTGGGACTTTCTTCCAAGAAATATAAGGAGCGTCAAACCTGCTCCGTATGATGTCCCGTATTTTATGTGTTGGTTGTTTTGATGGATAGAACCTACAAAAAAAAAGTTATGTAAAACAAATATAAAATATAAGATAAAACAATTAGTTAGTTTAAATAAAAGTTACCATACGTACGTGTCACCCTCAGGTGCTATCAACATTCTACCATCTGTCTGCTGCTCTGCTGCAGCTGCTGTCGAAGGTCCAGCTGCTGTCGAAGGTCCAGCAGCTGTCGAAGGTCCAGCTGCTGTCGAAGGTCCAGCTGCTGTCGAAGGTCCAGCTGCAGCAGGCTGATAGGGTGGTGGGGGATAGTATGGTGGAGCATATGGTGGAAATGGATAAGTAGGAGGGGCACCAGCATAAGGTGGGGGTGTGAAGTATGGGTAGAAAGGAGTAGCCTGCCCGAGATCTGGTGAAGGAAATCGAAGGTCCGGTGAGTAGAACTGCGGGCTACTTGCTCCAGGAGTGGGTAAAAGCTGTGTAACAGGCTGAGGCTGTGAAGCAGGCTGAGGCTGTGTAGCAGGCTGAGGCTGTGTAGCAGGCTGAGGCTGTGTAGCAGGCTGAGACTGTGTAGCAGGCTGAGCCGAGGTGGTCTCCTCAGTATGTAGTGACCTATGTGGTCCAATTGTAGTCTTCTTAGTGCGCCTGTTAAAAATATTTTTTATCAACCCTCTACTAGGCTGCTCCTCACCTGAAGCCATCTGCACATAAATAAAAAAGAAATATTAGAAATATGAGTTATAACAAAAATGGAAATTAACGCAGTGCAGTAGCTAAAAAAATTTGACTGAAGTAAAATACAGGTAAGTAAAAAAAACGGAGTGTAGTAGTTATAAATAACATGAAAGTAAAATACAGGGAAGTAAAATAAAAAGCAGTGCAGTAGCAAGAATAAATTTAATTTACCTTATGTTGTTAACTCATCATTTGTTGATTCACTTTCATCAGATGATACACTCCTAGCACAATCAGATTCATCATCACTTTCCTCTATGTTTAAATCTACCTCCTCTAACTGCAACTCGCTCTCATTAAATCTGATTTGGTCATCTACATTGATTGGGAGATCTTTTAAATTAGACATAAACTCTTCTTGGTGTGCTGTTGGTATCGTACTGGTTTTCTCAATTACTCCCCTTGGTTTAGTCTTCATAACTACCAACCAATCCTGTTTGCCTCGTATTCCGCTTGGATAGTTAGCATAATAGACTTGAGTTGCTTGACTAGCAATGATGAAAGGATTAAACTTTGCATATCTCCTAGCCTGCTTTACTTCTGTTATACCGTAAATTGGATGAACTTTCGTGCCTCTATTTGGTACTGGATCAAACCATTCACAATTGAAGAGATACACAATATTCCTCATACCGGGATATTCAACCTCTAATATTTCTTGTAATACCCCGTAGTATTCATAATCATCGCCTGTATGTGTGTTCCCTCTTACACATACGCCTGAGTTTTCTGTCTTCCTACCTTTCACACAAATTTTTTGTTTGAAATTTATAACCATTTACCACAAATATTTGATAGCATTTTACTAATCTATTTGGTCCCCAAGCTAACTCAGATAACCTTGAAAACTGGGAACTATCTTCAGCGTGTACCTTTAAATGTACAAGATGTCATTGTTACTAATATTAATTGCAGAAATAATTAACTCATTAAGTAAGAATAATTATTCAAAATATACCGTATTTTTGAACCAAGCAGTGAATTCTTTTTCCACTATCTTCTGGACTTCTCCTTCTTCTGATATACTAAGACCATCAATGAACCTCATACAAATTCATATCTTGAGTTTAGAAGAAAGTTAAAAGATGTACTAAAAATATAACAAAATGAAATTATACTTACTCGAGATACGGCTCAACTTCATCACAATTAAGCAAGATGTACAATGTGATAACTGTCATCTCTTTATCAGTCAAATAGCGCACGGTGCTAGCGCCTAAAGGTTCCCCAATTCCACTAAATACAGATATATTAGAGGATTTACCAACATTCTGAGATGTTGAACTTTCACCAGATTGAGATATTGTTTCAAAATAATACGAGCAAAACTGAGTAGTCTCGTATGTTAAATATGCTTCGGCGATAGAGCCTTCGGGTCGTGCTTTGTTCTTAGCGGTCTTCTTAAGTTTATTTAAATATCTCTCAAAAGGATACATCCACCTATATTGAACAGGTCCACCAACCATAGCCTCATATGGTAAATGAATAGGTAGATGCTCCATAGAGTCAAAAAAGCCTGGAGGAAATATTTTCTCAAGTTGACACAAAATAAATGGAATTTGCTGCTCCATATGAATCAAATTTTCCACATTTAATTTAGAAGAGCATAAATCTTTGAAGAAGACACTTAACTCGATCAAGGGCTTCAAAATCTGATCTGGCAGATAACTGAAAGCAGTGGATAGTAGACATTGCATGAAGATGTGACAATCATGACTTTTCAATCCAAATAATCTCCCTGATCTTATGTCAACACACCGGCTTAGATTGGAAGAATATCCATCAGGTACTCGTAGAGTCTTAACCCATTCACAAACTGCTCGTTTTTGCTCTAAAGTTAATGTGAATGGAGCTTTTGGTTTGAGGAATTTTCCCGCTCCACCATCCTTCAATTCCAAAGCTTTCCTTCTACAAATCTCCTTTAAGTTCATCGTTGCTTTTATATTATCTTTTGATTTCTCTTTGATGTCCATAACTGTATAGAAAATATTATCAAAAACATTTTTCTCTATATGCATAACATCCAAGTTATGTCTAATCAAGTTTGTTCTCCAATATGGCAACGACCAAAAAATACTTTTCTTGGTCCAATTATGGTAGACACCATATTCCGGCAATCTGAACTCAGCTAATCTTGGAGATTCCATTATGGTGGGCAAGAACTCTACTCTTTCAAAAATTTCTTCACTACTGAATCTTGGTGGAGGAGGAATCATCACCATTTTATTTTTAGTAAAAGCTTCTTTATTTCGCCTGAAAGGATGACTTTGAGGCAAAAACATTCGATGACAATCGAACCAACTGTTCTTCCTACCATACTTTAAAGTGAATGATTTTGTATTTTCCAAACAATATGGACAAGCTAACTTGCCTGAAGTGTTCCAACCTGAGAGCATACCATATGCAGGAAAGTCACCAATTGTCCAAAGTAATGCTGCTCTTAGTGTAAAATTCTGTTTGGTGGAGATATCATATGTACTTACTCCTTCTTCCCATAATAAACTTAAATCATCAATCAGAGGTTGTAAGAAAATGTCAATCTTTAATTTTGGATTATGTGGCCCTGGAATTATAAGTGACAGAAACAGATAAGGAGTAGTCATACATAACTCTGGAGGAAGATTGTAAGGAGTAAGTATCACAGGCCAACATGAGTACGGTGTAGCCGACTGACTGAATGGAGTAAAACCATCTGCGCATAAACCTAATCTGACATTTCTTGGTTCTGCCGCAAATGTGGGATGTGTACGATCAAAGTGCTTCCAAGCCTCTGCTTCTGATGGATGTGTGATAACACCTTCTTGTGGAATGCGATCATTATGCCATCTCATATGTGCAGCAGATCTCATGGATGCATATAGCCGTTGTAGTCTTGGAATTATTGGAAAGTAGAACATCTTACTAACAGACACATCCTTCTGCTTTCTTCTATTTCTAGATTTGGGTTTAAATCTTGGTGCATTGCAATGACGGCATACAGTTTCTGCAATATCTTCTTTAAAGTATAGCATGCATCCATTGACACAACAATCTATCTTTGTGCATGTCAAACCAAGTTTCGAAACTAACTTCTTTGTCCGATATAGATCTGTAGGAACTAAATTATCTGTCGGATTGGTTTCCTTAAGCAGCCCAATGAATTGATTAAAATATTCACGAGCAACATTATATTCAGCCTTGATGCTTAACATCTTCACAGCAACAGATAGTTCTGAGTGAGTCGTGCACCCTTTCCAGATTGGTTGCTGTGCAGCATGCAATAAATCATAAAAATTCTGTGCCTCTTTATTCGGTAACTCTTCATAAATTCCAGTTGCATCATGAACTAATTCCTCAAGATTTGGACGGATGTTTTCAGCCTCAGCAACATTACTACTTGTAGAAGGACCGCATTGATAATCAAATTGTGGCTCATACTCACCATGACAAGTCCAATACCAATACCGTGGCATGAATCCTCTGCGATACAGATCAACAGTTACGTCATCTGGTTCTAGGATCACTAAATTTTTGTGTTTAGAACATGGACATCGAAACTTTCCTTCAGATATAAAGATCGGCAGCTGTTTCGCTTGCTGAATGAAAAGGTTCACCCCATTGATGAATTCATCAGTTAATGTCTTCCGACTTTGAGATAATCGGTTATACATCCAACTTCGTTGATTTCTAATATCCATAACCTATAAATAAGAGTAAAAATTTAATGGATTTATATATTTCTAATATCAATAACATAAAATTATGTTACACTTATTAATGAATTGTTCGCTCAAAGTCACAATACCCTCACTAGGTCTACTAACCACTAAAGCAAAAAGATATGGAGTAATGTTGATCTCCATGTATAATCCAACTTTACCTTCAACACCCTCTAGTCTTATCAACAAGAACAATACCATCAACAAAAAGCATGCACCAAGGTACATCCTCTAGCAAATATCTAGTGCTAACAACCATGACTAAAACATAAAAAAAAATAGACTAATGTTGATCTCCATAATCCAAGTTTACCTTCAACTCTCTCTCTAGTCTTATCAACAAGAACAATATCATCAACAAAAAGCATGCACCAAGGTACATCCTCTAGCTAATGTCTAGTGCTAACAATCATGACTAAAGCAAAAAGATATGGACTAATGTTGATTTCCATAATTCAAGTTTACCTTCAAATCCCTCTCTAGTCTTATCAACAAGAACAATATCGATCATCAAACAAAACCCTAAACCCTAAACTATCCTCTAGCAAATGTCTAGTGATAACAATCATGACTATAGCAAAAAGATATGAACTTAAGGCTAATCCTATATGTAATCCAACCGAAATAGCAAAAAAAATTGAAAACAAAAACCAAACCTTCGGTTCTCCTCGGCGGCGCGCGACTAGGCAGGCGTGCGATTAGGAAGGAGGCTCGGTGAAGTCCGGCGATCGTCGACGGCGAAGTCCGGTGACCGTCGGCGATGTCTAACCACGGCGAGCGACGAACGGCGACGGAGGGCGACGGGCGAAGCAGTCGAAGTGAGAGAATGTAAGGAAACAAATGACGGCCAGACGGGTTCGGGTTCGCGAAATAGGGCCTTTACCGGCGGACGTTCCGCCGGTAGTTGCTTTAGTAACGTCGGTATCGTTTCCGACGTCTGTTCCGTCGGTCATATTTCGTTGAGTTTAAAATAAGCCGGCGCAATTTCCGCCGGTAACATACGCCGTAACAGTTCCGCCGTAACGTGCGACGGAAACGGTTCAGGCATCCCTGTGCCGTCGGATTTTATGGCGGAACATTCGTCGGTACATTTACGGCGTATTTTGCGCCGGAAAAGTTGACGCAAACTTTACGTCAAACACATCCGCCGGAAACGGCGCCGTTTATTACCGTCCAGACTTTTCCGCCGGAAAATCCGACGGTATTCGCGTGTTTTCCTGTAGTGGGATTGGCTTCATTGTTCGTCGGAACCTGATTCCGATTCCTCTTTGGATCATGGTGGTGGCTCGGATCCTGGACATGATTTCAAAATGGTTCGTGATCATCCGGTTTTTGTTCGTGCTCATGGTAGACCTCGTGGGAGAGGTCGTCGGGGTCGTTAGTTTTATTGACTTAATTATTTCAAGCTGATTCGTCCGAATTTTGGTTGGTGTTGGTTGTGGCAGGCGATGATGTGGCTGGGGCTCGCTCTTTGGTGCTATGGCTCTTGACAACCTTTGCTTTGTTTTTCACCAAATTGGATGGTCGGTGCGTAGTGTCGGGGAGCTGGTAGCCTCGGTCAATTACTGAGCCTACTTCCTCTGTTTTATTGTATTTTCTTTTTTGCTTTTCTAGGTTTTCAGCCTCAACCTCACTGTTGCTATAATAATATTTTTTGTTATAAAAAATATTTAATATTTATTTAAAATAAAAATAAAATATCAAATCTATTTTATTTAATAAAAAAATATAAATAAATTAAAATTAAGAAATAATAATAAGTTTTTGAATAGTTCTCACAATTTATAATAGGAATACGTAACATCAACGCTGATAATAGAGTTAGGTCACGTAGGTGGCGTAGCAATGTAGCATGATGGATGCTATTTATTTAATTAATAAATAGTTTTATAACTATTGCGAATATTCAATGATAGAATTCCGTCCAATAAAATATTTATTTTTGAAGCTAAGAATAAAAATAGAGGCATATTACGTGCCAAAATGCTGTAGGTGGGCCCATGATGTTAGAGGCGCTACAGAGAGGGCTACAGGCCTGGAGCGTGGAAAGATCCGTCGGCGGTGGAATCTGTGATCCACAAAGGGTGCCTTCTGTTGCACACAATGGTTGCGTATTTATAGGGACTTTATAGGGAGTTTTACATACATACCACTTAATATTATAGTAATGAGGACTAAATTATAAATTTATATAAATAAAATTCAAATTAAATATTTTTTTTTTTAAAAAAATTTAATATCTTTATCGAATCAATTAGCTTTGCGGCCACCACAAATTATTCTTTTTTATATTTGCTGATATCAAATAAATTTATTATTATTTTGAATTGTGGTCTGTTTTTTATTGATATTAATTTCTTTTTTATTTGATTAATTTATGTCTTTATAGTTTTATATAATTTTAAAATTTAATTTCATTACATAACTATTACAACAGTAATTTAGAGTAATTCTTTAATATCATATTTTGTTTGCTTTTATATAGTTTAAAATAAAATATATGTAATCAAATCCCCAAATTATGATAGAAGCATGGATAAAAATAAAAATGGTGATTCAAAGCTTATGTAGAAATTATATATTAAAATTAGAATAAAACTATTTAAGACAAAAAAAAAAAAAAAGAATTTTGGGTGAAAATTGTCTATTTGAAAATTTTAATATAATTTTGTTTAAAGGAAAAAAAACTTAAATTTGAAAGATAATTTTCTATCAATTATTTTGATATGACACTGAGTAAATTATTTCAAATATTTATATTTGCTATAAGTGACATCAAACACCTCCGGAAACCCTAGGGTTGAGTGGGGTGGAATGTAGAGATTATGTTAGAGTGGCTAGAGTCAACAAGCAACATAACACCACTTGTGGTTATGGCAAGCTAAGGCACTCAGTAAATTAGGGTTTGCAAAATTGCGGATTCTTTGGCATTGGAAACACTTGGAAGTCGTTTAGGATGCTTATAGTTGAGTTTAGAAATTTGAGATGATGTTTTAATGAGTTTAGAGTGGGAAATTAAGAGCAAAGTTATGCAATACTCGACCTTGTTTGGGTTGTTGGGTATTAGCGGAGTGATTTTCATTTATTTTCATAGAAAATGGTTGGATTAATTCATAGGATGGTTAAGGGGATGTATAAGAGGTGAGTAAATGATTTATTTTCTTAAGATTATGATAAAAGTTATGTAATAAGGCAATATTATATATTTCAATTCCAAATCTAGATTAAGATTTACTACATCCAGATATATATATATTCCTTCAAATTATAGGTAATTCCATAATTTTTGGATATGGTTAGAATCTTGAGTGGTAGAATGGCCGACCACTTCTTTTATGGAATGTGAAGTGATGCGACATCATATTAAGCTAAAATTGATTATTGAATCATCTTTAGATGCCCCTTGGCCCTAGCATTTATTTAGAAATTTTCAAATCAAAATCTTAACGTCATAGCCAACCAGTTCAACACAACTTGGCTATTTTCAATTGTCTCCTCTAAAAATGTTTCATTGTCTATCATTGTAACATTTGATATATGTCAACATTCAATATCTACCCTTTCACCTCTTCATGCAAAGACAACAAGATAAAAAATAACATATGATCATACAATAATATAATGTCATGCGACAATATAAAAATTACAAACACATAAAAGACTTTACTATAATGATTATGTCTTTATGGCAGGCTTTATAATAAGCTTATGATGTACTACATTAACTCATCTTAACTCAAAAGAACTCCTCCCTCACAAGTTGAAATCTCTGCACTGCAAGTTTGTGAGAAGTTTGAAAAGTTGCTTAAATGTAAACATAGTGTCATCATATGATGGTCTCTCTTAATTTCCAACTTATTAAAAGCCTATGTGGCTTATATTCCCCTTTCCCATAATGTGATACCTCATATGATATAATTCTTTCCACTTCAAATAGATTAGGCTTGATGTCTGCCTACATTTTAACTACTTTAGTCATTTATTAAAGAGTTAGTTTTTAAATTTTCATTTAATATATTTCCTTTAAATAAAAAAAATATCTTCAATATTAAATATAGGATATATATGTTGTGGCAATTGTAAAAAATATACATTTAGTTTATTTTTTTAAGAAATTTGAAATGGCCACAAGTAAGTGAAGCTTTTTATATTGGAGGTTTTTCTTTTAAGTTTAATTCTTACTATTATATAGTCGCCATGATTATACGTACTCTTTATAATTTTATTTTTGTTTACAGTCTTAACACATTTAGTATTATTTTTTTCATATTATTTATTTTAAATTTTTCATAATGCATAAAATCTTAAACAAATATTAATGCAATTTTGATGCAATTTTGATGTTATTATTTTGATTATCCATGTTAAATTCAAAACACACATTATTTTTACTTCATATATATATAAATATATTAAAACGTTTAGCACACAATAGTAAAAGCTTATTTGCTTCATTTGATAATTCAAATACAAATATATAAATTTATAACTAACAAAAACTTCATTCAAAGTAATATCTAATCATATTTGCCACCAAAATAAAATTAAATAATTTGAAACATCAATTACAATAAGCTTGTATCCCACTATGTCGAGCCAGCTATATTAATCCTTTTTCTCTATTGCTAAGAGTTAATTTCTCTTTTAAATTTATTAAAAATATGTTATTTTTAATAATTCTAGTTAAGCTTTTTAGATCTGCCTCTTCTTTTCTAAGCATAGGCTGCAGATAATACATCTATTCTCCTTATATAGTCATCTGAAAGCCAATTTTTATATGACTAAACCATCAAAGACAACTCTCTCAAACATAATAAAATTTCCTTCAAGTGCTCCTCCACTTTGTTATAAACAAACATTCATGTATAATAATATTCCAAAAGCAATCCTCATCTTGAATCTCCTACATTAAATCATTCGAGTGTTAATATAAATGACTATTATTATAAAAATTAATAAATTCAATTAATAAGAAGAGAATGTTGGGTGGGAAGTAAAACCACAGTGAAATAAATAAGAAATAGAAAATTGCAGCGAAAAGAAAAGAACATTAGGTTTTAAAGTAAAAAAACTCGAAACAAGGTAAAAAAATACGGAGCCACACCACACCAATAAATCCACTATAAAAATTTAGGAGAACTAATATAGATATCTCTTCTCTCTTACACCATTCTTAAACAAAAAACAAAAAAAGAGAGCAACAATAACCCTTAATAAAAAATGAGAAAGAAAATTGCTCTATCCATCTCGTAGCGTTGAGGCACATAGTTGGAGTTCCACGTGCTTAATTCTCTGTTTCCTAGTGGCATGACAATGCTGTTGTGTTGGGGTCTGGATCGCCACAGAGCCCTCTACAAGCATCAAGGTTTGGAGTGTCGGAACGCTATGCTCTCTATGTTTGTCCACCAAACTATATAGTACTGAGGCGATTGAGTATAAAATGTCGGGGCACTATAAAGAAAAGTGTACAAAGCACAGTAACCCAAGTAAGGGGAGAACCCTCACAACCCCTCAAAGAGCTCAACAGAGTGAATTGAGATACAATGCAATAGTACAAACCAATGGATTAAGACAGTCAAATTTCATATAGAAGTAGCAATCTTCTACTTGGAAACTAATTGCAATAAATCCTTCTACTGATATGTTACATTAATCATAGTACATGTAGTGTGGCTCACCCTTGCTTTTATCCTTTATGAAGACCATCTGAAGCTAAACATAGTTTCAGTTAATCCATTATCACCATCTTCATTAACATGTTTGCAGGATTCTTGGTCGAATGAGCCTTCACCAAAGAAAACTGAACGTCTTATAAAAGCGATATGATGAAATGATACTGAACTTGGAAGTGCTTTGTCCTAATATGAAATGCAATATTCTTGGCTAGATGAATATCACTCATGTTGTCACTATACAACTTTTTATTCCTTTATCCTTTGCCAAATTCTCCAAAAAAGCTTTACAATCATATCATCTCCTTGCTAGCCTCAGTGATAGAAATATACTTAACTTATATCGTTGAGAGCGTAATAATCTTCTATAACCTGGAAACCCAACTCATTGTAATATTTTCCAAAATGAAGAAATAACTAGTTGTGCTTCTCATACTATCAATATATCTAGTAAGATCATAATATGCAAACCCTTTTAGATCAATCCATGCATCTCCAAAGCAAAGAGCTTTATCAATTGATCCTCTCAAGTACCTAAAAATCCACTTGATTGCTCCCAATAAAGTTTTTATGGGTTACACATAAATCTATTAACTACTCCCACTACATATTTTATATTTGGTCTTGTACAAATCATAACATACTTCAATCTTCCAACTACTGGAGCATACAGAGTCCTCTACATATTCTTTTGCTCTGCTTCAAATTTGAGTGATCGTTCCTTAGATAATTGAAAGTGACTACCCAAGTGAGTACAAATTGGCATTGCCTCACTCATGTTTAATCTCTATGGCACCGTTTCAACATACTTTGCTTGAGATAACTTTAGTGTACATACATTTCTATCCATGTTGATTCTCATACTGTAAATTTTTTTGAACATTTTAAATTTCATTGATAACTAATTCTTAAAATATTTTATTTAATCCATAACTAACCTTATAATCAACATGCCATTCATATACAAATCTTAAAATAATATAACAGTAATCAAAATATTTTAAGAAATAATAGTGATATGTCTGGCACTTTATGTACATATTATTTGACATAAATCTATCAAATCTCTTGTACCACTATCTTCACGCTTGCTTTAGCCCATATAAGTACACACTAGACAATTTTACATGTGACCACATATCCTAGAGGTTGCAGGCCACAATGAAGAAATGTTATCTTTACATCCATTTGCTCTAGATGTAAATCTTCAACTACTACTATGCTCAATACATAGTCATCTTAACCACCAGAGAGAAAATTGCAATATAGTCCACTCCTTCAGCTGAAAATCTTTAACTACCAGCTTGGCCTTGTAGCACTTTCTACCATCAGGTTCTTCTTTCAACTTGTAAACCCACTAATTTTGTAGTGCTTTCTTGCTATCTGGTAGTAGTGTCAAATCCCAAGTCTAATTCAACTCAAGTGAAAGCATCTCATCATCCATGACTTGCTCCCACTTTTTTGAATCATCAATTTGAATGGCATCATCACAACACTTTGGTTCACCACTATATGTAGACAATAAATAGTATAAGGAAGAAAAATACTTTTGTACTGGGGTTAAGATTCTATTAGATCTTCTAACTTCAATAGCAGATGTCTAAGAAACTCTCTATGCTTCATCAACTTTGTTTTCTTAATCATTATTATCCTCAATCTCAACAAATTTGGAAGAATCTATAGGAATCTCATTTCTATTCTTATACAATTTATTTTCATTGAATTTAACATTCCTCATCCTAATACATTTTTGTTTCTCATAATCCCAAAATTTATAATCAAATTCATCTGAGCTATATCTAATAAATATACACTTGATAGATTTTGAATCAAGTTTTCTCTTAGATCCTACATCAATATAAACATTGGATGAACAATACAAAAACTTTGAGATAAGATAAACTCAACCTTAATTTTAAACACATATGACTTATGTTTTAAGAAGCACACACACACGTTTCTATTATGATCATTAATAATAGTGACAAATAATAAATAACCTCCAATAAAAAAAATGATGTAGGACCTCATACAACAGTATGTACTAACTCCAGCTTCTTTGACTTCACCTTTGAACCAATTTTTGAAAAACTCAACCTTTGTTTCTTTCCATATACATAAGTTTCATAAAAATAAAGATTTATAAATTTTAAACCGGGAAATTTTCCTCTAGTAAGAAGTGAATGCATATCTTACTTACTCATATAGCCAAGCCTTTAATGCTTAAGACCTCCATCAAAATCTGAATCACCTATTCCAATAGAATCTAACATTTTATTGTTAACATATAGGGATCATTCAATACAACTTCAAGTTATAACTATAGCCTATATTGTCAACTTCCAGCATCTCCTATGAATGATATCACATGACCTGAGTTTGTAAGTGACATATAAAAACTAAATTCCTCTTCAAACAAGGAATGTGTCTAACATCATTGTGTCTCAAAGTTGACCCATCAAGCATTCTAATATCATCATCTCCCTGTTCTACAATTCTATAGGGCTTATTGTCCCTCATATATACTTTATCCACATCATCTTCAATGTAGTTCTTGAATACTTCATTGTTAGGACTTTTATTATTACAACCTGACCCGATATGACCCAAAACTATTCAAGTCATACCATGTTCGATTGTGGCAAGACTAACCCCAATATCTGGTTGGAGAAGTACTAAAATAAAACTTCAAATTTTTATACTACACAAAGCAACTATTGAAGGCAATATAAAGTGGAAGACTACTGAATCTTAACATGATTATATATATATCATCCAAAAATATATAATCCGAAAGGTATCTATAATAGCGCTTGACAATAGAGATAATAACAAAATAAAAGTCAACCCTGCAAAAATTAAACTAACCAAAAAATATGTACAACACATATAAGGGCCTACTATCCAAACTACTCAGCTCGCTCATTACTCTTCCCCAGGCCTGAAAATATAAGCAAAAGCAGGGATGAACTAACACGATTCAGTAGGCTATCGTAGCCTAAAAAAAATCAATAACTAAAAAAAAAAACTTAGAATCATATACTAAAATTGCATTCAATTAAATAAATATTGAAATTAATTAAAATATAAACTAACACTTCATAATGATTATGATAATAGCTCTTATGCCCAAATTTTCATACATTTGTATTACCAAAATCCTACCTCAACATCCATTGACATCGGCATACAGAATTCTATCTCGGTCGCCCACTAGTGAAGGCATCACAACACTTCAGTAACAAAATCCCACCATAGTTTCCCGCTGGCTCCGACATCACATCACATCACAACACATCACATCATATTTCTTTCATATTTTTCAATGCATTTTATTAATTAAAGCACAATTGGACTTAATTAAAAAATTGTCAAAATGTCATAATAGTAGACAACAAAAACACTACCGATTAAAAATTCATAATTTTAATATATAATTAAATTGTCAAGAATTGTGTAAAACATCATTATGAAGCTTTAATTGAACTGAAGTACTATTTTTAGATGTCAAAATAATATTTTAAGTAAAAAATCACTATTTTTAAAAATTACTTGACTAAAAATTTTAAAATATACTCAAAATATTTATAATCTAAAGCTTTATAACATATAAAAAGCTATGGGATAAATGTTTAACCATATTCTCATTTTTCGATAACAAAAATAAAAATTTGATCTAAAACATACCAAAAACATCAAATTAGTAAAAAATGAAATAAGCAAAATGTAATCTACCTCAAGACGAACCAATTTTCTAATATGGTCGATGAACGAAAATTGCTCTATGACTATCAAAACCTAGTTTCCTTCCTTCTCACTCCTGTTTTCCTTCTCATTTCTCAAAATCATTTTTCTTAAATGCATGGAATGAAGTAAAAAACAAATGAAGAAATGGCTTTAAACTTAAGTGGGTTTAGATTTTTTTTAATAAAATAATATTATTATAATTAATTTTTAGTATGAATTCATACAAATACTTCTAGTACCTCAAATATTATAGAAAAATATTCATAAATAATTCATTTTATTTAAAAAATTATGGAGAACTCGTTTTACAAAATAGACACTTGACGATTCTAGAATCCCCACTTGTATCGCAGATACAATTTCTTATGAAATTTTACGAGTGCCCAATAAATATAAAAAAATTAGTAACAGTAAAACACTATAATTAATATGTTATGGCAAAGACAATTTGTTATTTGGATTTATAATGGCTCATAAATAAATTTTTTATCGTTTTGGTAAAAATATATTTTTAAAATTTTTTAGTTATAACAATCCAACCACCTTTAAAAAATGTCACTCTCAACATTTTTAAATAAAAAAATAAGTCTAGATATAGGTGTCTCATATTAGACTCTTTCTCCCTAGTGACTTTTCTGACAGTTATGTGCTTACACTGCGCCTTAACCAGGGGCGGATCCAGCTTGTTTTTTCAGGGTGGACAAAAAATAATATTTTGGTTGGGGATGGGCAAAGATGATTAGGATTGATAAAATTATGGCAAAATTTTTTTTAAGATGGGGCAAAATACCAAAAATATTCCAAATTATACACTCTAAAATTTAAAAATATTTTTTTTAAGGGTGGGCATTTGCCCCCCTCACTACTATGGGGATCCTCCCATTGCCTTAACCATTGTAATATGTTTACTTCTTAATTTCCTGACATTGTACACAAAAATTTTATCTGGCTCTTCTCTATAGTGTAGGTTCGGATGAACCTCAACATCATTAGTAGATAATCTCTTTCCAAGATCTCATACCCGGCCACTTCCTTATAGAAGATACATGAAATACACTATATATATCAGACATATGATCAGGTAACAACAACCTGTTAGCAGAACTATTAATCCTTTAATAATCTTAAAAGATTCAATATACTTTGGACTCAGCTTACGAATTCTTTCAAATCTTCATACGCCTTTCATCAGGCTAACTTTAATATAAATAAAATCACCTACCTGAAATTCCACTTGCACGTATTTTTTATCATAATAATTGTTCTACCTATCATATGCAGCTCTCAATCTTTCTCTAATAAGATGAATCTTTACTTTAGTGTCATCCATAAAAGCAGATCCTATCAGGAATGCATGACCCCTTTGACTAAATTATTCATACAAAGTCCATCGTCACCTCCTCCCATTTTTACTTTTGGATATTTAACGACTACAAAATATTTTTGGGTGTTGATGCTCTGCCTTTATTAGCTTACAAGCCTCACACTTTGAAACAAACTCAGCTACCTTCTTCTTTAATTAGAGCACTAGAATATACTTTTCAAATATCTATACATCTTACTACTTCATGGCTGAATAATATAGCCCGAGTAATATACCTAATGTAGGATCCTAGCTCTCAGATCACCAACTTAAGGAACCTATAATCTATCCTTGCAGAAAATGTCTCCATAATTAGATAAAGAGAATTCATGTCTCTTATTAGTCTTAATTTGATCACTCAACTTCAGATACTATGTATATGATTTCTGAGTTTCTTAATTTTTTTCCTTAGAGTAGGCTGAATAATCATATGAGCTAACAAGTTCAGATCTATATTAACATAGACCACCTCTATCTCTAGTTTATCAAAATCTTAAATAAGAATGTCTATAAAAGTAAGCAATGAAAGAGGAGTACCTAAAGACTTCCTATTCAAAGCAAATGCTACCACATCTGCCTTAGCAGACTGATTCTGAATAGATAGATTATAATTCTTGATCAGCTCTATCCACATTCTTATCTCAAATTTAGATCATTCTGACTAAAAAAGTACTTTGAACTCTAATTGTTAGTAAAGATATCACATCTGACTCAGTACAAGTAATGCCTCCAACTCTTCAATGCAAATACAATAGCAGCTAACTCTAAATCATGTGTCGGGTAGTTTCTCTCATATAGTTTCAACTACCGAGATGTTTAAGAAATTACTACATCATGTTATATTAGCACGCATCCCAAATCTCTCAATGATGTATAACTAAAAATTTGAAACCCCTCCATATCTAGAGGAATGGTCAGAATAGGAGCAGAAGTCAAACGATCCTTCAAAGGCTGAAAACTTTTCTCACACTTTGGATTCCACATAAAAGCAACTAACTTCTGAGTTAGTCTCATCAAAGGCAAAAGAATGCAAGAAAACCCTTGAATAAACTTCTGATAATAACTAGCCAAGCTTTATAAACTACAAACCTCTAGAATTATAGTACGCGTTAGCCAACCAGAAACATCTTGAATCTTTTAGGGATCTATTGAAAATGATTGCACTGCTCACTACATGCCCTAAAAAAGAAATGCTCATCAACCAGAACTCACACTTAGAGAACTTAGCATATAATGGATACCACCTTAAAATCTCAAGAGCAATTCACAAGTGTGTTGAATGCTCCTCCTAAGATCTGGAATAAATTAGAATATCATATATAAAGAAGATCATAAAAATGTTCAAATACTTCTTAAAAAACATGTTCATCAAATCCATGAAGATCATTTGGGCACTAGTTACTTTGAATGACATGATTACAAACTCATAATGCCTATACCTCATGCTAAATGCAGTCTTCGCCACATCCTCTTCCCTTACCTTCAACTGATGATAAACAGATCGCATATCAACCTTTGAAAATATTGAACATCCAGCCAGCTGATCAAATAAGTCATCAATCCTAGAAAAGTGATACTTAATTTTGATAGTGACTTTATTCAACTCTTTGTAATTAATATACATGTGTATTACATCATTTTTTTCCTTACAAATAGAATATGTGCTACCCATGGAGACACACTGTAAAGTTCATTTTTTCTCCCAGGTTCGTTCGGGACGAAATTGGATCGTCTGGGACGATCGGTACAGGTTGTGCAGAAAAACATGTTTGGCTGAATGGTTCGTCTGGACAAAATTGAGATCGTCTGGCCGAAAAATTTTCAGAGCCCTTTCGTCTGAGGACGATAATTAATTTTCGTCTGGATGAAATTTTCCTGAGCATGGATCGTCCGGGACGAAATGCGATTGTCCGGGACGATCAGTCTGGATATATATAGAAATGAGATATTTTGAAGAGAGAGAAAAGCCCAGGAGAGAGAAAAATGAAGGAAAAAGAAGGAAAAGTGATTTTTGGGCGACGTCGATCTGTTTTCGTCCGTTGTGACAGTTAAAGATATTGTTGGACACAAGGTAAGGCACATTCCGCCTTTCTCAATTTTCAGAACCGTCGTGTTTGGCGGTGTTTTCTGTCCGGATTTTATTTCCGTTAATGATTTTCGTCCGTATCTTTTGATTGGTTCAGTTTTTACTGTGTAACTTTCTGTATATTGTTGACGTGCCGAGTGTGCACATTTTGATTATTTTCTGAAGATTTTTGTCCGGGTATTTTTGATTCGACTGTGTTTTTAGTCGACTGGATTTTTCTGTGAAATTGAAAATTATCTGTGCAGTAGAATAAATGTTCTGAAATATCGTTATCTATATTCTATGCAAATTTGGTAAATTATTATTTTCAGGAAAAATTGTGTAAATTCTGTATACTGCCGTTGTGCTGCCCGATTTTTGTCTGATTTCTGATTTGTCCGGATTTCTTCTGAATTGATAAGCTATATGTATATGCTTTAAAAAGGGAGTTATAAGGGGCCTGGATCCTATGAGATTCAGTTAGTGTCTGGGAAATCTGAAATGAGCTCAATATGAAATCTGATATCTGTTTTATTCCGGATCCGATGAATTCTGTTCTGGTGCTATAAGCACATCTATTTTGGTGCCGTGAGCACAAAGGGAGGCATAAGGGGCCTGGATCCTATGAGATTCAGTCAGTGTCTGGGAAGAGAGGCATAAGGGGCCGGAATCCGTAGAGATTCCGTCAGTGTCAGGGCATTTAGCTATTAAGTAAATATATGATATCTGATTTGATATGATTTTGATTTCCGTATCTGTTCTGTAAGCAAATCTGATTCTGATTTTCGTACGATATGAATCTGATTCCGATCTGTATGATATGATTCTTATATGATTCTGATACGATTTTGTTCTGTCCCGATATGATTTGAACTTATGATTTCTGTATGATTCCGTTTCTGATTTGATCTGTCTGATCTGTTCTGTTTCTGATTTAAAATGACTTCTGTTTCCGTACAGTTCTGTTTGATTTGATCTGTTCCGTTCTGATCTGTCCGATCTGATCTATCCGATTCTGTTCTGATTTCTGTACGGATTTGTCTGATGTGTTGGTTTTGAGATTCTGAGAATTTTGATTGGAGGTTTGTTGCTTTGCTGAGCTGTGTTGCGGATCTATAATTTTGATGATAGCAAACATTCCTTATTTCTCTATGATTGCCTTATGTGCTAACGTTTCAGGTTCCCACGATCGGACTGCAATTTGGAATCAGCTCAAGATTGGATAGACTAGGTCTGAGTCAGTTTGTAATCTTTTTTCCTTTCTTGAGTCTGTTGTATTTGGTGTGGGACCAGTTGGATTGTAATTTAGAAGATCTCCTGTTGTTCCCTATAAGTTTTCTATTTTTGGTAATATTGGCCGGGACGATATTTATATCGTCCTGGACGATCTGTCCAAAATCAGAAACCCTATTTAGGGCATCATCATTAAGGAAGCCGTCAACAGATCGGCCTGGACGATACCTGTATCGGCCAGGACGATAATCTCAAATTCAGAAAGAATCAGCCGCCATAATCAGTTTAGGAATTCTTTGTTTTAGGAAATCGGCCCGGACGATATTATTATCGTCCAAGACGATCTAACTCAATCATGCCTAAAATTGATCTGGTATCTTTGGAAAGCATTAATGGTTGATTGATACGATCACATCGTCCGGGACGATCGAATGATCGGCCAGGACGATGGCCTGGACGATCTTCATCGGACAGCTTGTATTCAGGGCTATGATCAGGATGATTGAAATTGGTTTTAAACTTATCGGCCAGGATGATCGTGATATCGGCTTGGACGATGTAACCAATTTTCTTCTGATCGTCTCAAATCGTCCCGGGCTAATGAGCTTAATTTGTACTGATCAGCCAGGACGATATGTATATCGTCCTGGACGATAATGTCGGCAACTTGCATTAATGAGCTCGTTTTGAGAGCTTCTATTTAAGCTTTGGCATGACACTTTGTAAGCGTCTTTGGCAGCCATTGTAGCTTCGTTCTTGTGGGGGAAACTTGAAGAGAGAGCTTGAAAGGGAGAGAGAAAAGGGTGGAGTTTGAGAGAGGGAGAAGATCCTGTGAGGGGGGACTCAAGGGAGTGTGGAGGGGGTTCCACACGGTTGCTCCGGCGAACTCGCACCTTAGTACCATCAGATTCAAGGCTTGTCTCGAGGTAAGTTTACCAAAGAAGAAGTCTCTTTGGTGTCAAAGGACCCGGCAACTCCGCCGCACCGAGAGAGGTGGAAGTGATTGTGTAAGGGCTTCTCCGCCTAGCTGTGGGGGCTAAAAGAGAGACACTTGTGTTAGTGCAATACTTGGAGGGTGTCTCCAAGGAGTGGACGTAGGTCAAGGTTTGACCGAACCACTATAAATCCGGTGTGTTCTTTTCTTATTATCGCTTCCGCATTTATTTTTCTTCCGCACTATTTGTGGTGATTTTGGTTTAGGTTTTTGTCTTTGTTTAAAAGATTCTTCTTTTCCAAATCACCTCTCTCTTAATTAGCTTTGGGAATAAGTTCATAAGGGCTTAACATCCCCATCGAACTTTCAAGTGGTATCAGAGCAGTTTTCATAAAATAAGTTTTTAAAAGCTTTTGAATTTCGATCCATGGCTAATCGTATTTTTGCGGAAGGATATTCAATCACTAGACCACCATTGTTTGAAAATATTACATTTGATTTTTGGAAAATTCGCATGTCTACTTTTTTGCAATTGATTGATTTTCGTATGTGGCATATGATTTTAACTGGTTATTCATCACCATCACGTATTGTTAATGGAATTAAAACTGATATTCCTTTTAATCAATGGAATAGGGATGAACGAATGGATGCTCAATTAAATGCAAAGTTTTTGAACTGTTTTTTCTGTACTTTAAATTCTGATGATTTTATGTTAATATCCACGTGCACTACCGGTAAGGAAGTTTGGGATAAATTGCACACCATATACGAAGGCACTAGTGAAATCAAGCAATCCAAGTTGAATTTTTTAATGCATGATTTTGAAATGTTTTCTATGAAACCTTTTGAAATGATTTTAGACATGTATACAATGTTCATTCAAATTACTACATCATTGCATGCCTTAGGAAAAGATTTTTCAAATTTTGAAAAAGTTAACAAAATTCTTCGATGTCTACTGGATAAATTTGATTCTAAAGTTGTTGCTATTTGTGAGTCTAAAGATTTGAATGATTATTCTATTGATAATTTGATTGGCTCACTCATTGCCTACGAGCAAGGGTTGAGTCAAAGACTTTTGGATGCAGGTGAGACGATCGTTCTAAAAGCCGAAGTTACGGAAAGAGGAAGCTTAGTTGGTGACGATAGCAATGAATTGTCAAGCAAATCACAAAGCTCACCAATGCATAAGCAAAAGTGGAAGAAAGGTAAAAGTGGTAAGGATGTTCATATTTCCTCTGACGTTATTTGTTTTAGATGCAGGAAACCTGGACATATGAAAAATGAGTGCCCTAATTTAAGAATTCTCCCTGCAAAAGAAAAGGGTAAGGCGAAGTTAAATTTAAACTGGGGAAATAATGAAAGGCAAAAAATCTCATGGGCATATCTGGTCTCTGAAGCATCGGACCAGGAGAGAGATAATGGTTAAGAGCCTTTCGTATTTTTTTTGTGTTGTGTTTTTGTGTTTCTTTTTTGTTGTGTTTTTGTTTTTATGTTTTTTTTTTTATTTTGCGTTTTTTTTTTTGTTTATTCTTTGAAATTTTTTTTTTCGTAAAATTTTTTTTCTGATCTACACACACATTCACTTTTCTAGAAATGAAAAATTTACTTCCTAATTTTTCTTGAAATCTTTAGTAAGTTGTGATTGACTTCTCTAAAAACAATCAAAGGAAGGAAAATCATGTTTTTGACTTTCAATCTCTGTTTCCTAAAAGAGGTTTTTCTACTTTTGATTTAAAATCTTTTTCATATTTTAAATTGATTTTTGAAACTAAATTTTTTATCTCCTTATATTTTATTTATCGCATAGGAATCTTTTGCAAGTTGTTGAATCTAATTCAAAATTTTCTTAATCAAGAAATTCGCTTTATCAATAGTATGGGTTTACTTTTGATATTTAAGATTTCATAAAGGTAGCATAATCAAAAAAATTGGCCAATGATGCCAAAAATAAAAGAAGCGCAAAGCGCCAAAATTGAAAAATATAGAATACACAAAGTGTATCAAAAGATGCGCAGTGCGCCAACCAATTGTCAAGAGGCATAAAATGAGCCCACTAAATTTTAATGCTTACCATTCTTATACTTCTTAAAGCTTAAGAAAACCCTTGATTTTTCGATGCTTGAGTTTGAAAATCTTGATTCATGATTCAACAAATCGTACATTAATCTTCTATTAGATATATTTTATAAAAGGAGATTTGAAAAATTACTGTTTCTTTCTCTAATTTATTCCTTGATTTAGATATTGAATTAAAAAGTTTTTGAGCCTTTTTAAAGAACTTGAGTTTGGATTATCAATTCTTGATTTTCTAACCTTTAGTGGGCTATGTGTTGTCAATCCAATTCTACTAAGTTTTTTGATTAAAACTCAGAGGTAACTTTCTCATTTTAAGAACATTTGTTTTTTTTTTTTTCACTTGATCAGGGAATGTTTTTTTGTTCGTTTTGTTTTTTGTTTGTGCCTCCTCTCTTTTTGATAGTGTCAAAGGGGGAGAACGTTGTATCTTTTTTCTTTTCAAAAATTTTAAAACAACAAAAATATTTTCATCTCCCCTATTTTTTTTAAAAAGATTTATTCTAGTGAGGGGGAGATTAGGAGGATTTACTTTTATGAAAATTTAAATTGAAATGTTTTGCCATCATCAAAAAGGGGGAGATTATTGCGGATCTATAATTTTGATGATAGCAAACATTCCTTATTTCTCTATGATTGCCTTATGTGCTAACGTTTCAGGTTCCCACGATCGGACTGCAATTTGGAATCAGCTCAAGATTGGGTAGACTAGGTCTGAGTCAGTTTGTAATCTTTTTCCTTTCTTGAGTCTGTTGTATTTGGTGTGGGACCAGTTGGATTGTAATTTAGAAGATCTCCTATTGTTCCCTATAAGTTTTCTATTTTTGGTAATATCGGCCGGGACGATATTTATATCGTCCTGGACGATCTGTCCAAAATCAGAAACCCTATTTAGGGCATCCTCATTAAGGCAGCCGTCAACAGATCGGCCTGGACGATACCTGTATCGGCCAGGACGATAATCTCAAATTCAGAAAGAATCAGCCGCCATAATCAGTTTAGGAATTCTTTGTTTTAGGAAATCGGCCCGGACGATATTATTATCGTCCAGGACGATCTAACTCAATCATGCCTAAAATTGATTTGGTATCTTTGGAAAGCATTAATGGTTGATTGATACGATCACATCGTCCGGGACGATCGAATGATTGGCCAGGACGATGGCCTGGACGATCTTCATCGGACAGCTTGTATTCAGGGCTATGATCAGGACGATTGAAATTGGTTTTAAACTTATCGGCCAGGACGATCGTGATATCGGCCTGGACGATGTAACCAATTTTCTTCTGATCGTCTCAAATCGTCCCGGGCTAATGAGCTTAATTTGTATTGATCGGCCAGGACGATATGTATATCGTCCTGGACGATAATGTCGGCAACTTGCATTAATGAGCTCGTTTTGAGAGCTTCTATTTAAGCTTTGGCATGACACTTTGTAAGCGTCTTTGGCAGCCATTGTAGCTTCGTTCTTGTGGGGGAAACTTGAAGAGAGAGCTTGAAAGGGAGAGAGGAAATGGTGGAGTTTGAGAGAGGGAGAAGATCCTGTGAGGGGGGGACTCAAGGGAGTGTGGAGGGGGTTCCACACGGTTGCTCCGGCGAACTCGCACCTTAGTACCATCGGATTCAAGGCTTGTCTCGAGGTAAGTTCACCAAAGAAGAAGTCTCTTTGGTGTCAAAGGACCCGGCAACTCCGCCGCACCGGGAGAGGTGGAAGTGATTGTGTAAGGGCTTCTCCGCCTAGCTGTGGGGGCTAAAGGAGAGACACTTGTGTTAGTGCAATACTTGGAGGGTGCCTCCAAGGAGCGGACGTATGTCAAGGTTTGACCGAACCACTATAAATCCGGTGTGTTATTTTCTTATTATCGCTTCCGCATTTATTTTTCTTCCGCACTTTTTGTGGTGATTTTGGTTTAGGTTTTTGTATTTGTTTAAAAGATTCTTCTTTTCCAAATCACCTCTCTCTTAATTAGCTTTGGGAATAAGTTCATAAGGGCTTAACATCCCCATCGAACTTTCAAGCTGTTGAGCTCACTCTTATTTTCTGGTGGTTTTCAGGTTCTGGAAAAGGGAAGGAAGTCCAGGAATAGATTTCAGAGTCTGATCAGTATATGTATTATTTTGTACCTTTTGCTTTTTGTACAGTCATGGCTTTTCTGTTCTGTCTTTCTTTCTGTCTAAAAGACATGTACTGTATTTATAGATGATTGTTTTCAGGAAAAGAAAAGATAGATGTTTTGTTCCGCTGTGTTTGAAGATTCATAGTAGCTCTGTGTTTGTGTGTCTGTTTGAGTTAAATTATTTAGAAGATTCAGTTCTGAAGCAAATTCCAAAGCCAGATCCTGGTTAGATTTTCTATCGCGGCCCGGTGCGAACGAGATCCGTCTCATCTCGGGTCGGGTCGTGACAAACTTTAGTGGTATCAGAGCAATGGTTTTGGAATTTGGATTGTGTACGACAGAGCTATAGGAAGTGATCTGTAGTGAGTCTGTCTGGGGGTAGTTTTGGTTTGTTTGGCTTTTTATTGTGTTGTTTTTGTGATAGTTTTCCGGATTTTCTGGATTTTTCTGTATGGATCAGCCAGACCCAGACATGACAGACGGGTAGAGTTCTAGTCAGGCAGCACCAGTGGGGAGTACAGCCCCAGTGGTCGGTGCTGACACGCTTTCACAGTTTGCTACGCTTGTTGCTCAGATGATGAGTGAGACTCAGAGCAGAGCTTCTACTGTCAGATCCGATGACATTGATAGACATTTGCAGTTGTTTCTAAGGTTAAAACCTCTAAGGTTTGAGGGCGCTGTTGAGCCCAGAGCAGCCGAGGAGTGGCTGAGGAGATTGGAGAAGACCTTTGACGGGATGTAGTGTCCTACGGATAGGAAGGTTCCATTGGCTATTTTTCTGTTGGACGGAGAGGCTGAGCACTGGTGGGTTGGCCAGCAGGAGGCCAAATTTCAGGGCAGACTGAACTCTTTGATTACCTGGGAAGAATTCACTGAAGTGTTCCGAGATTGGTTTGTTCCCCCTTCTGCACGATAGCAGATGTAGGAGAGTTTTCTGAGACTTGTTCAGGGGAGCAAGACGGTGATGCAGTACGAGGCTGAGTTTACTGCATTAGTCAGGTACGCTCCGCAGCTGGTTAGCACTTCTGCTGAGAGGTGTTACAGATTTCTGAGAGGATTACGAGATACTTTGTGGCAGCCCCTGATACCGTTTCAGATCACTGACTTCTCTGAGCTTGTGGAGCGAGCTCGACTGATAGAGAATGACCTGATGGCTACTCAGCAGCGGTGGACTGCGAGTAGGAAGAGATTTAGGGGTGAGGCTTCTAGCAGTGGTTCCTCTACGAAGAGGAGATTTGTTTCTGGCTCAGGATCTGGAGACTCCAGGAGGAGCGGAGGGTCATCTGGTACTGCTACCAGTACGACGAGTTCTGGATCAGTCAGTATGGCACCTGTGTGCTAGAACTGTGGACGACGACACTTTGGCCAGTGCTACAGGATGGCTGGTCTGTGCTTCCGATGTGATCAGCCAGGACATCGGATTGCAGAGTGTCCACAGGCTGGATTTGATCGGCGTTCTGAGTTCCGATCAGAGGGTTCTGTTAGACCTGTCAGTTCAGCAGGAAGACCGAGGACTGTTCCTCCTCGCCCTGAGGGATTTGCTGGTAGAGGTGGTAGTTCTAGTTCTGGACCACGGAGACCACCTACGGTTCAGAGGGAGCAGAGTAGTTCTATTGTTTCAGCTCCTACTCCAGTTCAGCCACGAGTTTACAGCCTGAGTCAGTAGGAGGCTTGTGATGCTCCAGATGTTGTGACATGTACGATTTACATTTCTGATCAGCCCTGTCATGTTTTGTTTGACTCTGGAGCGAGTCACTCTTTTCTGTCCGAGCAGTGTTTTGCGGCTTTACGTTTTGATTCCATTTTACTTCCGGTTTCTCTTTCCGTGCTTTTGCCGGCTGGAAGTAATTTGATTGCTCGGAAGTTTTGTTTTTGTGAGATTGAGCTTTCTGGCAAAAAGTGAAAATCAAGTTTGATTCTGTTGCCGATTTCTTCATACGATGTGATTCTGGGCATGGATTGGCTGAGTCTGTATGAGGCTAAGATTAACTGTCTGAAGAAGCAAGTGAGTTTATTTGTGGCTGGAGAGAGAGTTGTATTTCAGGGATTACGAGGTGTTCTCTCCAGTCTGGTTTTTGTATTGGAGGTGAACAGAATGTGGAAGAAGGGATGTCCAGTCTTTTTGGCTTCGGTGCGGGATCTGAACCTGGAGGTTGGTTCTGTTTCTGAGATCCCAGTGGTACGGGAATTTGCTGATGTTTTTCCTGAGGAGTTGGTTGGTTTACCTCCGGATAGAGATGTGGAGTTCTCTATCGATGTTTTTCCAGGTACCGCTCCTATATCAAAAGCTCCGTACAGGATGGCACCGAGAGAACTTTCTGAGTTGAAAGTTCAGCTTCAGGAGTTGGTTGACAGAGGTTTTGTCCGTCCTAGTGTTTCTCTCTGGGGAGCACCTATTTTGTTTGTAAAGAAGAAGGACGGGACACTCCGTATGTGTATTGATTACAGAGACTTGAACAAGGTCACGATCAAGAACAAGTATCCTTTGCCTCGGATTGACGACTTGTTTGATCAGCTTTTTGGATCTTTAGTATTTTCGAAGATTGATTTGAGATCCGGATATTATCAGGTGAAGGTGAAGGAAGCTGATGTGGTGAAGACAGCTTTCAGTACTCGGTACGGGCACTATGAGTTCTTGGTTATGCCTTTTGGGGTAACCAATGCGCCTGCGGTTTTCATGGATCTGATGAACCGAGTATTCAGGGAGTATTTGGATCAGTTTGTGATCGTCTTCATCGATGATATTCTGATATATTCTGCATCTGAGGATGATCATGCCAGACATTTGAGTATTGTGTTGGAGACTTTGAGGAGACATCAGCTGCATGTCAAGTTCTCCAAGTGTGAATTCTGGTTGAAGAACATTTCATTTCTGGGGCATGTGATTAGCGGAGAAGGCATCTCTGTAGATCCCCAGAAGATTCAGGCAGTTGCTGATTGGCCAAGGCTGACTACGGTATTTGAGGTACGTAGTTTCTTGGGCATGGCCGGGTATTACAGAAAATTTGTGAAAGGATTTTCACAGATTTCGACGCCTCTGACGAGACTGACGCAGAAGTAAGTTCCTTTTGTTTGGACACCGGAGTGTGAGACGAGTTTTCAGAGATTGAAGGATTGTCTGACTTCAGCTCCAGTACTAGCACTTCCATCAGGTACGGAAGGATTTCAAGTGTTCAGTGATGCTTCACTGAAAGGACTGGGATGTGTCCTGATGCAGCATGGTCAGGTAATTGCTTATGCATCTAGACAGTTAAAACCACATGAGAAGAATTACCCGACACATGATTTGGAGTTAGCTGCAGTGGTATTTGCTTTGAAGATTTGGCGTCATTACCTGTATGGCGTCAGATGTGAGATCTTTACTGATCATAAGAGCCTGAAATACATTTTCACTCAGAAGGATCTGAATTTAAGGCAGAGAAGGTGACTCGAGTTGATCAAGGACTATGATTTGACTATTCAGTACTAGCCTGGGAAGGCGAATGTGGTAGCGGACGCTCTGAGCAGGAAGTCTTCTGGATTATCTGGTATTCAGCTTACTTTTGATGATTTTTTGATACGTGATATGGAGCGATTGCAGTTGGAGGTGATTTCCTCCAGTGGTTTGGAGTTGGCTCAGATGAGCATTCAGTCTTCTTTGGAGACAAGGGTTCAAGAAGCCCAGAAGTCAGATTCTGATTATTCGAAGTTGATTGCTCAGATTGGATCTGGTAAGACTCCTGAACTTCGAATTTCTGATTCTGGTGCTATTTTCTGTAAGAACAGGTTGTGGGTACCTGTGTTTGGAGATTTGAGGCAGGAGATTCTGTACGAATCTCATCATTCAGGCTACACTGTACATCCAGGCAGTGGTAAGATGTATGCTGATATGAAACTTTTGTTCTGGTGACCTGGAATGAAGAAAGATGTGGCAGAGTTTGTGTTGAGATGCGAAGCCTGTCAGTTGGTGAAGGCAGAGCATCAGCGACCAAGCGGACTATTGCAGTCGTTGCCTATTCCTGAGTGGAAATGGGAGGAGGTGACGATGGATTTTGTGATGGGTTTTCCTCGATCTAGACAAGGGCACGACGCTATTTGGGTGGTTGTAGATCGATTGACGAAGTCCGCCCATTTTCTTCCGATCAGACAGACGGTTTCAGTTGATCGCTTGGCACAGATATATGTGAAGAAGATAGTCAGATTGCACGGTGTGCCTCGCGTGATCGTATCTGATCGAGATGGACGCTTTACTTCCAGACTTTGGAAAGGCATTCAGCAAGGCTTTGGTACGAAACTGCATTTCAGTACATCCTTTCATCCTCAGACAGATGGACAGTCTGAGAGAACTATTCAGGTGCTGGAAGATCTGTTGAGGCTTTGTGTTCTGGACTTTGGCGGAAGCTGGGAAGATCACATTCCTTTGATTGAGTTTGCCTATAACAACAGTTTCCAGTCCAGTATCGGTATGGCGCCGTACGAGGCTCTGTATGGCAGGAAGTGCCGTACTCCTTTGACTCTGACGGAGGTCGGAGATAGACAGGCTTTGGGGGCCACTTTTGCTGATGAAACTGTTCAGAAGATCAGTTTGATTAAAGAAAGGTTGAAAGCGGCTCAAGACTGTCAGCAGAAGTATTACAATCAGAAGCACAGGTTTGTAGAGTTTCAGGTTGGTGACTTTGTGTATGTCAAAGTCAGCCCGATGAAGGGTGTGAGCAGATTTGGTCAGGTGAGCAAGCTTAGTCCGAGATATGTTGGACCTTTTGAAATCCTGGAAAGGATTGGAAAATCTGCTTACAGATTGTTGCTTTCTGATTCGATGCCTGACGTGCATAACGTGTTTTACATATCCACTTTAAGGAAGTGGGTATCTGATTCTGGGAAGAGGCTGTCAGCTGACGAGGTTGAGATTCAGGAGAATCTGGTATACAAGGAAGAGCCAGAGTTGATTTTGGCATACGACGTCCGAAAGCTACGAAGTAAACAGATTCCGATGGTTAAATGCCAGTGGAAGCACTGTACTGCACGGGAAGCCACTTGGGAGAAGGAGTCTGACATGAGACAGTTGTACCCGTACTTGTTTTGACTGAGTTTGGATTGGATAATGTCGAGGACGATATTTTTCAGAAGTTGGGGAGACTGTAAAGATCATTTTTTCTCCAGGTTCGTCCGGGACGAAATTGGATCGTCCGGGACGATCGGTACAGGTTGTGCAGAAAAACATGTTTGGCTAAATGGTTCGTCTGGACGAAATTGGGATCGTCTGGACGAAAAATTTTCAGAGCCCTTTCGTCTGAGGACGATAATTAATTTTCGTCTGGACGAAATTTTCCTGAGCATGGATCGTCCGGGATGAAGTGCGATCGTCCGGGACGATCAGTCTGGATATATATAGAAATGAGATATTTTGAAGAGAGAGAAAAGCCCAGGAGAGAGAAAAACAAAGGAAAAAGAAGGAAAAGTGATTTTTGGGCGACGCCGGTCTGTTTTCGTCCGTTGTGACAGTTGAAGATATTGTTGTACGCAAGGTAAGGCACATTCCGCCTTTCTCAATTTTCAGAACCGTCGTGTTTGGCGGTGTTTTATGTCCGGATTTTATTTCCGTTAGTGATTTTTGTCCGTATCTTTTGATTGGTTCAGTTTTTACCGTGTAACTTTCTGTATATTGTTGTCGTGCCGAGTGTGCACATTTTGGTTATTTTCTGAAGATTTTTGTCTGGGTATTTTTGATTCGACTGTGTTTTTAGTCGACTAGATTTTTCTGTGAAATTGAAAATTATCTGTGCAGTAGAATAAATGTTCTGAAATGTCGTTATCTATATTCTATGCAAATTTGGTAAATTGTTATTTTCAGGAAAAATTGTGTAAATTCTGTATACTGCCGTTGTGCTGCCCGATTTTTGTCTGATTTCTGATTTGTCCGGATTTCTTCTGAATTGATAAGCTATCTGTATATGCTATAAAAAGGGAGTTATAAGGGGCCTGGATCCTATGAGATTCAGTTAGTGTCTGGGAAATCTGAAATGAGCTCAATATGAAATCTGATATGTGTTTTATTCCGGATCCGATTAATTCTGTTCTGGTGCTATAAGCACATCTGTTCTGGTGTCGTGAGCACAAAGGGAGGCATAAGGGGCCTGGATCCTATGAGATTCAGTCAGTGTCTGGGAAGGGAGGCATAAGGGGCCGGAATCCGTAGAGATTCTGTTAATGTTAGGGCATTTAGCTATTAAGTAAATATCTGATATCTGATTTGATATGATTCTGATTTCCGTATCTATTCTGTAAGCAAGTCTGATTCTGATTTCCATACGTTATGAATTTGATTCCGATCTGTATGATATGATTCTGATATGATTTTGTTCTGTCCCGATATGATCTGAACTTCTGATTTCTGTACGATTCCGTTTCTGATTTGATCTGTCTGATCTGTTCTGTTTCTGATTTAAAATGACTTCTGTTTCCGTACAGTTCTGTTTGATTTGATCTGTTCCGTTCTGATCTGTCCGATCTGATCTGTCCGATTATGTTCTGATTTCTGTACAGATTTGTCTGAAGTGTTGGTTTTGAGATTCTGAGAATTTTGATTGGATGTTTATTGCTTTGCTGAGCTGTTGAGCTCACTCTTGTTTTCTGGTGGTTTTCAGGTTCTGGGAAAGGGAAGGAAGTCCAGGAATAGATTTCAGAGTCTGATCAGTATAGGTATTGTTTTGTACATTTTGCTTTTTGTACAGTCATGACTTTTCTGTTCTGTCTTTCTTTCTGTCTAAAAGCCATGTACTGTATTTGTAGATGATTGTTTTGAGGAAAAGAAAAGATAGATATTTTGTTCCGCTGTGTTTGAAGATTCATAGTAGCTCTGTGTTTGTGTGTCTGTTTGAGTTAAATTATTTGGAAGATTCAGTTCTGAAGCAAATTCCAAAGCCAGATCCTGGTTAGATTTTCTGTCGCGGCCCGGTGCGAACGGGATCCGTCTCGTCTCGGGTCGGGTCGTGACACACACTAAGATGGATGAATATCAACTAACTTCTAACTCTGAACCTCTCAACTCCTAAAGTTCATTAGGTTCCATTACATACAAAGTTTAAAAGATCAGATCAGTACCTTTGATCTCGATAAAGTCACTAATTCTTCAGAGAAGACATCTAGAAACTCCTGAATTACAGGGACATTACTCACAAAATCATAAAAGAGTATCACATCTCTAACAAATGCTAAAAATACTATGCTACCTTCCCTTCATAACATATCCATTTCTAGAGTAGAAATCAGACAATAAAGAACATTTATGATTCCCTTAAATATAAAGCTCTTATTATTATGATAAAAAGTCATTTTCTTCTTCAAGCAGTCAATTTGCACCCTATATCGACTTATCTAGTCCATATACAAAATTACATCAAATATAAAAATAGGTAAAAAATCAAACCATATCTCCAAACTCTATAAAAAAACTCCAAATCACAAAAATAAACCCTACTAGCCACCATTCCATCTACCGTAGGCAAAACCACAAATAAAGAAACTGATAATAATATGGAAATCAAACTGAGAGAATCAAAATATTGCTCAAACATGAAACGAGGGATAACTATAGAATCAAATAAAATACAACAAGAAAATATAAAAATATAAGACATACCTATCACAACATCTGGAGACTCGCCGACCTTTTGCTACGTCAGACTATAAACTCATTAATGTACTGGGTCAAAGCAAAAGAACTATCAACACTACTCAAACCTCCAAAATACTGACCTTTTATTGATGGACCTACACCCGTGCCACTAGAAACCTCAAAATGTGATCAGGGTGGTACTACCCTTGGCTTACCAATGGTCGGCTACCCAGAGCTAGCAGCTCTCATGTCAGAACTTTTGTCAAAACTACCCCGTGAACACTCATCAATTCTGTTTTCATATTGTCCATAACAAAAACATCTATTTTATATTCTAAAACACTGCCCATTGTGTCTCCTACCACTCTAATAACATAATGGGGCTCCAGGGATTTCACCCCAAAACTAGCAACACTTCCTCTATTATATCCTAAAGGAATTGCTATCGACTGTCCCCTCCTAAACTCGGTAGGTCTAAATCTACTCTTCTTTCCAAACGGACTACTACTAGCTATCTCACCACCAAATATCTTCCTGCTCGCAGTCCTTCATTGCTGCTCTGTTACAATATCAGTCTCTATCCTCTTAGCCCTCTCAACCAATTGAGTAAAGTCTATGATATCCTGTGCCAATAATGGTTGTCTCAAAGCATCTCGGAGTCCCTCTAGAAATTGGTAACACTCCTCCTCATAAGTGTCAACTAAATGAGGAGCATATCTGTAGAGAGCATTAAACACTGCCTTATATTGCATCACTGACATACGTCCTTGAATTAGTATAAAAAAATAGCTATATAGTTATCTTATAGTGAACAGAGGTACAAACCATGTCTCGAATGTCTCAGTAAACTTATCCTTAGTAATCAAGGTATTTACATGACCCTGAAGCTTCTCTCTTTACTGGCCCAACCACCAGAGCTCTACCTCACCATCTAATAAAAATATAACTAATGCAACTCTTCTCTTAGGAGGATAATGTTTCCCATCCAAAGTCTTCTCTATCCTCATCAGTCAATCCTCAAGTGCTCTAGGCTCAATAACACTTGCAAGTCTAAGAGGTTGTAATCTAATAAAATTTTATAAATTTTTATCCATGTCATCAAATTGGGTACCAAGAACCCATGTGTGAGCCTCATCAACCAGTTGTGTTACTATACCTATAATATGAGAAATTATATCAAAATTGATCACATGAGCACTACCCTAAACTTGATCTACCTGATTGGAGCTTTGACTATTGATCATATCTGGATCTGGTTGAGGTGAATCATCTAACTTAAAATACTAAGCATAGTTGAATGCAATGCATGCTTATAAAAATAAAGATGAGAGCCTAAACTACCCTTAATCATTTCACTCTTCTATAGATAAAATCATATAACTATGTTATGATTTATTTCTCCAATCTTGCTCAAATACAAAAAAGCTTGTCACAACGTGAACTGATATGACTCGAAACTACACATGTTATACCCTATTCAATTATGGCAAGACTAACCTCAAGATTTGTTTGGAGAAGTACTAAAATAAATTCAATTTATATACTACACAGAGTCACTATTCAATGCAATATAAAGTGGAAGACTACTGAATTTCACCATAATTTTCTATATATCATCTCAAATATATAATTTGAAGGCCATCTACAACAACTTTTGACAATAGAGAGAATAACAAAATAAAAGTCAAGTATTAAAAAATCAAACTAATCAAAATATACCTACAACACAGATCGAATCCAACTATCCAAACTACTCAGCTCGCTCCTTTTCCTTCCTCAGGCTTGAAAATAGAAGAAAAAATTGGGATGAGCTAATACGACTCAGTAGGCTATCACAACCTAAAATAGAAATCAACAACTAAAACAAAACGAACTAGAATTATATACTTAAATTGCATACAATTAAGTAAATACTGAAATTAACTAAATTATAAACAAACACATCATAATGATTATCAAAATAGCTCTTAAGCACAAATTTTCTTACATCTTTGTTACTAAAATCTCACCTTGACACCCACTGACATCAACATAACAGAATCACATATCGATCGCCCACTAGAGCCAACATCACAACACTTCTATAACAAAATCTCACCTCGGCCACTAACTAGCATCGACATCACAACACTTTGGTTATAAAATCCTACCTCGGTCACCCATTGGTCCCGATATCACATCACATCACATTACTTCGCATCACATTTCTTTCATATTTTTATTGTATTTCATTAATTAAAGTATAATTGAACTGAATTAAAAAATTATCAAAATGTCGTCAACAGAAATACTACTAAGTAAAAATTTACAAATTTAAAATATAACCAAATTATTCGGAATTGTTTAAAACATCATTATGAAGCTTTTAATAGAACTAAATTACTATTTTTAAATGTCAAAATAAATTTCTAAGTATGCAGAAATTGTTGTTTATTTAAAATCATAAGAAAATATTTTTTTAGATTATACTTAAAATATTCATAATCTCAATCTCCATAACATATAAAATGTTACGCAGTAAGTTTTATCAAAATAAAGTTATTCATATTTTTTGATAACATAAATACAAATTTGATCAGAAAATTATAAAAAAAATTTAAATTATTGAAAATTGCAATTGACAAAATGTAACCTACCTCGAGACGAGCAAAATTTTCAATTGGGTCGATAGATAAAAATCGCTCTACAACTACCAAAATCTAATTTCCTTCATTCTCTCTCCTCTCTTTCTTCTTATTCATCAAAATCATTTCTCTGTTAAACACATAGAATGAATTAAAAGGAAATGAAATGGCTTAAAACTTAAGTGGGTTTAGATTTTTTAATATAAAATAATAATACAATAATATTATTATAATTAATTTTTAGTATGAAATTCATAAAAATACTTTTAGAGCTTAAAAATTTATAAAAAAATATTCATAAAATATCTTTTTTTATTTAAAATTTTTTGGTGAAGTTGGTTTACACAATAGACACCTAATGATCTCAAAACCCCCACTTGTACCGTTAGATGCCAATTTCTTAAGAAATTTCACCAGTGTCCAAAAATTATGAGAAAAATAGTGACACTAAAATACTATAATAGAAATGCTATGAAAAAATAGTTTGTGATTTAGGCTTATAATGGCTCATGAATAAATTTTTTATTGTTGTAGGTAAAAATAAAATTTTCAAAATTTTGAGTCATAAGATGTATGAAATGAAGCATTTGAATCTATAACCTGAGATTCAAAATTATACAGAGATAAAATCAGAGAATCTAACTAAAACTCTTTTGCAGATTCATTTTGAGAGTGATTTTTGCCTTCTTTGAAACTATACAACCATTCTTCAAGTGACCACTCTTTTCATAATTCGAACACATAACTTTCACTCTAATTGAAATAAACTTTTCCCTCCTTGATTTAGATCTCTCTCTACTAGGATTTCTCTTTAAACTCCTTCCTCTTGCTTTAACTTTTAGAGCATAATTTGAATATTCATCGTTCTCCTTCTTTCAAACACTTTTTATTAAGTACTAACTCCATAATATTATCAAAGTTCAACTTTGAACTTCTTGAAGAGTTACTCAAAACAATAATGAGTCCATCCTAGCTATCTGGCAATAAAGATATTAGCAACAATGCTCTCACCTCATTATCAAACTTGATGCCAATCGATGCAACCTAAGTTCTTAAACCCTTTAGGAGAACACTGGCATGAAATTAAGAAACTTTTTAACAATAAAATATAACAAACACTAATAGAAAGAGACTTAGTAGAAAACAAACAACAGAAAATTATTATGAAATTATGTAAGAAAGAAAAATGTAAAAACACATAAACCATAATAACCCTCTGAACAACCAAAACTGATCACCTGAAGTGCGACTCACAAAACTAGGATAAGGTGCTTAAAGAAAAGATCAAACCAGTAATCCACCACTGAAATTTTGATCTGGCATAAGTCTACACTCAGGGGCGGAACCAGCCATACTTTTTAGGGGGGGGGGGGGGGGGGGGGGGGGGGGTTAGCGCCCCCTGGCGGGGTTCGACCTGATCGGTTCAGTCGCGGGGTCAAGGGGTAGCACCCCTGTAGGGGTTTACGGGGGCAGCGCCCCCGGAACAATTTTTGATTTATTATTTCTCTTTGTATTTGGTTCATCATTCTCTAACAATAATACATCTACACAATGAATTTAATTATATTGGGGGCAATTGCCTTTTGACCACAGTATTTAACATTTTTAGGGGGGGGGGGGGGGGGGGGGGGGGGGGGGGGGGCAATTTGCTTAAAGCCCTTGTAATAAATACTAAAAATAATCTAAATAAGAGCATTAAAAAAAAAAATTTTTTAAAGGGGGGGGCAATTGCCCCCCTACCCATAGAGGGGTTCCGCCCCTGTCTACACTCATTAGATAAAATACTAACATAACAGGATAACAACGCCACCTTACAATTCACAATGTTTAGAGAAGAAAAATATAAGTGGAATGGAAACCGTGGAGAAAAGAAATAGAAAGAAGATCGAGAGGAAGTATTAAGGGATAGAGGAAAGACTAGTTCGCAAGCCAAGAAGAACCCTCATGTTGAATTTTTCTTCTCCAAAAACCCTGTTCAACAAGAGAATTTCAGCCACTTTATATAGGAGAATTTGGGGGAAAAGGGGCATTTAATTGTTCAATTAGAAGAGCCAACACCATGTGATAATTCAGGCTTCATTCTAAGGAAATGAGTTTACTTACTCTATTTAAACACCATGTTTAATATATGTTGCTTCAGTTGACAAAGGTTAAAATAGTTTAGAAGTTTAGAGAATGTGAAATGGCTAACTCTACTAAAATTTTGTATGGATTTTGGCAAGCTTAACATAAAGAATTTTCATGCCCCGTGCCTCTGAGTCCATTAATAAAATTTCCTTTTTTTTGCTACTTCAAATCATCTCTCCTTGTACTAATAATTTTGCAAGTAATATAGATTATGGTAACGAGTATTTCAACTGTAAAGTTTTAGATCAGGGCCTTGGACAAGCATGGTTCAATGCATTTGTTGTAGTATTTTAAACATTTCACATGTGAAAAATCATTTTTTCCTACATTGAGTTCACTCTTTTAGAGAAAATGTAGGCCTTAGATCAACTCTTCGAAGGATATGAGCTCAATTGCACTTGAAAAAAAACCTATATAACCACACACTGTTATGATATTGGTCCAGATTTATGTTAGTTTTCAGTTGTGCTTTCCTTAGGTACTTTATTATAGCCTTGTATGGTTAGTGGGTCTATAAATAGGTGTATAAGGCTGTAATAGTGTGATCCCAAGGCCAAGCAACAAGATTTCTTCAAATTTTTTATTTCTCCCTCCGCTCTCCCTCACTTCTCCCTCTCTCTCTCTCTCTCTCATCCAAGAAGGTCAAGATTTCTCCAAGATTCATTACAAGTGGTATCAAAGCCTTGTTGAGGCTATCTCGAGGTGGAGGAAGGTTATTGTAATCACGAAAAAGAGGCAGTCAGGCTACCGATGTTGTAGGCCGGAGGTTGTGCGAGTCTTTCCTGTGCACTAGTAGGCAGAGGCGATAGGTTGGCAGAGTCTGGTATCGAATCGAAGAGGAGCAGCAGGTGGACTGGAAGGCACCGTGTTGGGCGCGGACAGAGCGTAGGCATGACCGGTAGGAAGACACACGCATGGAAGGCTCATGTGGAAGGTGGGGTCGTAGGTACGTGAACAGGTGCAAGGCGCGAGGGCAAGGTCATGGACGGCACATGTTTCGTGGTGTAAACCAGTGGAAGTACAACATTTGATTGGGTGATTGAGCTGGTGCGCTTAGAAGGAGCGGGCCTAATGATGAGTAGGCTTCTTAACGTGGAGCGGGCACACACAGTATAGGCTCAAGGTGTAGGAAAGCACGTGCAGTGTGTGGAATCAGGCTCAGGGCGCGGGCAGATCGCAGGACTTGTGTGAATCTCGGGCGGACATGTGCAAGGCGTGGGGGTTAGTCACTATGCGGGGCACGATAGACGCGTGCTGGAACAAGCAAGCAGTCTCGTAAGTAAGGGCACCCAGGCAAGTCTCTTCTTGAAAGCGCAATTTTGTGCATGAGTTGGAGTAGCAGGAGATAATGTTGTCCACGATTAAAGAAAAACAAATTACAATAGTAGGTACTTTAAGAAGCAGGACAAAGGCAAACATCGCAGCAGGCATAAATTCGAACGATCAGGTGGAAGAGAAGCAGATGATCATTCATTATAGGCTTTTTTTCTTTGGTTGTTTGTGGAAAGCAAGTTTGGGAGATGGATGGATTGATTCAATGGTATTGTAAACTTTGAACCAGGTGGATATTTTTAGGATACTGATCCAGATTTATGTTTCTTTATGTTCTTTTTATATAGCCTTGTGTAGCCATTGGGTCTATAAATAGGTGTATAAAATTGTAATTGTATGATCCCAAGGCCAAGCAATAAGATTTCTTCAGTTATGTTATTTCTCCCTCCGCTCTCTCTCTCTCTCTCTCTCATCCAAGATGCTCAAGCATTTTATGAGATTCATAACACACACCGATAAAGAAGTTATATAAATACAAAGTTTAAGTCATGTTTTAACTAGAAGCTGTTGGCCAAATTTAATACTTGTTGCCTTGTTCGCCTATTTTAATACAATTTTAGTTAAGAGAAATACTAATACTAAGTTACATACAAACATACCTTTGTTTGGGTGGAAGGAATTGGCGTTGTTATAAGCTCCGCTTTTATTTAATTTAAGTTTTATTTGGGACAGTTTTTTTACTGTTTCTTATAATGATTTTCTAATATAAAAATAAAAAGTTATTTTAAGATGTAATAAGAAAACTGTCTCAAAAGAAACTTTTTAGACAACATTTGGGACGTTTTCTTACTACTTTATAAAGCGGCTATAGAAAAGGTAACTTTTTAAAACTACTATACAAAGTAGTTTTCCACCCCGAAAAAATTTTCTAAATAGTGAAAAAGTAATAGCCAACCCCACATAGTGGGATAAAGGCTTGATGTTGTTGTTGTTGTTATAGTGAAAAAGTAATAGCCAAGCAAAAATTATAATGACAATCTTAAAAGCTAGGTAATAAGAAAGCTGATACAAATGAAGACTTATTTTATTATTGTCATTCAAATTGAAAGTTGCTCAAGAAACTAGACTTAGGCTTCGTTTGGGACGACTTTTTTATTGCTTCTTGAAGCAGCTTTTTAGTATAAAAATTAAAATTTTTGTACTAGAAAGCTGCTTCAAGAAGCAGTAAAAAAGCCGTCTCAAACGAAGCCTTAATTTCATGAGGGCAAAAGTTATCTTTGGCATAAAATTCATGTAGTTTCTATTTTATTTATAATCCTCAGGCCTGAAAAAGTGCTTTTATTTCTTCTCATTAGACAAACCAGCAAACAATATCGAACTCTTTGGATTTTGGCTCAACTTCATAAAAAACTAAAACATGCATGTGGAAAGCTTAGCATATTCTACAACCTTCATAAAAATAAAACTGAACCTGAAGGAAAAATTGGCATATTTGCTTTCAAGATTTTGATCAAACCAAGAAACTACTATGCTATGGATTAATTATTCTGTGAGGAGTTCGAACATCGTTCGAACTCCAATCATAATGCACATTCTAGTTGGTCTTCGGATGACATTTTGTGTCTAGTTTCTGCACAGAATAATTTCTCGCTCAGGACAGGCATGTGTGAAAATATGTGCAGCACCTTCTCATAGGGTATCTCAGAATAATCCAATCAATCTTAAGACAAAACCAATATGGTAATAAACTTCCAATAAAAGTAGCTTTAGAAGCATAGAAAAGAATACAGTAACTTGTATTATCCTTGGATGATGGAAGCAGTTTTTTCCGCTTTCTAGCATTGGCTCAACAGATGCATTAATCAATGCTTCATGACAATTATTCCTACATGTTAGCTACTGTACACTTGCTTCTTAATTGAGATTCTCTGCCATTTCATGCTATTCTCCAGCAGAAAAAAAAGAAGAAAAAAAAAAAAAAAAATCCTTCAGTAACTTTGGCTCTAGTTGTTGAAGCTTCGTATTTATACTATGATCCTTCTAAGTGCTGCATATGCCAGAAGTCTATACGCAACAAACATGGCCCCTAAGGCTAAAATGCTTACCGCAATACTGACCTGACCCTCTATTTCAATTTCCCTGATGCCAGACGTTCCATGACGATTTGATGTTCCCAAGTAAGAACTCATTTCATCTCTATATTGAACACCAATGAGTAGTCTAAAGCAATAGAAAGTAAAGGATGCGTACTTGAGCCATGCCATGCAATTTGGTACATCCTGTACATAAAATCCTCCAGTTAGTAGGAAAGAAAGCATTGTAATGGTGACCAGAGTTGATGCCTGTTTCCCATCCATGATTGCAGCTCCTATAGCTAGACCAAGTCCTTGCGCCACGAGCACATAGAAGAGAAGCACGAGCAGTGTGAGCAAGAAAGCGTCAAGCTCGGGTCGAAGCCTCGCCATCCAGTAGATGATGATGGAAAATATGGCTGGGAGGATGAGCTCCATTGGGAGATCACCGACCATTCGGGCGACGAAGTAGGAGGAGAGAGAGTACATTCCAGATGCACGCTCTTTGATGAAGATTGCCTGTTCTTGGGGGAAGGTGAAGACCGCATTGAAGGATGCAAAGACACCCCAGAATATGGAGATGAAGAAGAGCAGGCCAAGCCGGTCCCTGACATTTTTGATGCTTGAGTGCCACCACATGGAGCCTGCAAGGAATGCAGCTGCAATGACTTGGAGAATGCGAAGAGAATTGAAGGTCTCGTGCCGGCGCTCCTTGAGGCTGCGACATAGGAGGATGGAGAATTGGCTGAACCAACTGATTCTGGTGAAGTCTTTTGCTTCTTTTTGATTAATGGATCTTTCACTTCCTGTTTGGTGGACATAAAAAGATACATCGGTCCCAGCTATATATAATATGGCCCCTTTCTTTCTTTCTTCAAACTTTGAAAGATACTGAGCACATGAAAAATCATTACCTATTGTAGTGGCTTTAGCAGATGCGATGGATGCGGTGATGGAAGCATTGATGGAGGCCTTTACCCGAGGAGCTAACATTCTGTCGTAGGAGGAGATGAGAGATTGCTTAACACTGATCTTCTCCTCTACATCTCCATGGCAATCCATCTTAGCGACTCCTGCATCAAACACTCAAAATTATTCAACTATGAAGATCCACATTGTCAATTAATTTGATCAGCAGTTCTTAAGTTGAACACATAGATCTTCCATAACAATCGCTTGTACTAGTAAGTATTGTTTTTCTCTTTCTTATTTCCATTTAAATTTTATCCATTATCCAATATGAATATAATATTTCATTATTCTTTAAAATTGCACGCAAATCACTTTTTGAGTTTGAGAACCCCCATCACAGCTTCAATCTCCTTTGGAGATAGAGCTCGTTGCTCTGCTGTACTCACTACCAAGGGAGCCTCTACTGTGGTAAACAATGAATGATTGATAATCAAAATCTCCTTATCTAAAAAAATGAAGAGAATTGTCATTAAAATGTTCTGCATAATAGTCATCCTTGTACACAAGTTAGGTGTCCATTGAGTCAAAGCCAGGGCCTCAAACTTAGTCGACGAGAGTCCCAACAAGTCACTCGAAGCTAAGTAAAACCTTGGCTCGCTAGTAGATGACGATACTCTACCCTCAAACATAACTCACTCAAGATTTTGAAAGTATTTCTCCTTACCATCATCTCAGCCCATACTAGGCTCGACCACTACAGAAGTAGACACAATCCCAACAGAAGGACCATTTTAGTAGCCGTACCCATGGCAGTCTTCTCAATGGTGGGGTCGTCTCACTCGCCTTACAGTCAAAGGGACATTGTCTAAATAGAGAGAACTACTATCCCAGGGCTCCCTCAAATTGGCGAAGCTTTAATCGTCTCCTTGGGCACAGGAAACACTAGTTCATTCTCCATTGGGCCAACAAACCAACTTGCTTCTACAACCACCATCTCTTTCTTAATCGAGGGAGAAGATGGCTTCTTCACCTCATATTTTTCATGTTAGCGTTTGCACATGACAACCTTCTTTATGATCTTAAGGTTTGACTCACCCAACTTAGCATGGTCAAAATAATCAACGGAAGAAGAATATAATGTAACAACCTTGCATCCCTCAAGCTATTATTTATAGGTAAGGATAGTGCGCTGGATCAAATCAAGGTCATAATGAGGAATCAATATGATAGCCAATGCTACAAAAATACAGAGCAATAATTTTAATTCACTTGTCCTTTTGGTAACTCTTTTTAAAGGATCAAATGAATTAGGGAACTGAATGTATGCTCTTATATACACACAGAGGCAATGCACAAGTATCTAGCAGGTCTTCAAAGGTAACCCGGCACAAACAGTAGTATCTTTCAAGAGGAGCACTTGCCATGAGAAAAAAAATTCAACCAACAAGTTGGTCAACACCATCTTGAAGAAAAATGTTCACTCTCTCAACAAGGCCACCAATGGAATACTCAACTAAATTTGTTCACACCGAGGAATCGTCACACTTAACAAATCCCCCAAGGAAACTCATGTGGGTTGGTTCAAGCTATAAATGTCACTTTCCAATAAGATCCATTCATCTACGGGCACTCTCCGCTACCAGAGCCACTTGGTAGCTACCAACATCATTATCCCAGCTATACTAGCTATAGGAAACCTGTAGATCTTAAAACCTGAAATGACAATCTCTCAAATTTGGATAGTCATTGGCTTGCATCCTTTGTCACACAAGGAAACTCACCCCTTTGCTTTTAGAGTAAAAATCTTGCCTGAAATAAACTTAGACATATTTAGAGAATTCACATACATAGAATCTCCTACAACACGGAGACCTAAGGACTCACCCTTTACACTTGCTCATGAAGATTCACTCAAAGGAGTTGCCCTAAGACTAAGAGTCACATCCAATAAGAGCCATTCATCTATGGACACTCTCCACTACCAAAGCCACTCGACAGCTACCAACATCATCATCCCAGCTACACCAACTATAGGAAAACATCTTAAAAGCTGAAGTTACATTCTCTCACATTTGGACAGTCCTTCGCTTGCATCCTTTATCCCACAAAGGAAACTCACCCCTTTGCTTTCAAAGGTCAAAATCTTGCCTAAAATAAACTCACGATCATATTCAGAGAATTAAAATCTATAGAATCGCTGACAAAATGAAGAATTGAGGACTCACCCTCTACACTCACTCATGAAGATTGACTCGAAGGAGCTACCCTAAGACCAAGAGTCACATTGTAGACATCTACATGGAGGCCAATTGGCTAGGCCACTTGTCCATGACAACCTGTAATGAGCCCATCATTTATTGTATCTTATACTATTGTGTAGTTCCCATAGTGTATCCTTTTTTATAACCCTTCGAATCATAAAAGATGAAGAGACATAGTCAGGATCTTTTGGCACTTTTTGAATCTCTTTAGCACTTTGATACTTAAGAATTTGACTTTTTGGTTCCAATATATTTTTTTTTCTCATTTGACCCATAATACTTTCACCCTTATACTTAACTAAACCCCACTCAGCCCCCATAGCTTTTACTTCAAGATTACTTGCTAGCAAGGTCAAATGTCATCCATGAATAATTTCCGATTCAACATAAAAGCTGTGCAGTAATATTCTTTTATTTTTGTATGTAAATAAGAATAATAGAAGAGGGGAAAAAATCACATAAACAAATTAAAAAATTGGATTGTAAGTCTTGAATCCATTTGATTTAAATAAACAGATAAAAAAAGTGAAGCAAAATATTTTATCTAATAAAAATTAGGATTTGCTCTTGAATTTATAACCCATTAGACATATTTTGCAATCTTTAAGACATCTTAAATCAAAACCATCATTTTAAATCAAACCAAGTGATCAATTTAATCCTTAAATGTGTTTTTTTTATGTGTTATCAGAAATAAAACCAAAACCAAACTAAATGATTTGATTCAATTTAAATTTGATTTTTTAGTATCAAATCAAGTCAATTTAATTCGAAATTATGATCAATTTAAAATTTAATCGAACCTGTACAGCCCTAGCTAACATCTGTACCTACACCCGAGTTGAGCTCCTTTTCCCTCACAATCTTTTAATTTCATTATCAAATTATGCAACAAATTTCATCTGTTTCATATTATTATAATTATTCATCAAATAAGTGAAAGAATATGGATGATTAAATGATGTTTAGATGCCAACTTAAATGAAATTCTTGCATCATATATATATATATATATTAGCAATAAAAATAATTAAAAACACTTTTGTTATAATAAATAACTCATATATTTAATAAAAAAATAATTTATAATGTAATTTATAATATATATAAAGTTATTTTTTGTATATGCATGTCCGCAACACCTGTTAGTATTGCAGTTTTGGTAGTCAATCGTTTAGAAGGGTAAAACGGGTATTTGGCAAGCCCTCATCTGTCACTGCACGATTGGTGCAGGGCGTCCTGTACATCAACCGTACAGTCATTCTCTTCCGCTTTCCGCGGATTTTCTTCAGAAAATAATACGGTCCCCAAAAAACGGATTGCAGAAAATAATGAGAAGAAAATAAAATGAATAATAAATTCTCATCTGATTGTTTTGCAAGAAAAAATTACCAAGGAACTCAAATGCAAAATACATAAAACAAAATTAAATAATTGAATTTATTATTAAATTAAAGTTATATATAATATCTTAAATTATATTGATTTCAACCTTATTCTCAATTTTATATAGAATATATTAATAAAAAAAAATAAAAAAAAATCAAAAGATATTTTTAGACAAAACGGCCATAAAAAATTCGGAAATTTACATACATACCACTTTATAACATTCTATTTACATATCTAACATCTAAAACTTTAATATTACATCCATACCACCCTATATTATTTTAATATCAATATACCACTTATATTTCTTTCCTACCACTCATATATTTCATTTCTACCACTCATATTTTGTATGAAAATGAATTATGGGTAGTATTTATGTAATATTAAAGTTTTAGGTGTTAAATATGTAAATAGATTAATATTAAGTGATATGTATGTAAAACAGGAATCGAAAAAATCCAAGAAAAAAGTAGCGAGTGTAGCGACTCACCGTTGGCAAGATCAAGCATGAAGTCCGCCGGATTAACGTGCATCGCCGGCGCAAATCCTATGGAACCGAAGTACTCTACAGCATCGCGAGCCCTCCCAAAATACAAACACCTCCCCTCCGCCAAGAGAAGCAAAGCGTCGAACATCTGGTATGCACGACTCGATGGCTGGTGCACGGACGCCACCACGGCCCTCCCCTTCCTCGCCATCCCTACCAGTAGCTCCACCATCCTCCCCGCCGCCGTCGCATCAAGGCCCGATGTCGGTTCATCAACCACCACAACACTTGGGTTCAACAGCATCTCGTGCCCAATCGAAACCCTCTTCCTCTCGCCGCCAGAAACACCCCTAACGAACGCTCCCCCTATCGCCGTCTCCGTGCAATCAGTCAGCCCTAGCTCCCCAATGACCGCTTCCACGGATGCCCTAACCCTATCCCTTCGTTCAGTTTCTCCCGACCGTGGAAGCCGTAGCATCGCGCAATAGGTGAGAGTTTCGCGGACGGTGAGATGGGGATAGAGGACGTCGTCTTGTGGAACGAACCCGATTCGCCGAAAGATAGAGCGGGAGGCGGGACGGCCGTTGGCGAGGACGGAGCCGCCGTGGCGGCCAGGAAGACGGCCCGCGAGGATGGTTAGAAGAGTAGATTTTCCGCTGCCAGAGGGGCCAAGGACGGCGAGAAGCTGACCGGAAGCGACCTGACCTGTGATTCCGTCGAGGATTGTTCTCTCCTCTAGCATTTGTGGGGTTCCTCTGGCGAGGCCTCCGCAAGTGTTCTTTCCGGTTAGCTTTACCCGGTAGGAGAGGTCGATGAACTGGAGAGAGATGGGAGGGGAGAGAGGGGAGAGAAGGAGGCCCGGGGTTGGGGTTTGGGGCTTGAGTGGTAATTCTTTACTGGACATTTTTGCTTAGTTCGTTGGAAGGAAGAGGGAGGGTGGAGTGTGGGTACGAGAGGAATGGATTTTGAGCGGCTATTTAAAGAAGAAGAAGAAGAAGAGAGAAAGATTTAAAAATAAAAAATAATAATAAAAAAAGAGAGAGAGAGAAAGATTGTGAGACTGAAAAGAACCGCGGAACCTGCCAGTAAGTAAGTAGAGTGTCCGATCCGACCCGAAACCGAACCTAAAAATTCAGGTTCAGACTAACTTGTTTAGTATATAGATCAAATTTGGGTCAGATTTTGTTGACGTCGTATTCAGATTGACTTCGAAGTTCGAACCCATTTTTTATCAAAAATAACTTATTTAATTTATTTATTTTTTACTTTGCAGGCACAATACTTTTATTTTTTATCAAATATCATATATTTTATGTTTAATAATTTATATATATTTTTAATCAAAGGGAGAAAGAGTCAAAATCGGGTCATTTTATTTCTTAGTGTGTTGAGGTTCAAGCTAAATCTTTTTGATTCATTTATTAAACATATAAGATTCGAGTGGATTTTATTTAGGTCGAATACATGTCAACTATTAGTGATTAGAGAAAACTTATCTAATTAAATTTAATAAAAATTTTAAATGAAAATAAAATACTCATCTTCATATAAATTATACCAATATCTTGATAAAATATATTCCCTTAAAATTAAAATTTATATTCTCTTGAAAATCGAAGAGTATACAAAAATATTTTATAAGAATTCATTATAAGAAAAGTAAAAAATGTTAAATCATAACATAAAAAATAAAATATAAGTAATTATTTATTACATATATTTATCTAATATTAATGTTTAAGAAAATTATTTGGCCTAGGAAGAAGTCATCTATTATTGTTGTTGCAGGTTAGAAGATTCGCGCAATAGAGTTAGATTTTTTTTTCCTTAGCGTTGTACAGATATCCAGTACACAAATAGAGGAAAAAGAAATACCATAATTTTTATGTGGAAAATCCTGAAAAAGGTAAAACCACGTGACCACACTCAGTTGAAATGATTCCACTAGTGTTAGAATATATTACAAATGTTTGATTTATCCTTGAAATTGAAGACGGTCAGATCACAATAGTCAACTGTCAGATTGAAAATCTAGTGTCGAATTGAGTTGATAGAAGTTTGTTGACATTTGTTGGTCAAGCGAAAATATGGCGTCAGTTGACGGTTGGGTGGAAGTCCGGCGTCAATAAGTGGTCGGGCAGAAATCCGACGTCGGTTGACAGTCAATTAGAAGTCCGACATCAGTTGGCGGCTAGGCGGAAGTTCGGCATTAGTCTTAGATGTGCATAAGTCCGACAGTAGTCGGTGGTCGGGTGGAAGTCCAGTGGTGGTCGAGGAGGAGTCTGGTGGCATGAGAGTTTTCTTCCTTACTTTCATTCTCTTCCTTACTTGGGTCAATTTTCATGAAAAATGAACGGTTTATTTATAGTTTTCTTATAGTGGCATGACTAGTAAATAGGAGGAAAATCATGGGTAAATTGGGAGTGGTTTGAATGAACGACCAATATTGATTCCCTTAATCATGGACGGTTTATTAGGCATTTGAATGTCTTAATGATATCATAATTTAGTGATATTGGGCTTGTTGGATTTGTCTCGTTGAGCCACTTAATTTGACTGCAAACACGTCATGTTTGGAAATCATTTGGTCATCCAATTTATGGTTTGAACTTTTCAAATGCGCTTCGGATTATCGATTTGGACCCATTTGGGTTCGGATTGAGTCAAATTTGGTGTCGTTGGGTTCGTATTTCTGAGACGTTCAGTTTGACTATAAGTTTCCTGAAATAGGAATTCAGATGGTCTTAGATTTAATTTTGTAAATCTCCAACTTAATTTTGCTTCAAGATTCGTGCACGTCATGATAAATTTTTTGATGACATACCAGTTGTATAATATTTTCTAGATATATTGTAAAATCTCATACCTTCTCTCTTTAAACTTTCTTTTTCTACCTTTTTTGCTCTGATTATTTGGTCAGGGAGAAAAAATCATTATTTTTATTCATTATCGACTTTCATTATAAAAATATTTAAGATAATATTTACGTAACATGACAGTAAGAGATGAACATAAGAAATTAAAATATATTAAAATATTTTTTATTTATATTCATATAAAAAAATTACTTTAATATTATTTATATTACATAAATAGATGGAGTTATTTATACTATTTTTAGACCTGATAATATTCAGATTATTGAATTTAATTAAGTTCTGTCGATATCTTTGCATGCCTTATTAATTATGGTCAATCATACCATATTATGAATCTTATAATATGATATAGATTGTGCAATACCATATTGTCATTATACTTTTGTATAGAATGTACATTATTGTTAGGATTGTATAGTCATATATGCATTATAGGAAAAAATGCCTTTGGCAGCATTTAAAATAGGCTCTAAATAGTATGTAGCAATTTCAAAACCACTACATATTCATTGTATTTGATTTCCGCCGCAAAGGCAATGCACAACGGTAGGGGTGTCAATTTCGGGTCACGGGTCGGGTTCGGGTCGAACCCGTAACTGACTCGGTATTATTCAGGTCAACCAGAACCCGACCCGTTTATGTAAACGGGTCGGTTTTTCGAACCCGAACCTGACCCGCTTCAGATCCGGGTTCAACCCGACCCGAATGACCCAATTCGGACAAAAAACTGCTACTTTTCAGGTCCAAAAACAAGTCAAACTCTGCTTTTCGGGTCAAAAACAGGTCAATCTCGGGTTCCCGGGTCAAAAACGAGTCATTTTCGGGTTGAAAGGTCAACCCGAACCAGACCCGATTTTTGAAACGGGTCAAATTATTGAACCCGACCCGTTTCGGGTTTGGATCAACCCAAACCCGAAATTTTTGGGTCGGGTTCGGGTCTGGTTTTCGGATCCGGTCCAATATATGTAGGTTTTAAAACTGGCAGGATACACCGCAGTAGATTTCACGGTGGTTAAAATCGTCACTATTCTAAGAATACTAGCGGTTAAAACCACGACTAATTCAAGCTCCAAAATAGTGGTGATTAAAACCCAACTATTTTCCTAGGCTTTTTTTATAAATAATTTTGCTGTAGGCAGGAGCTGCTGCAAGAAACTCCAAGCCATTCAGTTTCAAAGAAGAAATAGGCACAACACACTATTATAAGTTTGATTTATGGTACAGATCTTTGCAACTGTCATATATTTAGGACTTCTTACTTGTATCTCATGGTGAAAAGGATTTCCATAAGAAAGAAAAAAAATATTATACCCCTTCAATACAATTTCATTTTTCCATTTTTCATAGCGAGAGATTGCGAGATGCATCAACAAACATAAAAATTAGAATCAAGATCGAGACAGTTGAACTTTTATAGTAATTAATAAGGAGATTCTGCACAATTTAGTTTGCAAGTAAGAAACTTACCACTTTTTCCATTACATATATAGATAGATAGATACAGAGAGAGAGAGAGAGAGAGAGAGAGAGAGAGAGAGGGTGTTAGTGTACATAAATGCATTAGAGATCTTCTAACATTGTATTAAGCATAGAACTTGAGAACTATAAAAAACTACTTACCTCTGATATGAATTGCATTGATAGAATACCTTCATAGAAATTACAGAGAAAACAAGAGGATCAATAGTTCCTTCTAACCAACAAAGCCAAGAATCACATTGTCACAACTAGCAGATTTTGGCTTTGTTTGGGATGGCTTTCTTATTGCTTCATACTAAAAAGTTGCTTTAAGAAGTAGAAAAAAAGCCGTCCCATAAGCAGCCTTTATAAGCAGACCTAATAGAACATGATCCATGAGGTTTTAGCTTTTCCATTTCTCATTGTTTTAACTGCTCTGCTCTCACAAATTGTCCAACCCAAACAGCCAAAACAAAAGATTTAGAAAAATTGGGTACATAGTTATAAGATCCACAAGCTACTGCAAAGAAAAGTAGGCTTAAGAATATTTTGGCATAAAACAACAAAAAAAAAAAGGTTTTGCAAGACCTTTAAATAAAAATATAGAAAGAAGTGAGAAAATACACTAGAAATGGAAAAAAACAAAGTTAAATGTTTGTATTTGATGTATATTAGGTGTCAATCATTGTCAAACATCAATAGGTGGTCAGTGTTCTACCATTTGTTGTTTGTATAGGAGGGAAACTTGATGAAGAACAAGGGAGCTTCAAAATTTGATTGCTAACTAACATCTTACATTATTAAGTGTTAGGTAATTATCAAATATGAAAGTTTGTTTTTCTAGTAATGATCAATAGTATGCTCATTCATTATCCTTATTGAAGAGGGGACAAAAAATTAGGAAGATGAGTATTAGATATTTGTGTCTAACAAATATCAGACATTAGCACTGGTCGAAAATTGGTGTTTGCATTGTCAATAGGTGCTTGTTTTACGTGATGAAGGGTTTCAATGTTTGGTGATGTGAAACCTCTTAGATAAAAAGAAGCTAAACTCTTAAACATCGATGAGTCTTTTGGTATAATAATTAGAAATCTTTAGTTAAGTATGTTCATCCGAAAAAATTTTTTTTTTGAGATAGGCGACCTCTTAAGAAGTAACACCAACAGGACAAAAACATGATGCCCTTAGTCCAAATCAGACAATATCTTGATAGTTAAGAGTTTGAGCTATCACAAATGGTATCAGAGCAATATACTAGCCGAAAGATAGGAACTAAGTGTCATATAAGATAAAGTGCTAATATGTAGGAGCTATTAATAAATTGTAATTCAACTTTTCAAAAAGTTAACATATTTGTAATATTTGTAACAGTTTTCTCATAATAGCTTCACAATCAACTTTATAAAAAATTGCAGTCACCCAAACAAACCTTAAGTGTCCTTGCATATTTATAAAAAAATTTGAAACTTGAAGACCAATATATATATATATATATATATATATATATATATATATATATATATATATATATATATATATATATATATATATATATATATATATATATATATATATATATATATATATATATATATATATATCGTTTTCTGCAAAAATGTGCAGGGATGGTTATTACTATACAAGGATTTCTATAGTTTTGCTTAGACCGTTACTTTAGCACTCTCAGATCCAATTTGTTTGGATATCAGTATTTTGAAAAGAATAAAATTAAATTTAAACATTTAATTTTATTATTTATTTGCCAAAAGAAAAACAAAATTAACTTAAGTGTTGCAGATGTTGAAGTAGATGAGTGGATTTACTCTTAAAGATAGAATACAAAATGACATAAATGTGAAATGATTAGAGTGGCTGTAGTTCAAGATAAGATTAGAGAGAGACATCTTAGATGGTTTGATCATATAAAATGCAGGCCATTCGATGACCAGATTAGGACAGTAGATGTATTAGATTTAGCTTATGTCAAAAAAGGTAAAGATAAACCTAAAAGAAATTGGTTAGAAAATATTAAAAATGGCTTTCTTTATTAGATTTAAATGAGAATTTGACTTTTAACATGATTCATGTAGCCGACCCCACGTCGTGAGCTGGCTTGAGTTTGCATGTCGAGCTTATAGAGTTTTGAGTTCAAGCTAGAGCAGAATTTTGAGCTCGTTGGATTATCGAGATCGAGTTCAATCAACATGATACTTAGCTCAATTGGTTGCGAAGCGGCTCAGAAGGAGAAAGGCGAACCGACGAAGCGCAGAAGGCAAATTGGGGAAGTAGTACAAACTAGTGAACCACAGTATGATTGCTGGCGTAGCGCGTGAGAACCGTGGAAGACAAGCTGGCCACTGCGCATGTAAACTGCTCCCACGATTTGTCGTCAGTGCCCTGGAGCCGCAGAATCAAGCCGCTCAACGAGCTCATTTTTAGTGGATGAGTTGGAGTCAAGCTCTCCTTTTGAGTTCGACTCGAGTTCGATCTTGGAATTTGACTCACGAGTCAAGCTTGAGTTAGGTCTTATTCGAACTCGACTAGACTCATTTGCACCCCTAGCTACAACAACAACATTTTTTTTTTAAAAATTTGTTGTTGTTATACTAATTAAAAAAAAAAAGAATGGCATTATAATTGAGACTGGTGGTTGGGGGTTGAAAATTTGTGGCTGTCGACTGAATTATCACTTCGTCAACTTTGATTTGAACCGATTGGATATGATGAATTAGCATAACAGAGGTTGCTTTCTAATTATGGAGTTCGATATTTCTGCATGAAGACAACCACCCCACCTAAGCATTGAAGATTATGGGTACTTTTTACATGGCCTCGAAGGCCAATAAAAACCGGAATTTTTGGAGGCTCAAATATAGCAGCTCGCCTCAAATTCGATCAATCTTGATGAAATGAATGCTATCTCTTTTATGAAAGTTCTTTATTAGGTATTTTATGTAGTGGTTTATATACGTGCTTATAAAATGACTTTCATATAGAGCCTTATCTCTACCTTCACCAATGAATAGGAAGTCAAAGCTAAGCCAAGGGACACGACTTTTATTTCCGTGTTGCGTCCTGGAGTATTAGCGACGGTAGAGAAATATAAAGTTTAGCGTCTTAGTGTTGTACGAAGATCCAGCACACAAGCAGATAAGAGAGAGGGTGTAGTGTTCATAAGAGAAACTAGAGTTTTTACGTGGAAACCCTTGAAAAGGAGGAAAAACCACGGGGTCTGACCCAGTTTGAATGAATCCACTAGTATTTGCAGTTGATTACAAATGAGGCCCTTCTTAGAGAGAAGGCCTTGGCTTAATGTCACAAATGTACATCATATAGTTCACATTACATGGTGGGACTTATAATAATCAACATATATATGTTTTCTTGGTCGACAGGACCATAGTTGATAGGATAGAGGTCGGAAAGACCGTAGTATTAAGGAGATCGGGGTCAGAAAGTGTAACGCCCCGAGATCTAACTTGGAAAGAATGTCAATCAATTCCACAACAATTTACCAGAGTTATCTATAAATCTTTAGTAAGCATTCTATCAAACATCTATAACATTTAAAACATCCATATACAAGTCGATTCATAACACAAAACATCATGTACAATACTCAGGAACTACACTATCAATACAAGTAGAAAAGCTATCCTGTCCTGAGTACAAAAGAATCATCAATCTAACAAAAGCACTAAAAACCTGAAGATCTGGATCAATGCCTATCTCCTGCTCCCGAGCCCTGACCTGAAAATATCAACCACATATAATGAGCTTTACAAAGCCCAGCAGGTCACCTAATACCTATAACTGAAATCAAAGCACGGCGATGCTATCAATATGCATGTCAATCTATTCAATCCGAATCGGTCAATGGTCAATGAGTCAATGCAGCGGAAATCAATCAGAGTCAATAAAACCAGTCAATGCAGCGGCAGGCAATTCGATAATCAACTAAATCAATCAACGTCGTCAATCAAATCGATGCTATCAAATCAATACGATCTATTCAATTGAAATCAATCGAGAAAGGCGATACGAAACAATGAATCTATAAAACAGTCAATACAGTGAAGAACAGTAGCGACAGTGAATCTATAAGTCTATAGGCAGCAATAACAATGAATCTACAAGTAGTAGTATGATGTCCATGCTATCAATGCAATATCTATATCCATCCATTTCTATATCAATGCTCAATGTCGATGCACAGAAATCAATCAGTGAAATCAATGAAATCGTAAGATCTAGTAAATCCAATCAAAGTCGATAAAGCAGGAATCTATAAATCAATGAAATCATAAAGCAATACAGTAAACATGCAATTCAATACTATATACTGAACAAGTACAATCTACTGGCTATGTTGCTGTTGTAGAATTCATATTGCTGTTGTAGTATCGATACATTGGTTCAATCAATAAGAGTCGTCACTCTTTTCGCCCGTCGGCATATCAATAAACTCCTTATATCTCCCTTCAATAATCAATAATCAATGTTTAAAGGAAAGCCCGTCGGCCCACCATCCTGTACAGGTATCAATATCAATCTCCACCAATGTTCAACCAGGTTCCACTTGCGATCAGTATCAATAGTCAATTCAATCAATAAGCAATTCAATAGTCAATATTAAAGCAATCATATCAATAGTCATATCCATATCTAATCAATCTATCAATTTCATACAATTCAGGAATTGTACGAAAATCGGGCAGCGTAACGGCAGTCGGTCAAATTTACACAAAAATCCTGCAAAAAGACACAGTTTCCAAATCTTTCCAAATTACAATAGAATATCTATAACGTCAATACAAGACTATCGATCTATAGAATCCAAATCAAATCAGGTCCCGATTATTTTTTATTCAATTAAAATCACGTAGAATTCGATTAAAATCTCGTAGAATCAATTCCGACCGGTAAAATCTTCGTAGAATACAGTCAAATCGTGTACAATAATCATATCTATAACATACTAAAAGTTGTGCGGTGAAAGTCTTGTCAAATCAAAATCATGTCGAAAAGTCGACTACGAAAACACAAAACAGATCATATCTCGGTCAAAACACAAAATCTCTGAAAACAGAAACAGGGTTCGGAGTCCTTACCACGAGATCTTCACTTTTCCCAACAGCAGCGTCGGACGAAAAGCGCTCCGCGGTCTCCGAAAACCAGCTTTTCTCTTTTCTTCCTTTCTCTTTCTCTCTCTACAAAATATCTGATTTTAAATTTTGATTTTCTCTCTCCTCAAAACGAGCTCATTTCCCTTAAGTAATGCTCATATCGGCCCGGCCGATCGTCTCGATCGTCCTGGACGATCAGACCAAATTCCCATCGTCCTGGGACGATTTTTCAGGACGATAATTACTGTTCATAGGCGATAAAAACCCCTACTCACTGACTTGTGCCATCCACTGATCGTCCCGGGACGATACCTCGATCGGCCTGGACGATTTCATCCAGAAATCATTCCAGAAAGCACTCCAGAAATCAGCTATTTTCAATGCACTAATCGGCCTGGACGATCCAAATTTCGTCCTGGCCGATTCTGGGAGGAAAATCCAAATCAGAGAGGAACAGTAAGGAAACGAGATATTACAATCTCCCCACCTTAGAAAAATGTCGTCCTGACATTTCCCTACAGGTGCGAAGCAGAAACGACGATGCAAAACAAATCGATCAAAATCCAAATCCAAAACAAAACTCGTCGAAATCCATACAGAACACCCAATGCAATCAATCAAATGTCAATATGCAATGTTCATATGTCAATATCAATCGGTTAGTCAAATCAATCTTACCAGTAGAATCTTCTGGTCGTTGCTGATCCTCACGATGCTGTAAACTCTGTAGACTGTAGATGCGTGGCACCACTGGAGGTCGTGGCGCAACTGTCTCCCTCTGATCTCTGACAGTCCTATCATCAATCCTGTTTGCTGATCTCTCACTGTAGGCCCTCGAGGCAACAGTCCTCTGCTGTCCTGTACCCGTATCAGTCCTTCCACCCAGTCCTTTCTGAGGACACTCTGCTGCTCTGTGTCCTTGCTGTCCACAGTGAAAACACTGACCCGTCAATAGGTAGCACTGACCTGCATGTCGTTTGCCACAATGACTGCACGTGCCAGAACCACCAGATGATACTATCGATGCTGATCGTGACGCAGATCCCGATGCAGATCCCTTCGAACCCTCATACCTGCTTCTCTTCTCTCTATCTCTGTCTCTACCCGAATCATCTCGTCGTACATCATCCCTCCTTCTCCTGGTATCCTCGTACCTCGATACTGGTGTCGTCAACTCAATTTCTATCAATCGGGCCCGCTCCACTAGCTCAGAAAACTCATGGATCCGGAAAGGTACAAGTGGTTGCCTCAGCTCTCTATTCAATCCGTGCAGAAATCTATAACACTTGTCTTCAGAAGTAGGAATCAAGTGAGCAGCGTACCTCGCAAGTGCAGTAAACTCGGACTCGTACTGCATCACTGACTTGCGACCTTGCTCCAATCTCATGAAAGCTTCCTGCATCTGTCGCTGAGCTGACGGTGGTACAAACCACATCCTGAATACTGTAGTGAACTCATCCCAGGTGATCTCAGCATTGGTCTTCCCCTGGAATTTCTCTCTCTGCTGTCCGATCCACCATCTCTCTGCCTCACTTTCCAACATGAATACTGCCAATGGTACTTTTCTGTTCCCCGGACACTGCATGCTATCAAAAATCTTCTCTATCCTCATTATCCAATCCTCAGCAGCCTGTGGTCCTACAGCCCCTTTGAACAACGGAGGCTTCAGCTTATGAAACATCTGTAAATGTCTATCAACTTCTTCCTCTTTGCTCCCACTCATCTTGCTCTGGGCATCCCCCATAACATGTGCAATCGCAGTAGCTAACTGCATCATACTCTCTGACGGTACTGGAGATGCGCTGTGTTGCTCATTCGGTACACTGGATTCTGCCGGAGGATCCATATCTTTTCACCTGCACAATTCAAAACGAATGATACACACATGCAATGATGTATGCCAATGAAGCTCTTAAAGCTACCCAATCTACCCAATCTCTCAATCCAAACCTACAACTCTGGTAACAATCCATTCTTCCAATAACATTGCTCTGATACCAACTTGTAACGCCCCGAGATCTAACTTGGAAAGAATGTCAATCAATTCCACAACAATTTACCAGAGTTATCTATAAATCTTTAGTAAGCATTCTATCAAACATCTATAACATTTAAAACATCCATATACAAGTCGATTCATAACACAAAACATCATGTACAATACTCAGGAACTACACTATCAATACAAGTAGAAAAGCTATCCTGTCCTGAGTACAAAAGAATCATCAAACTAACAAAAGCACTAAAAACCTGAAGATCTGGATCAATGCCTATCTCCTGCTCCCGAGCCCTGACCTGAAAATATCAACCACATATAATGAGCTTTACAAAGCCCAGCAGGTCACCTAATACCTATAACTGAAATCAAAGCACGGCGATGCTATCAATATGCATGTCAATCTATTCAATCCGAATCGGTCAATGGTCAATGAGTCAATGCAGCGGAAATCAATCAGAGTCAATAAAACCAGTCAATGCAGCGGCAGGCAATTCGATAATCAACTAAATCAATCAACGTCGTCAATCAAATCGATGCTATCAAATCAATACGATCTATTCAATTGAAATCAATCGAGAAAGGCGATACGAAACAATGAATCTATAAAACAGTCAATACAGTGAAGAACAGTAGCGACAATGAATCTATAAGTCTATAGGCAGCAATAACAATGAATCTACAAGTAGTAGTACGATGTCCATGCTATCAATGCAATATCTATATCCATCCATTTCTATATCAATGCTCAATGTCGATGCACAGAAATCAATCAGTGAAATCAATGAAATCGTAAGATCTAGTAAATCCAATCAAAGTCGATAAAGCAGGAATCTATAAATCAATGAAATCATAAAGCAATACAGTAAACATGCAATTCAATACTATATACTGAACAAGTACAATCTACTGGCTATGTTGCTGTTGTAGAATTCATATTGCTGTTGTAGTATCGATACATTGGTTCAATCAATAAGAGTCGTCACTCTTTTCGCCCGTCGGCATATCAATAAACTCCTTATGTCTCCCTTCAATAATCAATAATCAATGTTTAAAGGAAAGCCCGTCGGCCCACCATCCTGTACAGGTATCAATATCAATCTCCACCAATGTTCAACCAGGTTCCACTTGCGATCAGTATCAATAGTCAATTCAATCAATAAGCAATTCAATAGTCAATATTAAAGCAATCATATCAATAGTCATATCCATATCTAATCAATCTATCAATTTCATACAATTCAGGAATCGTACAAAAATCGGGCAGCGTAACGGCAGTCGGTCAAATTTACACAAAAATCCTGCAAAAAGACACAGTTTCCAAATCTTTCCAAATTACAATAGAATATCTATAACGTCAATACAAGACTATCGATCTATAGAATCCAAATCAAATCAGGTCCCGATTATTTTTTATTCAATTAAAATCACGTAGAATTCGATTAAAATCTCGTAGAATCAATTCCGACCGGTAAAATCTTCATAGAATACAGTCAAATCGTGTACAATAATCATATCTATAACATACTAAAAGTTGTGCGGTGAAAGTCTTGTCAAATCAAAATCATGTCGAAAAGTCGACTACGAAAACACAAAACAGATCATATCTCGGTCAAAACACAAAATCTCTGAAAACAGAAACAGGGTTCGGAGTCCTTACCACGAGATCTTCACTTTTCCCAACAGCAGCGTCGGACGAAAAGCGCTCCGCGGTCTCCGAAAACCAGCTTTTCTCTTTTCTTCCTTTCTCTTTCTCTCTCTACAAAATATCTGATTTTAAATTTTGATTTTCTCTCTCCTCAAAACGAGCTCATTTCCCTTAAGTAATGCTCATATCGGCCCGGCCGATCGTCTCGATCGTCCTGGACGATCAGACCAAATTCCCATCGTCCTGGGATGATTTTTCAGGACGATAATTACTGTTCATAGGCGATAAAAACCCCTACTCACTGACTTGTGCCATCCACTGATCGTCCCGGGACGATACCTCGATCGGCCTGGACGATTTCATCCAGAAATCATTCCAGAAAGCACTCCAGAAATCAGCTATTTTCAATGCACTGATCGGCCTGGACGATCCAAATTTCGTCCTGGCCGATTCTGGGAGGAAAATCCAAATCAGAGAGGAACAGTAAGGAAACGAGATATTACAGAAAGACCATTGTCCGGTGATGTAGGTCGAAGGGATCGTAGTATGCAGCTGACCGAGGACAGAAAGATCATTGTCTGGCGATGTAGGTCGGAAGGACCGTAGTAGGTGACAGAGGTCGGAAGGATCATAGTCGGTATAAGACAGGGGTCCAAAAGACCGTAGTTGGCCGGAGATCGGGATTAGAAAGACCGTTGTAGTAGGTTGGTACTTTGGTAAAACTCTGGGCATCAAGTGGTGGCCCGATAGAAGTCCGAACCTCAGGTGGTGGTCCAATAGAAGTTCGGGCCTCAGGTGGTGGTCTGGCAGAAGTCCAAGCCTCAGGTGGTGGTTCGACAAAATTTTGGGCCTCATTTGGTGGTACAACAGAAGTCCGGGTGTCAAGTGGTAGTCTGGTAGAAGTCCGGACCTCATGTGGTGATCCGATAGAAGTCCGGGCCTTAGGTGGTAGTCTGGCAGAAGTTCAGGCCTTAAGTGGTGGTCGGCGGAGCAACGATGTTAGGGGTGGTCCAGCGGAGGTGAGGGCTTCAAGTGGTGGTCCGGTGGAGCAACGATGTCAGACAGTGGTCCGGCAGAGGTGAGAGCTTCAAGTGGTGGTCCGACAGAGCAACGACGGCAGGTGGTGGTCCGACGGAGGTGAGGGCCTCAAGTGGTTGTCCGGCGGAGGTGAGAGCCTCAAGTGGTGGTCTGAGCAATGACATTAGGCGGTGGTCCAGTGGAGATGAGGGCCTCAAGTGGTGGTCTGGCGGAGCAACGATGTCTGGCAGTGGTCCCGCGAAGGTAAGGGCTTCAAGTAGTGGTATGGCGAAGTAACGACGTCAAGTGGTGGTCCGACGGAGGTGAGGGCCTCAATTGGTGGTCCGATAGAGGTCAAGACCTCAAGTGGTGGTCTGACAGAGCAATGACATCAGGTGGTGGTCCGGCGGAAGTGAAGGCCTCAAGTGGCAGTCCGACGGAGCAACGAAGTCTAACGGTGGTCGATGAGGAGCAAGGAGGCAAGAGCGATCTCTGATCTCTCTCTTGCTCTCTGGCTTGGAGCCCCCCTTTCAAGAGGGTTGATGGGTCTATTTATAGAGTCATAGAGTGGCATGACTCGTAAATAGGTGGGAGATCAATGGTATATAGGAAGTGGTTTGGATGGACGACCGATGTTGAATCCCTTGATCATGGACATTTGAATGTCTTAGTGATGTTAGAATTCAATGATCTTGGGGTCGTTAGATTTTTCTCGTCGAGCCGCTTGATTCGACTATAATCACGTCATGTTTGGAAAACGTTTGGTAATCCAAATTGTGGTTCAAACCCTCCAATAGTGCTTCAGACCCTTGATTTGGACCAATTTGGGCTCGGATTGAGTCGATTTTGGTGTTGTTGTGTTCATATTTCCGAGACGCTCAGTTCGACTATAAGTTTGCTAAAATCAGAGCTAGGATGGCCCCAATTTTAATTTCAGAAGTTTCCAATTTTATTTTGCCTCGAGATTTGTGCCCGATCAAGATAATTTTTTGATGACGTATCATTATGTAATAAAGAAATTATGAAGCCTATCTTTATTGACCCTTATCTTTTGCATTTTCTTTTGTTTATCCCTCTGCTTTTTTTAACTAAGCTTGTGAGTAAGATTTCATTTGGAACAACTTTTTATTTGCTTCTTATAATAGAGTTTTAGTTCAAAATTTTTAATTTTTGTACTAAAATTATGTTTTAAGAAGCAATAAAAAAAGTCATCCCAAATGAAACCTAAATTTTGAGTGTCACCTACGAATCAAATTATATTCAACATCTTCTAAGATGTGAGAAGTGTGGATTGATGTCATGCACTTAGACAAGCCCTAATTATTGAATTAGTGCCCCAAAAGGAGATATCATATTGAAAGAAACTTCATACCAACAAGGAGAAATAAGTTATTCCCATAGATCATCAATATCTAAAATTTCTCCACTGTGATTGTGGATGGAAAAAATAGTTAAGAGAATGACATTAAAAAATTATTTTCATTCGTAAATGTTGATGATTGAAGAATCTCATACCCAATTCCACATAAGCATTATACCTAATATAAAATCATTAACATAATGTGAAGGATTTTCATCATCCCTAAAATTTTATTGAAGATATAATCATTAGGTGCAGGAAGCAAAAAGATTTTATCCTGGTCTATCCCAGAAGAGATTTAGGAAAAAACTATTATAATAACTATGTCACAATCCATGACCCACCAAGGTAATCCACATTATTGGGGTGGTCTCGATCGTCTATGATGGAGTAGGGGCCAAAGCCTTAAAAATTTTAATTAGGGAAAGTAATACCAACTTTTAATACTACTACCACAAAAACTCATCCTTGTCACTTAGACCAAAGTGGATAATTTGACAAATTCAAACCCTTATGATATTATCGTGATGGCCATAATAAACATAATCATAGGCAAATTATCATGTCCCCAACATTAGTTAAAAATAAAAAAATGTAAAATAAGACCAAAGGTTAACATCAACCATCATAAGATCAAGATCAAAGGTCAGGGCCAATAGAGCATTATTAATCATGCATGATTAAAAAAGTTTTGATATGAAAGTAAATAAAATTATAATAATTATTAAAGTTATAAATTTTATATTCAAAATTATAAAATTTAGGCTTTCAAAACTTTCCTCCATGTGAGAGGTTCCTAATTACATTTGTCATGTTCTTAAATTAGTAATAAAGTGTTTTTGGAATGCGAGTGGTTAGCCTTCTCATGTGGGCAGAGAATCTTGAAGTTGCTTTACTCCACTTTCTTATCTACTTCCCTAGCTTTAATTTTTCTTCTTCCCTTTTTTTTTTCCTTTGAGTTTTGAGCCTTATAACTTGATGTAACAGCTTAATTATTTCTAAATCAAAGAAAAAAATTTGTGTTTTGACAAAATTAGAGTGAAATCTTTAGGATTGAGAACTTGATGGTTAATTATCTCCTCTTTCGAATTCTAATTAAGGGAAGACATATATCTCATTATTATAGTTATTAATTTTCCTCTCAATCTTACATATCATATTTGTCCACCTTCTTACCATCAGCCAAAAGCATTTTCACAAGCTCTAATACTACAAATTTTTTTCAAAAGCACTCTTGCTGTTGTCAACCAATCTTGGATTCCTCTTGCCTATATTTTGTCCTCCTCTATAACCCTTAAAACACCTTGAATCTCCACCATATATTCTAGTTATAACCTACACATATTGTTTTAACATTTTTAAGCCTTTTTAATCCCTTCATATACCCTTAGGCCCTTCCAACCATCTAATATTTTTATATTAATCATACGACACCTTGACTTAATCTTTGATCTCCTCCATCCTTTGGCTTCTAAACCTTTGGAATATCACCAAACATTAAAAAACATACAAATATATTATTATAACTTTTTCAAGTTGTTCTATTCCATGTATTTTTTGCCATAGGAAACCCTGATCTAAGTCACCCAATGTGACCTTTTGGGTTGTACATGAGCAAATGAAAGCCTTAGATCACTCATCCTAAGGATGCATCAACTTTAGTATTAATGTCAAAGCTTGGGCTTCATTAAATATAGTACAAGGAGAATTTGAATCCTTTGAGTCTTTAACAATTCATGTTTTTACTTGGTAGATCTATCATCTACAAGAGGTAATATGTAACTTTTGGCTTACTGAATCTTCTTTTATTGTGATATAATAAAATCAGGTAGAAAATTAGTCAATATTATAAATTTATGAAAATATTATGATATTATTTATTTAACTTCAATTAGTTGTTTCCACCAAAAAGCCTATCCTATTACCTATATGAGAATTTACAATTAAACCATATTTTGAGTGAATTCCTTTGTGAGGAAGAGCTACACATAAATTAGTAACCTAAATAGAGTGCAAATCAATGCATAAGAGCCAACTATAAATTACTTTAGATTAGCTTGTGGTTTATTACAAGAAATACCCTTTATGAAATATTTCTGCTATTTTCTTATCCAAAAATCAATGAAAAATTCTTAAAAATTCATAAACACATATGTCATAGGACTTTTCATAGGATAATCATTGCATGCATACCAAAAAAGTTAATTCTAAAGAAGGCTATAACCAATATGCAATGATGATACCACCAAAATTAGTCTCCTTGGATCAGGTTGAGGGTATAACCAATATGGTAGAACAAATTAGTAATCGGGTCCATAAAAATAAATTAAGACGTTAAGAATTTATGGAGGATGCTAGAACCCAATTTCATGATGGTAGGGATTAGATTAAAATACTAAATAACAAAATGGTTATTTTGATTGCACAAATAAAAAATCTAGCCCCTAAATATTCCACTCCACCCCTTGCACCTATGCAACCAATCAACCGTGATTCAAAAGATTATGGACATCATCCAAACCTGGCCTATAGAATATTATCCCATAGGAGCCCATCTTTTTATATAAATGTGGGCATATGGAACCACCAAATAGGTATGATTGAATTTTAAATGAACTTCTTAAGAAATTTTAAGTTAAGACACCATTTGATGATGATGTAAATGATCTTAATAAATTTTTCGATCAGGTAACTCAAATGATAATTTCTTTTAATAGCACAGCACAAATAAAATAACACTGCCTTACTTAAAGTAATATTTAAATTAAGGAGTTATATCAATGAAGCATTAATGATGATAATTTCAAATATTAAGTTAATCAATCCTCTCTCTCTCTTAAAGCAAGACTTAAATTAAGGAGTTATACCAATGAAGTATTCTTGAATAAATTTTAAATTTTAAACTTAAAAAAAAAACCAAGAAAATAAAAATTCATACTTTATTCATGATTTAAATAAGAAATAAATAATATTATCTTATAATACTATTACATATTTATAGCTATCACATGAAAATTATAATAATATAGAATATAATAAATTCCTTCATGGGGCCACTCCTATTCTCTTTAGTTTTAAATTTTGAAATTACCTTTCAATAATGCTTCATTACTACATATCTCTTTTGTGGATCATCTTCCATGATTAAAGCAATAACTTCCACCTTTTGAATTTTCAAACCATTTTTTTTCCTTCATGAGGCACCACCATTTAAGAAGGATAGAGACAATGTCCCCTTGATCAAAATTCTCATACTTGCAAATGCTATTCCAAGAGAAATTTTTAATTTTTTTTATTAAAAGATAAGAAAATCTTGTCTTGAGACAGTTGTATCGCACCATGAGATAATAGAATGCATTGTGAACCATTTAAAAGCTTTTTCTTGCTTTGTGAAGCCCATAAAATTATGATAATTATTAGACATTTTCTTCTCCATAGATATGCAACCTTAAAACTGAGATCATTATTCTATATCATTGGCATTCCCTTAAAATCTTGATTAAGGTTTCTTTTGGCACCATTTTCTTATTTATTTCTAAATCGATTTTTTAGTACAAAAATTTTTAATTCAAGAAATTTTAATACTGGAAAACAAGGGCGGTCAAAATCAAGTCCCGGGTCGGGTTCGGGTCCAGCTCAGAATTGACCCAACATTATTCGACTTGAGCTGAACCCCATCCGTTTTTGAAAATGAGTTGGTTTTTTAGACCCGAACAAAACCAGCTTCGGCTTTGGGCCAACCCGACACAAACCGCCAAAATGAACGCCGGCTTATGCTCCACTTGGTTTGCTCCACTGCCAGTGAGCCAAATCATGACGTTTTCCTCAATTAGCTTCTCCCGAAGCTCTGGAACAGTGGCTAGGTTCTTCAGGACGCCAGCAACGGCAGCCTAGGCTGGTGGAGTGCTGGAGCAACAAGGAATGCGGGATGGTGTTGAAGCCGCAGGACATGATTGAACAGCCTTATAGATAACTATTTTAGAAAACAGCAAAAAAATATCCAAATGAAGCCTAAGGCTTTGTTTCAGATGATATTTTTGCTGCTCTCTAAAGCAACTTAAATTTTTTGAACTAATTTTTTTAAACTAAAAAATTGCTTTAGTTAACATTAATAAACTCGCCCCAAACAAAACCTAATTCATAAGTTTCTTGATCAAATTATTTTGTTTCCTCATTTCAGTAGTTAGTAAAGCCATGCATGCGCCTCTTATAAGGATTTCACCAATCTTATAAAAGCTTTAATAAACTACTCTAAAAATATAAATAAATAGTAAATAAAAAAGGTTAAAAAGTAATGCCCTCATGCATCTCCAAATCCAAGGGATAAAGTGCTTTAAGCCGAGCCTTAATGACATCGATGCTTCCGAATATTTTTGCAAAGAAAAGAGCCAATGAGCCTTAACCAGAAGTGATCAGAGGGAAAGTACCAAAGCATAAAGAAGTTGATTCAAACTTTCAATAAAGCAAAAGAAATAAAAGGAATTTGACAATTTTGGTCTGCAATTTTCATTGTAAGAGATGCCTCTTGTCTGTGATCTTAGCTTGTTTAAAATATTGTTTAGAGTTAGACTTTAGACTAATAAAGATTAGGAGGGTCAACTTGGGTCTAAGGGTCGGGTTCGTGTCGAACCTGACAGTATCACTGCTGTTCAACACGACCCAAATCCTACCCGGTTTTTAAAATAGGTAAGATTTTACAATCCGGACCAGACCCGCCAAAAAACCAGGTCAACCCGACCCGTCACAGATGACCAATTGTCGGGCAAATATCACTGGCGAACGCGGGAATCATGGCCGTGGGACTCGGCAGCGGTGGGGTGAGACCGTACTGGACATGGTGAGGTGTGACTGAACACATTTAGGCATGTTAGGTGGTTAGGGCTTGCTGCGCAGGGCCACCGGTGGGGGGATCGCGGGCGATGCAACGGCGATTGGACGCCGCAGTGTGTGTGATTGTCTCACGAGAGTCTCACGGCGAGATGGCTGGCATGCCGGACAGCTGAAGACATGATGGCCTAACGCGACATTGGCCTGACACGATGAGACGCGATGGCTTGAGCCTGATGCACTGACGACGACGCGACATCGCTGGCCTAGCATGACGCGACGACGACGTGAGTATGCGACTAGACCTTGTCAAGTTTCCGAGTCAAAATGGGTTGATTTAGGATTTCCATGTCAACCCGAACTTGACCCGATTTTCCAAATAAGCCGACAACTTGAACCCAAATCCGACCCGTAATGCAAACTGGTTGACCTGAACCTGGAATTTTTTTAGTCAGGTTCGTATCGGATTTTGAGTCATGCCAAATATTGACACCCCTAATAAAGATAATAGCTGATCAATTGATTAGCTCCTTTATGTTGAAATGGAGGCGCTAAACTTTGACCAATTTCCAGTCTAATGTGGGCTATTTGGACCAAAAATATTAGAATATGATTAAGGCTAAATAGTGGGGTCATAATTCTAGTTTTGTTCCATGCAAATAGGAACATTTTAAAGACATTTTCTATATAAGTCCTTATTTCACTAATTATGCTATCATTATATTTGTTATTTCGTACAAAAATTACAAAGTTTAGAGAAGATAGTAAACCTACGATTGAGATAATACGTGATATTTTCTTTGCCTTGCTCGATAATTTTAGTTAACAAACTCTTACGGACTTGTCGAAAGCTTGTGAATTGGAAACTTCTAAAATTAAACTCAGGATAGTCCAAACTCCAATTTTAGAAAACTTAAAGTCAAACTGAATGTCTCAATGAGATGAAGCCAATGAAAACCAAAATGATTTAATATGGGCTTGAATGAGCCTAAATCAATGACATGAAGCAAAATCAAAAACTTCAAGACATTAATTGAATTACCAAATGATATCTAAATATGGCATAGTTGAATTGAATGGCTTGACGAGAAGAATTTAACGAGCATAGTTAAGACCGCCTAAATCCGAGATCATTAAGGCACTTAAATGACGAGTGAATACTTTATGATCAAGAGAATCAATATAGACTGTCATATGGAGTGTTCCAACTTTTCTTCATATTTACAAGGATGTCACTCCCAAAAATTCATAAATAAGCTAACACTCCCTACAAGAAAGAAAGGATGGCAACCTTAGGCTAGAGGTTTAAGAGAGCTCTAAAGTATCTTGTAGCTCCACTCGAGCACCATCGCCAACAATTCCCTCATCGATCTACCGACGTATGACTTTCTCTGACCAATTCTCTTTTGCCGGTTATCCACCCGACCATCATCCCTAGACTTTCAACTGTCAATCACCATTGGACCTTTGCACAACCGTCTTTGCAGGACTTTTATCGGCCGCTGGACCTCAAACCACAATCACCAGTCGTTTGCCTGATTATAGAACTGGCGACCTCTTGTGCCCAACTATGATCTCTCTGACTTTATCGTTTGACTATGATCTCTCTAACCACCATCGTCCAATTATGATCTTTCCAACCACCGTCGCTAGACTATGATCCCTCTAACCTTTAGTGCTCAACTACAATCTTTCAACCACCTTCACTTGACTATGATTCTTTTGACTAAACAAGCAAGTCAATAATCTCTTAAGTATAGCTCTCATGCTATTTGGTTCTTCCAACTCTAATTATGTAATCTGCTCTATACAATATATATTTGTTACATATGTCAATGACTTCTCTGGAGGAAAGACATCATTTGTAATCGACGACAAACATTAGTCGAATCACTTCAACTAGGCTAAATCCTTTGATTTTTCCCTCTCTTCAAATTTTCACGTAAAAAATCTGGTTTTTGAACCTCTCTCTTTTATCTATGTTTGTTTGATCTTCGTATAAAACTATGATGTTAAATTCTTTATCTCTCAATCATAGCGAATGTTACGGCATGCAACAATGATAAATATGAATAACATTAACTCAAAAAATTGTTTCTTGATCTCTAAACAATTTCTAAACATATGAAATATAGTTATTATTATATCACAAAATATTATAAACAAAAAAAAAAGTATAAGTAGCTAGCATATCCAAATTTAAACTAATTAGGTACCAAAAAAATCTCATGAGCTTGATACCCATTGCTCTAATGTAAAAGCTGGAAAAACATTTTTTATTCATGACTATTGTTTCGTCATAGAGTATTCGCAACAATAGAGAAAAATAAAATTTAACGTCTTAACTTTATACAAAAATCCGGAACATAATCAGGTAAGAGAGAGGGTGCGTCATTCACTAGAGACACAAGAATTTTTTCGTAAAAAAACCCTTGAAAAGGGGGAAAAATCACTGGGCCTAGCCCAGTTTGAATGAATCCACTAGTATTTGTAGTTGATTACAAATGAGACCCATCCTTGGAGGGAAGACCTTAGCTCTACATACATCATATAGAGTATATTATATGGTGGGAATACAAAGAATAGTTGTTGATGGATTTGTTTGGTTGGAAGAATTGTAGTCAGCGGACGACGTAAGTCGGAAGGACCATAGTCAAAGGGAAAGGGAGGTCAGAAGGACTGCTGTCTGACGACGGAGGTTAAAAGAAAGGCATCATGTAGAAACCTGATAAAGAGCGGAGGTCTAACGTCGGGTACAAGTTCGGGGTCAGTCAGCGGACGGGGAGAACTCTGGCATTAGATGGTATTCAGGCAAAACTCTGGCGTCACTTGAAGATCGGACAAAATTCTGGCGTCACTTGGAGATCGGGCAGAGTTTCAACATCACTTAAAAGTTGGGCAGAACTCTGACGTCACTTGAAGGTCTGGAGGAACTCCGGCATCACCACTTGAATGTCGGGCGAAACTCTAGTGTGACTTAAAAGTCAAGCGGAACTCTGCTGGTGGTTGAGGAGTTTCTTCCCTTCTTCCCTTCTTCTCTTGTCCTTCTTCTTCTTGCTTTTATTGCTTGGGTCTTCCCTCAAGAAATATGAAGGACTATTTAGAGTTTTTTAAGGATGGCATGACCTGCAAATAAGAGGATGATCAATGGCAAATGTGGAGTGGTTCAGATGGACAGTTGATATTGAATCCCTTGATTGTGGACCGTTTGTCACACATTTGATGATTTTAATAATATCAAAATTCGACGATCTTGGGCTCGTTGGATTCGTCTCGTTGCCGCTTGATTCGACTATAAGCATGTCATATTTGAAAATACATTGGTAATCAAAATTGTGGTTTGAACCTTCTGACAGTGCTTCAAGTCTCGATTCATACTCATTTGGGCTCGGATTGAGTTGAATTTGGTGTCGTTGGGTTTGTATTTTTGATATGCTCAAATTGACTATAAATTTGCTGAAATCAGAGTTCAGATGATCCTAGATTTAATTTTTGAAACTTCAAATCTGATTTTGCCTCAAGATTTTTGCCCGGTCAAGATAATTTCTTGATGATATATCAGTTGCCCCTCTATTTTTAGACGTCGAAGCTCCATGAGTCTAACAATACACGTCACAAACTTTAGAGAATTTTTCGTTTGATTTGAAATCCAATCTTGCGTGTATGATCCCAAATGGCTTTAAAAGTGCCGAAATTGAGTTTGTAACATCAAAAAATGGTCATGGGGACCCCAAAAATGTTTGATTTGGGCTTTCCGGACCAAAAATAAAACTCGAATTCGTGTAGATAGCTGAACCAACCGTACTGGCCGGCTGGGTGCCGTCGCCTCCTTCGATGGCACCAAATTAAAAGTCAGTCAGCCGTACCTACAGCCAGCGGTGCCGACCCACCCAAGGCTGCTCTGGCCCGCTGTGCCGACTCACCTGAACCTGCTTGGCCCACACTACTGGCTCGCCCGCACCTACGGCCCTCGTGGCCTGCCTTCCATCGACCGCCTGGCCATTGCGGTTCTGCACGTACGTCAGCGGCCGGGCACCTGTTTGGGCCCTCCATTGGCAGTTAAAGAAACTGCCATATTTAAATTTTTTAAAAACTAAAAAATGTCCAAAAAAATTGAAAAAATTCCATAAAATTCTAAAAAACTTCGAAATGTTCTCTTCTTCCCAAAAAAAGATAATAAATACCCCCAAGAGCTAGGGGGAACCTTCACCTTCTTCTTTTCTCCCTCTGATATTCTTACAATGAGGCATTTCACTATTTTATGTGTGAGACTTTTCCTACTTAAATTAGCACCCCTCTTCTTGTACAAAAGTTGGAAATTTTTTTATCTTTCCTTTTCTTTCTCCCATGTCGTTCTAACTTTCTTAAAGTGCAAGAATTCTATTATTTTTTGTAGGTGACTTTCTGTACCTAAAATCACTGCCCCTCTTCTTGTGTAGAAGTTAGATTTTTTTTCAACCATTTTTTCTTTCTCCTCCCTCATTCTAACTTTCTTACAGTGCAGGCAATCTATTATTTTTTGTAGGTGACTTTCCGTACATAAAATCATTGCCCATCTTCTTGTGTAGAAGTTAGAATTTTTTCAACCACTTTTTCTTTCTCCTCCCTCATTCTAACTTTCTTACAGTCGAGGCAATCCATTATTTTTCGTAGGTGACTTTCCTTATGCAAAATCAGTGCCCCTCTTCTTGTGTAGAAGTTAAAATTTTTGCAATCATTTCTTTTTCTTATCCTCTAGTCTTCTTCTAACATTGGAGACGTTCTACTGTCAAAGATAGGTGGCATTCCCCTATCAAGTGTCAGTGCCCCTCTCTTGTGTAGAAGAAAAAATTTTCCTCCTTATTCTTCACTTGTGTTCTTCTTCTTACATTGGAGGCATTCCACTATCGGAGATATGAAACATTAATCTCCTATCAAGCTTCAATGCCCCTCTCTTATGTAGAAGAAGTTGCGATGAGAGGCTATCTTCTTAATAGACAGCCCTTGACAGAAGAATATTAATTGCTACTTACATGCGAGGGTGATTTGAGAAGATCTAGCGATAATAGTGTCCGGGAGGAGAACCAGAAGTGATGAGTAGACGGGGAGAATTTCAACACCATTTGAGCAGAAGTCTGTTGGAAAAGGACAATTGAGTTGAAGTCCATTAGCAGTCAACGACCAAGTGTAGAGCTGAAGGGTAAAGTTCGAGGGTGCGCTGTAAGTAACAGTCGAGCAATAATTCGATGATGGATGATATGAAGTAAAGAACCGGCGGCAAATATCAGACGAAGGGCTGATGATGGAGGGTGTCCGGTGGCATTTTGTAAGGCAATGTGCATATATACTAAAGTGTACTGATATCCCTGAGTCAATGGGTTGGAGCAGTGTGATATACTAGCATTCTAGCAACACACTAATATTGTTAACTGAGTGGAGGCATGATAATGATCATATTATGTCCTTTCTTTGAAGAAGAAGTTGTAGGAGATGCTTGATATGTAACAGAGAAGAAGCCACTGTGGACCTCTGAAAGGACACCGTCGTCTGCATAGAGTACAAAGGGTATACGACCAGACCTCCCCGAGGGATAAAGATGATTGCAGGCCTCCACGCTCCTCACAAACGGGCCAATGTAAGGGCAGATTAGATCGTATATACGATTAACCATTGAGGATATCTACTCTCGCCAACGCACCCTGATGGGTAGTAATATATAAGACCTGATGGAAACAACGGGTTTCCCCAACCCGATACTTCAGATCGAGTGGGGTTTATTTGATGGTGGAGTTTTGTTTTCCACAAGCGCAATCCCCCGTGGTTAATTACATCTTAAGCCTAGGGCCCGAGAAAACTCTCAATTATCCTTTTTCTCCATTGTGTCATCTTAAGAGTCAAATTCTCATCTAAATCTAATAAAAAAAGGTAATTTATAGTATTTTTTTAACCAAATCTTTTTAGGTCTACCTCTACATTTCTTAAAATAAGTCAAATCTAATACATATACTTCCCTAACTGGGTCATTGGAAGGATGTCGTTTTATGTGACCAAATCATCTAAGACAACTTTCTTTAATCTTATTTTCCATTGGAGCAACTCCAACCTTTCATGTGTATGCTAATTTCTATCCTATCTCTAGGAGTAAAGCTATTCATCCCCCTGAGCATCCTCATCTCTGTAGCACTTAACTTAATATTATGCTTCTCTTTTAATGGCCAATATTTTGCACCATAAAGTATTACATGTCTTACTACCATCTTATAGAATTTTCCCTTATGTTTGAGAGGGGATTTTCTATCACACAGCAAGCCCGATGCATTCCTCCACTTGAACCATCCAACTTGAATTTTATTAGTATTATTCCCATCTATTTCACCATCACTCTGAACAATAGACCCAAGATATCTAAAATATGTACTTTTATTGATGACTGCCCAAAGTCACAATCCCCCCACTAGATCTATTATTACTAAAATTACACCCAATATATTCAATTTTAGATATACTCAGATAAAAGCCATTAGAATCTAAGGTTGACCTCCATAATTCAAGTTTACCTTCAACTTCCTCTCAAGTCTTATCAACAAGAAGAAAATCATCAGCAAAAAGCATAAATCAGGGTACAAACTTTTGCAAATGTATAGTGAAAACATTCATGGCTAAAGCAAAAGATATGGTCTTAAGGTTGATCTTTGATGTAATCCAACTGAAATAGGAAAATATTTGGTCAAACAAAATAGTGAGTGATTCAAACCTAACCCTAATTAATTAATTAGCAAAGTATTCATATACTATTTACAGTGAGAGAACAATAAGGGCAGGATAAACCCTAGCTTCAGAATCTGCCTAGGAAAGAAGAATTCAATTTTTCAAGTATGTCTATAATAATCCATGACATTTTTGTTAATTAGCCTATGTTGAGAATAATGCCCTGAGCTTCTTCACATTAAAAAAATTATGGAATATTCAAAGTCATTAATTAGCATAAATGTCCCAAAAAAATATAGTCATTAATACTTTCAAATCATGTTTGATCATGATTCGAATAAATTCCCAACACTATTTGATAGTTCATCTAATTTTGCATTAGAGCTTCATTGAAATGAAGTAATTCATTATACACAATGAAAACATTACAAAAAAGTACTAATGCATGCATGTTGAAGTTGTAGAATGAAGAAATATTCATCATAGCCATCCATCTTGAGTGAAGGAATCTGAAATGAAGATATCATGATGACAAAAGCATAAAAAGCTAAAGTAGAAAGGGAGGGACATCGATTTTTGGGATAGTGAGATATAAGTATTGTAAGGGTATTTTAGTCCGAGTACAACTTTTGATCATATTGTTCTATGAAATAAAATTGAAGGCATATAAAGACAAATTTTGTAATATAAATGCAATAAACATAGAAAAGTTGTGGGATTTGAGAGAGAACCTACTATTTAGGAAAATTCCTCAAACAAAATATTAGGTAAGCTTTTGGTTTTAAGTCCCATATGTCCTAATTTATCTTTAAATTTTTAATAAATATTACTATTAAAAACTGTGGGTGTTAAGAATATGTTAACTTTACAAATCATTTCTATAGAAATTACTCTTCCTTACTTTCTTTTATATATAGCTCATCAAATTAATATGAGTGGCAAAAGTTTTTAGACATTATTGGGCTAAGAAATATTAATAGTAATAAAAAAAAATGCATTTGAATATTTTAACAATTTTTTAAAATAAATTTAAAATCTATTATATTTGCTTTGAGATCAATCTATTTTAATTTTTTATTAATTATTAAAATAATTTTTACTCATCATCAAGCAAATCCCACTATTTAAAGGTCTATCTAAATTAAATTTTAGTCAAAATATTATTATCGATATAATAACACTAAAAATAATAATAACTACTACTATTATTATTGATATGTTACCAAAAATCACATTGATTTGACACAAATCTTAATGCATATTTGAATTGGAAACTGTCAAAATTCAGTTGTGATAATATGAAAACTTATATCATCACATTTATAGTCAAACTGAATGTTTCGAAAATAAGAACCTGATGACACCATAATTGGTCTAATCCGAGCTCAAATTGGCTTGAATCAAATGACTAAAGTTTATTTGAAAGCTTAAAAGTATTAATTGGAGGACAAATTATTTTTCAAATATGACATGCTTATAGTCAAATCGAGCAGCTTGATGAGTCGAATCCAATGAGCCCAAGATCACTCAATTCTGACATTATTAAGGCATTTAAATGCTTGATAAAAGTCCAATGATCAAAGGAATCACTATGTGTCGTCCGATAGAATACTCAAATTTTACCCTGAATCTTCTCCATATTTATTGAGCATGCCACTCCAAAAAATAATAAATAGACCACTTCTTCACATGAGAGGAAGAGAAAAAAAAAAGGAGAGAAGAAGAAAAAGCTCTCAAGCATTTTTCAGCCATCGTCGATGACGACAACCACCAGCTATTGTTGTCGGCAATCACTAGCTATTGCCAACAACCTCCACTATGAATGTTCGTGTAGGTTGTTAAACTTCTAAGAACCAGGCCGAGCCTAACTAAGAGGGGGGGGGGGGTGTGAATTTATAGTTTTTTAAAAAATTCTTTTTTTTTTAAATAAATCTTTTTATACATTTTTTGAAACACTAAAATTTAACCATTTCAACAACGAATGTAGAAGCGAATAAATTAACAATAACAAAACAAATCATAGTTATAACCAAATAGTAAATCACAAAAAAGTGCAAAAAATAATATTCAGAAAAGTAAAAATAATGAACACAACAGAATTTATAGGGTTCAATCAAATCTGACCTATGTTCACTCCTCATAGGCCTCCGCTCTAAGTATTGCACTAAACCTTTTAGTGTCTCTCATTTATCCACCATAGTTAGGCGGAGAAGCCCTTACAAAATCTCTTCCACCAACCTGGTACGATAAAGTACCTTAAATCTTTTTTACCCTCCTGGTGAAGGCAAAGATCTTGAAATCCTTTCTCCCTTTTAGAGATGGCAGAGAACCAAGAATCCCTATACTCTCTCCTATAGTTGGCATAGAACCAATAATCCTTTTACTCCCTCCTGGAGTTGGCATAGAACCACGATCTAGTGCTAAAGAAATTCTCCCCAGAACCATCGAAGAATCAATGTAGAAACTTGAAGAAGATTGGAAGAAACTTTTCTTAGAGTAACCTTGTAAAGCTATCACAACTTCCCCTCACAAGAACTCCCCCTCTCTTCTCTCCCAAATCTCTCCTCAACTCTCTCTCTAAGGTCCCTCTCAAGAAAATTCAACAACAAAAAGATGTCTTACAAGACAATGTAGGAGTTTAAATAGAAAGCCTCCATAAAAGTCCTAAATTTCAACTTGTCGTCAAGGATTATCCCATACGATTAGTACAAAACAACAATGCTAGACAGCACAAATTGTATTGATCTGTAAGATCAGTCTAAGAGATTGTATTGATCGTTGCATACGATCCTGCGATCATCCTGTATGATTAGTTCAAGAGACTGTATTCATCGTCCAGTATGACAAGCAACGATGAGCGTCATCAATATCGTCCCATGCATCTCTTGGGTCGTACTGTATGATCATCCTGTACGATGTGATTAAGCAATTAAATCATAATTAGTCTCCTAATCATAGAATCAATCTATGCTTGATTGTCACAAATCATCTAGTATGATGTATATTATACTATACGATTAGAGCAAAATTTGAATATTAAAATATTACCTAAATTGTGATTGGCGGCTGATTTGTTGATTACAACGGACCGTCCTGTATGATATAGATTGTTTAGTATGATGAGTTTAATCAATCTTAATTATCCAAGGGTGTCCTAATTAGAATTTTTTATTAACTAATTGTCCAATATGATTCATGTCATATTGTACGATTAGTTCAAAAAATAGAAAATCTTCTAACTCACCAACTCACTCCATTGAGTGTGTGTGTGTGTATGTAAGGTTACTCAGCTTAGTATTTACCATATACATGACTTGACTCAAGAAAGGTAAAAATACATTGAAGTTGAAATTACAAACAGATTCAATCATAGTCTATCCAATCTTGAGCTGATTGAAGTTGCAAGTGAACGGTGGACCTGAAATGTTAATGAGCAGTGCAACAAAGTAGATAGGTAAAAAATAACAGTAAGAGAACAATAATGTTTGTTATCATCAAAATCACATTATTTGGACCCAGATTTGCAACACACTAGTTATTACTACAGACAATCATCATCATCTCTATAATATTATCAAGATTTGACCCTGTTGTTGGGTACATTTATCCGCCTATGAACACTTACTTTCTAAAATTTCTCCTGGGAAAATTAAGCTCTCTTGTTGGGCGTAAATATTCGATCTTTGTACTCTTTCTCTTTTTCAATAATGAAGAATGGAATATCTTTGTGTTACTTATTACATAATAGATTTTGCAACAGGACTAGGCCTTGTGGATATTTTCCTTTCTGGGTTTTCCCCATAAAAAGTTTTCTTGTCTTACTATTTTTATATGTTCGTGCTAAAATATATACTCTACCAATTCAACTTTTCTAGCATGTAATAATCATTATTATTGTTATTATTTATAATAGTAGGCTATATAATATGCAAAAGCAAAATTTTACATAATTACAAACATACCGGGGGATCCAAGGAAATGAGAAATGCATGATGATGTCACATGAAATGCCATGGCCGAGAATTCAGCACAAATCACGGTCATGAAAAGCTGGACTTACCTTATCCTTGGCTGGCAATGGCATATCCGAAATCACATTATTAAAGTGATTCGTAACAAAAAAAAAAAAAAAGATTTGTATGTGTCCAAATCAAAATTTTACACGTAACGCTACATTTTTTTTTTTTTGGGACATTTAGGTCATTTAAGGCAAACTCACACGCACAAAACATACACATGGACTCGAACCTTAGACCTCTTAGTTGGAAGTCTAAGCTCTCAACCAATAGGCCAAGGAGAGTTGTGTCACGTAACGCTACATTATAATAATTTCTAATTAAAGGGGAATTTAAAGGTGACATAACATGCCACTGCTCCCTTAATTTTTTGAGAGAGAAAATTATTTTATGCCTTTAAAATTTATTGAATTTATTTTAAAATTAATATATATATATATATATATATATATATATATATATATATATATATATATATATATATATATATATATATATATATATATATATATATATTACTAATCTAGAAATAAATTTAATAATTTTCTAAATTTATTTTGATGCAAATTATATTATGATATATTTTAATATTTTTAATGGCTTTATATACTTATGTGTGCTAAAAAATTTTTGACAATAGAGATTGAATTTTAATATCTTAGCTTTCACAAAGATCCAATACATAGAGATAAAAAGGAATGCATAGAATGCCAGATTTTTTTTCGTGGAAAACTCAAAAATGGAAAAAATAGCAAGACCTTTCCTAGATGAAATGATCATTATATAAATATTTTTACAAGAGTCTATTCCTTCCTTCTGATGGAGAAGATGTGATTACAAATTATATAGTATAAGTTTAAGATTTTATAAATGTGATAACATGTTGGAGATATAGTAATTGAGTGTTGTTCGTCTGGTGATGTTGGCAAATGATAGTGTCAGTCAAACGATATTGTCTGGTGATGTCAGTCTGAAGATGATAGTTGAGCGATGATAATTAGATAATGAAAGTCTTCAATAACAGTCGGACAATGACAATTAGGTGATGATGGTCAGATAATAGCAATCAAGTGACGACAAACAAATAATGATAGTAAAAAAATGACTGTCGAATAATAGTACTGAAGCGATGAAAGTGGTCATCAAGGTTGAGCATCAATCTCTCTCTCACCCAATTCAAGTCAAGGTCCTCTTCATATGGGAAAATAAGATTGTACTTATTGTACTTCAATACCCTTAAAATCAAGTGTTCTTGAGCTTGTTGAATTCATCTCATTGAGTCACTCATTTTAATTCTAAAAATGCAAGAATCAATAGGTCATTTGACCTTCTTAATTAAAATTCCATAGCTTTTAACTATCCTTTAAGTTTTGTATTTGGGTTCACTTGAAATTGGATAGGATCACCTATGTTCTCATCAGGCTTCATCTTATTAAGGCACTCAATTTAATTATAAATTTATTATAGTTAATCTTCTAAATTTAATTTTCAAAATTTTCAAATATTGCATCAAGTTTCGTGCAGATTAAATTGAATTTTCTTGATATATATTAAATATTTAAGTTATTCGTGAGCTTCTGTGGCTTTGTCATGGACTTGGCGAGTTACTGCAGATCTTGGTGAGTTGATTGTCTTTGCCTGCCCTATTTGGCAGCTTGCTTCAAGTAGGCCCAACCCTGACTGAACCAGCATCTTGAGAGATCATTGAGATATTTGGTTGTACGCATAAGATATAAAGACTTTTCTTATTGTATACTGTCGTGCATAAGAACTTCAGCATCATCTACTTTCCTTTATTGTCCTGTAGCTCATAAGCTAATGAATTCTCAAAGCTCTAAAGTAGCCAAACCTCATTATTGTTCTTCTATTATCTCATGGATAATAATTTTGTCCTTATGAAGGTGACTGTCGTTCCCTTCTGCTTCTTATTTATAGATACTAGTTTTATTGCACGTGCATTTAATGCACGTGAAAAAAAAATTAAAAATAAAAATTTATATTTAAATTATTTTAATTATATTTTCACTGGAAAGCCAGTTTATCCAAAATTTCTCACAAGGAACTATCATTTATCCAAGTCTAAGAGAAGATTTTCATATTCCCTTGCTTAAGAGTGATGCAAGCTATAATAAAGGTCCAATATGTTTAACGCCTTCTCAAAATGTAAATTGTGTATTATCATGCTTCCAAATAAAAATATAAGTCATATATAACAATATTTTAGCAATGAGGTCCCATACATAGAGTTCAATAAACTTTCAATCTTGCAAGTGAGGCTAAGGTGAGTAGGAGAAAAATAATCCAACCTCTTGTACGAAATGCTTTAGTGACATTACTTCTAATGCTTTAGAAATTGCTTGTTATTCTATAGCTTGGTGAATTCATCAAATGAACAAAAGAGATGTCAATTGAATAATGAGATAACATAATAAAAATTCCATAAATATTTGTAGACCTTTGTTGGATTGAGTGGAAGTATAAGCCTTTGGCTATCGTCCAGTATTTAATTGAAGAATGCAAGCTAAATAGTTCCGATCAGATAAGAACTATTTTCTTTACTTACTTCCAATAGAAAAGATGTGAAGAAGATTTGCATATTTAAATCACATTTAGAAATTGCATTGTTATAAGTGGGTTTTTTTTTAAATAAATTTTTATAGCTTTTTTATCCAATATGAACATTTGCCAAAAATTGACTCAAAATATTCTACGTTTTCTTTTTGTGAGGGATTAAGTGTGGATAAGTTTACATAAATATTTAAACTTTTTATTATTTAAAATAAAAAAATGACAAAAATAGCAAATGAAAACACTTGTATTAATCTCATTATATTAATGATTTATTTAAAGCCTTATAAGCACTAATATTGTTAGGCACCTAAATTACTTTGATAAATAAATAAGACAAATGATTAAGATAAAAACTTTTAAATAAGCGATTAAAAACAGCACCATTAAGCATCTATGTCTTCCCATGAAATATGTATATTGTCTACTTTTAAACATTCATCTTTTTATCAAATTTCTTATTTATAAAAATCCACCAACGGGCCTACGCGTTAATTCATAAAAAAATTAGTCTTTAAAAGGATCAAATGTCCTCTAATGCTCAAAAAACTACAATTAAAAATCAAAAGAAATCTAAAGAGCTAATGATCCCAACTACAATACATGAAAAAGAGGAAAGAGATTATCATAATTGAGATTATAATAATAAATATTATATAATATTTTATGATAAATTTTTTTGCCCATGATAAACTTTTATAACCTCAAACTAATTAATTAATAAAAAGTGCAGATTACTTACCTTTATTGAAAAGTAGATGCAAACAAACAATATTAAAATTCACTATTAATAAATAATATGTGTCGAAAGTGATTAAAATAAAATAATAAAATTACAATTGTAATATATATTAATGATAATAAAAAAATCAGTATTCTAAATTAATAACACATATTTCATAAGGTTGACGATTTAAAATAATTACATCAATATGAAAAAATATCATGCAAAATTCAATAAATTCTATCTACATAATTAATTACAAAATATACATGCAGTTAAATAACTTTATGTATACTTGTCCATAATGATAGGTTTTTTGGCCAACTAAAATAATAGATAATGAAAATAAATTAGTTTCTTTGATATTAACTGAAAAAAAATACATTAACAAATATGAACAATGATTTTCAAATATGAATTATTTAAACATATAAATAAATTATATGTGTTAGAAAGAAAATAAAATAGCATGATATAATTACAAATTAAATATACTAAAAATTAATTTTCTTAATTTAAGTAATTTCAAGAATATCTATAAAATTTTAAGAAATAATTAAGTATTGTTCCATAAGAATGTCTATAGAAAATCAAAATTTATCAAAAGAGAACCGATATGATCCAATCAACTTCAATGCATGCATATAATTATAATTAAATGCCATTTGTATCAAATTTTCTTAGAATTTAATAGTTATATGCTAAAAAAAAAATTCGACAAATAAATGTTAGTTTATTTTCCGCAAAAATAATTGTGTTGTTTCACCAAATAATTTGAATTGTTTTAAGAAATTTGTAATCATATTTTGTAATTATAAAATGGATATTTTTAAGTAATAAGAAATGTTATTGAAAATACTTTTTTTATTATACATATTTCAATGTATTATTTAGAATTCAATTCTTCTTAAAGTATTTTTTTAATTGATTTAGAGAAGATAAAGAATTTTGACATAATATAACATCATGCATATAATTTTGCATTAATTCAAATAAGATTTGTTTTCTTCTTTTCAATGATTTTCTAAGATAAAAAATGCTTAATTTGGTTATGAAATATTTTCTATTGAAAGCGTTTGTATAATAATAAAGACAACTACTATTATTTGTTTAGAATGAACATAAGTTGTATTACCTCTTAACATATGAGTTAAAACTCATATATATATGCATACCTGAAAAATGGAAGAACAATGAAAGTTGTTGACTACTTAACTCATCTCTAATGCCAAAGATAAACTCTGATCACCATGCTAGTGAAGCTTTTTCTTTTTTCGCTGCTACAAATAAGTTTCGACGATTCCTTCTCCAATTTGGACTTTATGAATGAGTTCTGAAACGTATTTCAGATATTTAATGTGAGAAGTTTCACAATTTAAAGTATAATAATGATTGAGAATACAAAGTGTTGCCTCGAGATTTTAATTTCTAAAATGGAATACCAAGCATTCATCTAATTAATAATGCTAGATGGATGATCATATTTGACATTAGTATTAATTACTCATAATTAATTAATGTGAGTTATCAAATGTATAATAATAAGTGAGAATACAAAGGGTTACACTTATTTATTAATTAACGTTTAATTTGTCAACAATTTCATGCATTTCATGCAATCAATATTTCACGCAATTAAAATATTTTGCTTTCAACAATTAGCTCTTATATAAATGCAATTAAAATTTAAAACGTCATACATTTAATTAAATAAGTTTAAAAATAAATTACATGTATAAATAAAATGAGAATAACTGCAATTAAAATCTTTGGCATTCCAACAATTAGTTCTTACTTAAATGCAATTAAAATGTCATGCAGTTATTAATTAAATGAAACGGATGAAAACTCAAGCATTTAGAAGAATTAAAATCGATTTTGATGAGGTGTATTTAAGGGGCATTAAATTACTTAAGTATTATTTTTTAAATTTATTAATGATTTATAATACAATGAAGGGACAAGATAATTAAAAAAAAAATGAATGGCCAAGATTTACTATGGGTGGAAACTCAAGTCCCTTTTATAATAGTAGTATAGATTAGCTGATTACATGATCTTTATGCAGGTCACATGAGAAAAGTAATAGGCCCACGATGTAAGATAGTGGAGTTCTATTGGGACAGCTTTTAATTGTCTTTTTTTTTTTTTTTTCAAATAACAATCAAAATTTTGTTTGCTTATTATTTACTTATTGCTTTTTCGTTAAATTTTAGAGAGAAAAATTGTTTTTTGCAACAATAGTAGTTGTTGTGTCCTGGAATATTCGTGACGGTAGAGAAATATAAAATTTAACGTCTTAGCGTTAAACGAAAATCCAGCACGCAATCAGATAAAAGAGATGGTCTAGCATTTATAAAACATCATGATTTTTACGTGAAAACCCCCTTAAAAAGGGGAAAAATCATGGGGGCCTAGCCTTGTTTGAATAAATCCACTTGTATTTTCAGTTGATTACAAATGAGGCCCTTTTTTGGGGGAAGGCCTTAGCTTGATGTACATCTTATAGAGTACATTACATAGTGGGAATATAAAGAATCGTTGTTGATGTGTTTGTTTGGTTGGAAGGATTGTAGTCGATGGGCGACGTAAGTCGAAAGGATCGGAGTCGGCGGGCGGCGGAGATTTGTAGGATCGTAGTTGGCGGGCGACATATGTTGGCATGATTGTAGTCGGCGGACGACAGGGGTCGGAAGGATTGCAGTCGGTGGGCGACATAAGTCAAAAGGACCAAAGTCAGCGGGCGACGGTGCTCGGAAAAATTGTGTCAGGTTGAAGTCCAACAATGGAAAGAAATCCAACATCAGATAGATGTCCGGCGAAAATCTAACAATGGGCAGAAGTTTGGCGTCGGGTACGAGAGGAGGTATGGTGTCGGGTAGAAGTCCGACGTCAGTCGGTGGCCGGGGAGAATTCCGGCGTTAGATGGTATTCGAGCAAAACTCCAGAGTCACTTGGAGATCGGACAGAATTCCGGCGTCGCTTGGAGATCTGGCTGTGTTTCGGTGTCACTTTAAAGTTGGGCGGAACTCCAGCGTCCCATGGAAGTTGAGCAGAATTCCAGCTTCCTGTGGAAGTCTTGCAGAATTCCGGCGTCTCGTAGAAGTCGGGCAGAATCTCGGTGGTGGTCGATGAGGAGTTTCTTTCCTCCTACTCGTCTCTTCTTCTTCTTCCTCTTCTTACTTGGGTCCCCTCTCAAGAGAAATGAGGGGCTATTTATAGTTTTTTTAGGATGACATGATCCGTAAATAGGAAGAGAATTAAGGGCAAATGTGGAGTGATTCAGATGGACGGCCGATATTGAATCCCTTGATCGTGGATCATTTGTTAGACATTTGAATGTCTTAACGATATCAGAATTCAGAGATCTTGGCCTCGTTGTATTCGCCTTGTCGAGCCGCTTGATTCAACTATAAGCATGTCATATTTAGAAACTGTTTAGTAATCCAAATTATGGATTGAACCTTCCGAATGTGCTTCGGGTCTTCGATTTAGACCCATTTTAGATTGGATTGAGTTGATTTGGTGTCGTTGGATTCCTATTTCCGAGATGATCAATTCGACTATAAGTTTGCTGAAATCGCAGTTCAGATGATCCTAGATTTAATTTTTTAAGTTTCAAACTTGATTTTGCCTGGAGATTCATGCCCGATCAAGATAATTTTTTGATGACATATTAGTAGTGAAGTTGTTTTCTCTATAACAACTTCACTACTAATTTTGTAAAACACTGCAGCTATCTCAAACAGGATAAATTATTCTGTGCGGAGGCCGAACGCAACTCTACATCCAGATGCGAATCAGGTATAGTCACGTTAGTGGTACCGAGCTGCGGTTCCGAGGAGTACCGAGTTATGGTACCTTGCAAAGAGGTGATGTAGCATATTTTGATTGATCTTTAAACGGGATTTGGGGTCCGTACAAAATAATTTTTCCTCAAACAGATCCTAAAATTGAAGAAGTCTATACCTTTGTGCTTAATAAACTACCTCACAAGCTTCATTGCAATAAGAAGTCCCAAAAACATTAGTATTAACTCCTTCCTGTTGTTCAATGTGCTTCTCTCTGAAGCAGCCTTTTGAAATTTTTCATTCTGAATGAAGGTAAACTCTATGAAAAATCAAAAATCGATGGACACACAAAGCACCTATGTAAGAAAATTTCATAGAATTAAGATTAAACCTAAAATTTATAAACCTTGATGCTGACATGCATGTTAGATTCATGTGAAGATTTTATGCAATAATTTCAAAGCAGCCAATTCAGAAGCACGATCCTCCAAATACTTGTCTGAGGCAACTCGCTAGTTCAACTTCAACATGAGGAGTTAGCTTTTCATCCACAAAATAATGGTAAAAAAGATATCTTAGCAACTTTATTTGAGTAGTTCAATATTTTTTTGGGGATATTTAGACTAATTAAGGCAAAATTACACACTCATCATATATGCAAAACTCGAACTCAAAACTTCTTATTTGATAGTCAAAGCTCCCAACCAACAGACCAATATGAGCTGCAGGAATAGACAATCTTAATGTAGCCCTTTTTGTTATTTATACGTCTATTTTTTAAATATAAATAGTAGTTAATTATTTTAATCGTTGAGGGCTAAAGATTATGAAGTTGAAATATAGGAGCTATTTTTCTCTCATTCTTAGAAATATATCTTTCTTTTTCCCCACAATTATATTCCCTTTAAGCTCGATTTGACTCATCTTGTCTAGTCTAATGAGTTTGATTAAATTCTCACTAATCCTATACTCCTAAGAGAATTCTTTAACAATAAGCCCCCTTCTCTCTCTTTCTTGCTCAATAAGATACTTGCCACAAATTAGGCCCTTATTGCCTATCACTAGGCATTTTTTAATTAAAAAAATTTACTATATCATATAAAAATAATAAAAAATTGTTCTCTATATTTACCAGCTTGAAATGCCCTCAAAATGAAGATTTTTATATACTTAAGCTTTGGACATATGTTTTAAGAAACAATAACTCATTGTATAATATATATACATATGACAAATGATTTAATAAAGACTAAAACCTATGCTATTTCAATGAAATTGACATGCACTCAATACAATCGTACCTGAGCCATTTACACAAATAGGTCTGAAATCCAAATTCGATCCTGACCCTGAACCGACCCTACCCAGACTCGGGTCAACTTGTCTCGACATGCTGGCCCGATTGGACGAGGCGAGCGGTCTGCAAGCACGAGGCGCGAGGCTAGCGGTCTGCAAGCACGAGGCGCGAGGCGAGCCAGCGAGGCAAACAAGTGCGAGCACGAGCGAGTGTGTCAGTGTGTGAGTGCGTGCGACCGTGCTAGCGTGAACGCGATCCAGATTCAGGTCAATTCCAGGTTGATTTCGGGTTTTCGTGTTGAACGGAACCCAACCCGAAATTGGAAACGAGTCATAATACGAAACTAAAACCTGTCCCATTTTCCAAATTGTCAAATTCTGATCGGATTTTTGAGTCATGTCAAATGTTGACTGTGACGTCCCAAACATCAATAGTGAAAGGATTCGTCGTCTGACATTCTTTTTCTTCTTCTCTTTTTTTTTTCGCAGAACAATACAGACATCCAGAAATGATAATTGCATTACAGAAAATAAATACATCAAAATACTATAATTCACATTTCAGCATTTCATATACACAGTCCAAAATAACATGTACATCCAAAAGAACATGTACAATAGGCACTCGGGCTACAAAATGATGCGAGAACCAAAAACTACGAAAAGACTATACTAGCATCTGAAAGAAGCTTCACGCAGGAGCCTCTACACCTGAAATCATTAACCACATATAATGAGCTTAAATAGCCCAGCAAGTCACCAAAGCCTACAACTGAAATCAAAGCACAATACGAAAACAATATGCATGTCAACCAATCAAATCAATAACAGTCACATACACATGATTATTGAATTGATGCAGGTATGGAAATCAATACATAAACAGTAATCAATGTAGTAACGAAAATCAGTGTATAAATAATAGTATCCAAAATCATCAGTGATATAATCAGTGAACAGTAGAAAATCTATAATGTTCAATAAATCAGTACGTGCATCAAATCTCTACAGAAGTCGTCTAATCTATCCCATCAGTCTATAACATCAGTTGAATCAATGAAGTGGAATCGTATCATAGTATACCAACATACACTTGCAAACTCCAATTATTTATCACTTGCTCAATTAATCATATGCAACACAGAAATCAATATCACGTGCTCAGTGAATCACATGTCTCTTGCTCAGTATATCAGTGCATAAAGTTAGTACAGTGAATCAGTAGCAGCAGTGTATGTATCAATATCAATAACAATCCAATGACGACATGAATGATTATGTTATAATAGTGAAATCATGTAGTAGCAGTAAATCTGGACAATAACAATAAATCCTCAGTAAATGAGTCAGTACTAGTAAATCCGTCAAATCAAATACGATTAACATCACTCAATCATATCAATAGAATCAATCAGATCAATAAAGAAACCACTTCCAGTCAATAATGTCAAACGGTATGAAATCACATAAAATAATTAATTCAATACATCGTAAGAACAGTTGAATTAAATCAATAATAACTATTAAAATTAATCAATACAGTAAAATCATATTCTAGATCACGTGCTCGGTAAATCACATGAATCACATGTATCAGGGTATCACATGTATCGATTAGTATTCGGTGTATCACGTGCCATAAGATCAATGCAATGAATCAGTAGTATTAGTGAATCAGTAAAATCGGTGACGGTATCGATATCTGTAGTATCAATGAATCAATGGTATCAATAAGTCTATAGTATCGATGAATCAATAATATCGGTATCCATAAGATCAATGAATCAATGAATCGATGCAACGACAGAAAACTCATAAATCCGTACAGAATTTAGATAATCACAAAAATCGTATATAATCAAATGAAATAAGATATTCAGATACTTGATTAGAATCAAACAGCTGATACAGAAGAACTGAATATATTTCAAACAGCAGAATATTCAAGTCAGATTTTGCAGAACCAACAAAATCGTACATAACAAACAGAATCATACATAATAAACGGAATCGTACAGAACAAACAGAATCATAAAGAATAAATGGAATCGTTCAAAACAAACAGAATCATATAGAATAAACGGAATCGTACAGAACAGACGGAATCATACAGAATAAATAGAATCGTACAGAACAAACGGAATCATACATAACAGAATTCAAATCATAAAAGCACATTTCACATAACAGATATCAGCTTCCCAGACCTTGATAGAATATCAACGGATTATGGCCTCTTATGCCTCCCTTCCCTGACACTGACAGAATCTCAACGGATTTTGACCCCTTATGTCTCCCTTTGTGCTTAAAGCACCAGAATAGAACATATATACAGAATTTTCAGAATAGAACATGCTTTCAAATAATGTTCAGAACAGAACTTTCTTTCATATAATTTTCAAAACAAAACTTATTTTCACATAACAGATATCAGATTCCCGGACCCTGACAGAATCTCAACGGATTCTAGCCCCTTATGTCTCCCTTTGTGCTTATAGCACCATAACAGAACAGATATTCAGAATTTCTGGAACAGAACTTATTTTCACATAACAGATATCAGATTCTCGGACCCTGACAGAATCTCAACGGATTCTGGCCCCTTATGCATCCCTTCCCTGAAACTGACAAAATCTCAACGGATTCTGACCCCTTATGTCTCCCTTTGTGCTTAAAGCACCATAACATAACAGATATTCAGAATTTCCGGAACATAATTTATTTTCAGATTTCAGAGCTCATTTCAGATTTCTCAAACCCAGACAATGGAATCACATAGGATTTCGGCCCCTTATAACTCTCTTTGATAGCATGCACACACCAAAGCATTCAAATAAAAAAAATTGGATTTCGTCAGAAAATTCGTCAGCGGCATAACAACAGTATACGGAATTTACACAGAATTCATATATTCAGAAAATTATCAAATTACGAGAAATCGTGTAAAACAACGTTACAAAGCTTTTCTTATACTGAAGCAATATTTTTCAACAGTCAGATAATTTTCTGTTCGACAAAAAGCGCACATAACTCAAAATATCTGGTAAAAATCTTCCAGAAAATACTCAAATCGTACAAAAACATCAGTTCAATAACATACCAAAAATTACGAGGTAAAAGTTTCATCAATACAAAGATATGCAAGAATTTCGGCAACGGAAACACAAAACTGAGCAGAAAAATACCAAAATTTGAAATCTTTGAAATCAGAAATAGGATTCGGATTCCTTACTGCGAGACAAACAATTCTTTCAATAGCGGCGTCGGACGAAAAGCGCACCGCGAGCTCCAAAACCCAACTTTTTCCTTTCTTTCCTTCTCTTTCTCTCTCTTCAAAAATCATTCAAAATATCTGAAATCCGATACTTATCAAGCAGGATTGTCCAGGACGATGCCCAGATCATCCCGGGACGAACTCCTTTGGACACAGATCGTACAGACGAAATTAATCCAATTTGTTTCGTCCCTGGACGATGCTCTCGGGTTCAGTTCGTCCCGACAGTTCGTCCCGACTGTTCCAGGTTCGTACAGACGAAACATGCAGATTTCTTCACAATTTCTTCAGTTCGTCCCGTACTAAGGCCAGTTCGTCCGGGACTAACAGTACTAAAAAAATCAGCTTCAGAGGGGTCTTACATTGACACCCCTGGTGAGAATAGGGTTCAAAGTCCTTAAATTTGTTTTGAAATTTATTTAATATTAACTATCTATATACTGCACTATTCTTAAACCTATAAAAAAAATTTAAGACTCCTCACCAAAATCATAGTCACCATATCCTTATAGCTAGCATTAATTTTGCTAATTAAAACTCACATGAATATGTTAAAGAACAGTATACACTAAAGAACAAATTTAATATAAGTGATTTCATTTCAGAATTTCTTAATAGCTTCTAACATACTAAAAAACTAAACAAATTGACACACCATTTGCTTTCTTCATGAAAAATATGCCCAATTTGCTTTCTTCAGTAGAAAAAAAAAAAAAAAAAAACTTAATTTCCTTGCACACAGGAGATTGATGTTTAAACATCTTGTCTTTCCTCTCAAGTTCCAAACTTCAATCATAAAGTTCAAGCCTCCTGGTAAAACCTCCAAAATTCAATTAACCATTCAAAAATTCATATAATATAAACTTTCAAATATCAATCATAAGATTCATGCCACCTGGTTAGGCCTCATAAATTCTAGCAATCCTCCAAAGATTCAGATTATAAAAACTTTCTTTCTTTCAGATATCAATCATTAGGATTCAAGCCAGCTGGTTACAGCTCAAATTTTCTGCTATCCTTTCAAATTTTCAGATAATAGAAACAAAAGCTGTTAGCTGGTCAGTTCCATCAGAAAATGCATGAGTACTGGCTTTTGCAAAGGTTGATGAAAGATACAGTCTAAGCTTTAATATATATATATATTATCTTCCCCTCGAATTTCCATTAAATTTAGTGTAGAGGGCATGCATGCATGACTTGCATGAGCTTATCTGAGTTGACGTGCTTTGCTTGAAAGCCTGCCAAAAGGAGGAAGAAGCTTTATAAGAGATATTATCAATGAATAAATCACACAACTCCCCTTGGCCTATTGGTTGAGAGCTTAGGCTTCCAACTAAGAGGTCCAAGATTCGAGTTCATGTGTATGCGTTGTGTGTGTGAGTTTGCCTTAAATGGCCTAAATGTCCAAAAAAAAAAATGAATAAATCGAATGAAGCAATGACGAGCAGATAAGTACTGACGTCAAGCTAAGCCACCTGTTATGTCTGGCGCTACTCTTTGATTCTTCCTTCAGAGCACAGTGCACCACTTTGTAAGTTGGTGGCTATGTATTAGCTAGGGGTGCAGCTGAGTCAAGCCGACTCGTGAGCTGGTTAGAGCTTGACTCGTTAATGAGCTCACAAGTCGAACTTATCGAGTTCACGAGTCGAGCTTGAGTAGAAATTCGAGCTCTTTTAATTTCTATAATCGAGGTCAAATTCGATCCAACTAAAGCTGAGCTTGATTGATCATGAGCAGGCTCGGATGCCTGGTGGTAACCCGAAATATCGGGCAAGATTTAAGAAGACGAAAGGCGGGAATGTGAAATGTATGGAGGGAACGTGGATGCCTGGCAGGAACTCGAGTTGGGACGCCGAATGGAGTTCAAATGTGGGCGTGCATTGAGGGAGTTCGGACTTTGGACGTGGGAGTCGGCAAGATAGAGGTTAGATGCAGTTATGCAGGACAGAGGTTGGACACGAGATGTGGGATGCGGGATGGAGCTAGGACACGGGCGTGCTGGGATGCTGAAGCGGATGCTATGGAGCTTGAACATGCCGCTCGAAAAGCTCATTTAAATGGCACGAGCCAAGCTCGAGCTTGGCTTTTGAGCTTGAGATTTGGCTCACTAGTCGAGGTCGAGTTAGGCGAATCAACTCATTTGCTCCCCTACTTTGTATTTATTGAAAATTTCTGTTTGAAAATGCTAACATATATTATGCAATCATTTTGATTATGCCTTTGTTGAGGGCTACGTTTGCGTTATCAACAAGTATTCTCCTAGATGATTTATATCTATATATGCATATTTTTTTTCTCTTCATGATTGTTATGGATGCCCTTTCATATCTTCTTAAGATATGATTTGATTGGGCTTTTTCACCTCTACTAATAATTCTTTGCATGAAATGCCTTACAACGATTATATGGATAACATTTGGGTAGTTAGGACAAAGTTGATTGCTTCTCTTTTGGCATTTGGTCACTCTCTTGAAACTTTTGTTAGTGTTGGTGGCCTTCAAGCAAACCAATAATTAACTTCATCGATCATCTTCTTTATATCTTTTATGGATCCCATGCCATGTCATGTCTTGTTTTAATAAAAATTATATTATGATGGAGAATTCATCTAGTCGGATATGATAATATGGTAATTTAGATTTATTTATTTAAGGGATAAATATTTTTATATATTAACATTACTTATTTATTTAAGAGATAAAATTTACATCAGTTGGTTCATGTACATAGTATGAGATACAAAAATTGATGAGCTATCTATGACAACATCAAGATAATATGAATAGAGAAGATATATAATCATTCAAAGGAATATATATATATATATATATATATATATATATATTGAGAGAGAGAGAGAGAGAGAGAGAGAGAGAGAATAAAGAAAAAATAATTATAATTTGATAAGCTAATGGGTTACTATCCTTCAATCAAATTCGGATTATGACAGTAATTTTGTAAATATTATTATATTAGAATGATTGTGGAGACTTTGTTGTTTTGATGTGATTCGCATTTTTCATACTAGTGCACATTTATAGGCATATGTAACAAAAATATATTAATAGGTATATATTATTCATATTAGAGAAATAAAAGATGATATAGTAGATCAATAAAATTCATTTTTTTTTATCCCAATGGTGATATGTGCCAACATGTCCATTTGCACATATAATATGTTTTTTTTTTATTGGTTAAAACCCACAGAGGGGCCTACGCGTTAATATAAAAAACAGGTTACAGAATCCTTAGGGGAAACCGTCAGCTCACTACTGCTCAAAAGAGCTACAAAATAATTGAAAATAATACCTACGAGCCAATAGTTTCCACTATCAAAAAAGTACAAGGACCCTAAGAACATGGTAAAGATGCTAAAAACCAGCATCCAAAAAAGAAAGACCATTAAATAAACTTGATGCACCGTCCTTGTGCCAAAATTGTTGAGGACCTGTATCCTCTGCAAAAAAGAAGAAACAAAAGAAACACAACTGCGAACAGAAATAGTATTAGTGACACAACTAATACTGCAAAAAGAAGGCCAAAAATAATGATTAAAATTAACAGGAAACACTCGAGAGGCCCTGGAATGCAGCAGAGGAATTCATCACCTGAAAGGCATAAGAGTTTAGGACAATAACAGGAATCACAGTGGTACTGAAAAAAAAAAAACAAAACTAAGAAATACATAAGGGACAGCAGGCACGAAACACTCCACCAGAAAACCTACAGCCCAGAACCAATGTCAGCAAAACAGACTAGAGAGGCAAACTTACAAACTTGCAATAAAACCTCCAGCAAAACAAATTCCAAAAAATACATATGCCAGAAACTCAGCCCGAACCAAGAATGGAAGGCATCAAACCTGAAAACAGCCACGGCTTGGAGCAATCCCCACAAAGGGAAACAGATGGAGACAGCCACAGCAAACACAAGCCAGAAGAATAAATCCAACCAAACAAAAAACAACCAATTACCTAGAAACATAAGGGATACCCAACTGATCATAGTGTAACACACCTTTAAGATGAAACGGGATAGAAGAAAAAACATAATCGGTGAAACCATCCAGGTTACAGCCTAAATTAGCAAGCCAAGTAGCTGCAGCATTAGCAGATTTGTCAATAATATTAAAAGAAGAATTAATGAAGATATGAAGTTTCTTAATATCCCTCACAACATAAAATAAGCTTGGATTACAGCCTCTTTCCTCAGAATTCTGTAAATAGAAGATGTCAATACCAGCATTGATCTCAATAATCAAGGACAAAATATTAAGAGGAATGCACAATTCGAAGCCATAAAGAATAGCCATACAAACAACATACTCCATATTGCCATTCATAATAGGACTCGCATAAGCAACCACCAAAATACCATTAGAATCCCTGATCAAGCCACGACAACCACCCGTTTTATCAGCAAAACACCCATGGACATTAAGCTTAAAATGATTGACCATAGGCTTAATCCAAGGAATGGCCTTAATAGCAGCAGGATTGCCCGGCTTACACAACCCAAAGAAAGAAGCTAGGTGAGAGTAGTTCTTAAAGTTCTTAACATAAATTAAATTAACTGCCACCATAGCTAAAACTTTCTCTTTAACCTTGTGAATAATATTAAGGTGGTTCATCATGACACCATTAAACAAAGCATTGTTTCTTTCCAGCCAAATGTACCACAAAACCAGAGCAGGGATGGTATTTCTAATATTGCCTTTATCCTCAACAAACTAATCCTTCAAAAAAGCCTTAAGAGGCAAATGAGCATTAAAAATGTTTAAATGGAAGAGGTCATCAAAGAAAACCCACGTCTTAATAGCCACAGGACCCGAGATAAAAATATGATGCAAAGTTTCAGAATGGAAACAACATTGGCATTTAGAAGCAAATGAAAAACCTTTTTTCATAAGATTATCAATGGTAGGAAGAAATTTATCTAGCAATCTCCACATAAAAACAAAAATAGTCTTAGGGATATTCTTGTGCCAAATATTAGAATAAATCTTCTCAAAAGGCCTTTTACTTTTGAAGGACAGCCACACATGCTTAATATGGAAAGCCCCATCATTAGAGCAATCACACATATATAATCACATTTTTAGAATTAATATTAAAACTTAACGAAAGAATCCTGTCAATAATATAGCTAGGAACAAAATTCGAAAGCTTGTCCACATCCCAACCGTTATCTTTAAAAAAGAAATTAACTTCCAGAGAATCAACATAAGAGGTATTAAGTAATAAATCAATAGAGTCCTTACCAAGCCATTTATCCTGCCAAAAAAGGATATTCCCATTTCCAAACACCCAGAAGATAATGGAATCCATCTCCCATTTAAGCTTACACAAACGTTTCCAAATTTTAGAATCACCAGACTTAACCGACAAAGTAGTGGGGTGAAGATCCCCACAGTACTTAGCATGCATAAATTGAGCCAATAGATTCTCTTTAGAATGAAAATTAAACCATAATTTAAAAGAAAAAGCCTTAGCCATGTCAGATAAAGACTTGCAACCAATACCACCTTCTTCAAACACACCACAAGCTTTATCCCAAGAAGACCACAAAATTTTAGAAGTAGAATTATAGCCCTTCCAAAAAAACTTATTAATAATCTTATCGAGCCTATCACAAACTGCTTGCGTAGGAAGTAAGGTTTGAAAAATATACACAGGTAAAGCACAGAGGACACTTTTAATTAAAGTAATACGACCACCAAAGCTCGGGAACTTAGAGTCCCAAGATAACAGTTTGTTATGCATGGAGTCAATTATACCATCAAATAAAAAAGAATGTTTTCTGCCTTTAAACAAAGGGACACCAAGATACTTAATAGGCAAATTCGTGTGGGTAAACCCAGTAGCAGCTTTGATAGAACGAATGCGATCATTAGAAATGCTTTATAAGTAATAAAAGTGCATTTACTTTTACTAAAAGAGAGACAACTAATTAATTCAAACAAATTGAGAAAATATATAATTTTCTTAACTCTATTAATATAAGCATTAGAAAACACAATAAAATCATTTGCAAAGCAAAGATGAGATAATTGAAAGCCTCCCAAAGTCCGATAATAGAGAGTGGGATTAAGGTGAAATAAATTAGAAATACCTCTAGATAAAAATTCCGCCGAGATGATGAACAGGGCAGGGGAGATAGGGTCTCCTTGTGTAATCCCATGAGAGGACTTGAAGAAACCATGGTTAGCACCATTCAAAATAATAGAAAAATAGACATTCTCAATACAATTTTTAATAAGAGAAATGAAAGAATAATTAAAACCAAAACGCTCCAACATAAAATAGATGAAACTCCAACAGATATTGTCATAAACCTTGGCAATGTCAAGCTTCAAGATCATATTACCACCCCTAACTTTAACATCTAAATCATGAGAAAATTCTTGCGTCAACAGGATATTTTCCGTAATAGCCCTACCTTTAACAAAGCCCATTTGAGAAGAAGATATAACTTTAGGTAACACAGTAGATAAACGATTAGACAAAATCTTAGACAGCAGTTTGTTAAAAAAAGTACAAATACTTATAGGCCTAAAGTCATTCCACGATTGAGTAGTAGTACACTTAGGAATAAGAACAAGAGAAGTGCACATAAAAAATTTAGGAACATGGTTACCCTCAAAAAAATTGATAATAGCATTAAAAATATCATCACAAATAATATGCCAGCATTTTTGGAAAAAAAGGGTCGTATAACCATCCGGGCCGGCAACAGAATCGCTATTCATACCAAAAACCGTATTTTTAACCTCATCAAAAGACGGAGCCGAGGACAGGAGGGTATTTTCATCATTAGAAATAAAGCTAGGAATAAAAGAATGATCCAGAGCAAGCATAGGGTTAAAAACTTAATTAAAATGGTTCTTGAAATGACTCACAGCAAGATTAGCAATCTCAATAGTATCATTAGAAAAGGAGCCATCATCTCTTTGAATATTGGTAATGCTATTTTTAGCCCTTTTCCTCTTAGTTAAAGCATGAAAATACCTAGTATTACAATCACCCTCAAGCAAGTGCTTGGCCGTAGCTTTTTGCTTCCAAAAAGTCTCTTCATGAGCTTGAAAATTAGAAAGATCATGTTTATATTGATTAAGCAAAGACAAATTCACATCAGATGGGTCAACTTGATAAGCATTCTCATTAGAAACAACAACTTGCTCAGCATGCAAAATGTTGGCAAAAAGATTTTTAAAAGAATTACGATTCCACCAATTGAGAACAACTTTCAATCTCTTAAGCTTAAACCATAACCTTTTCATACCAACAAAAGAATTGTCAGGAAAAAGGGGAGCTGTCCAATTCTCCCTAACAACCCCAAAGAAGGAATTGTTAAGAAGCCACATATTCTGAAATCTAAAGTGGGATGAAATATTGATACGATTATTGTTAACATTCAACAGTAAGGGAGAATGATCTGACCAAGTTCTACTCAGATGCATTACATTACTAGAAGCAAAAGTATTAATCCAAGAATCATTGAAAAATGCACGATCAAGCCTTTGCCAAAGGTGCCCCCTAATCCAAGTAAAATTATTTCAAGTATACCCAATATCAATCAAGTTGCAAGTAAAAATCATGTTGTTGAAATCAGCCATCGAACGATGAGAGGGAGTAGAGCCAGCAGATCTCTCAGTAGAAGAAGTAATGGCATTGAAATCTCCACCCACCATCCAAGGTAAAAAACAAATAATATTAAAATCAATAAGTTGCTCCCATAATTGCTTTCTAATATAAAGAGAAGAGGCAGCATAAATAAAAGACGCAAAGCACTGAAAATTAAATGCTTCAATCCTACTATGAAGCACCTGATTGAAATCACCAACCACATCAACTTTAATCGGCACTTTCCAAAGAACCCAAATTTTATTCGAAGTATTAGAGACAGCATTATCAAAACCAAGAAACCGAGAGGTACTCACAAGCCTAGAAACCGAAATAAGAGGTTCCAACAAAACCAACACAGAGATATTATGAATACGACACAAATTTTTAACACGGATCTTAGAAGAGAGGAAACCAATGCCCCTAACATTCCAAATTATAGTAGTAAACATAAAAAACCAATTAATGAGAAGCATTTGAACGAGTATTCTTAGGGGTGTTTCTAAGAGGTTGTATTGTAACATGCTTGGGTTTTCAACCCTTTTTATTCTGAACTTTAATGTAAGTAGTATCAATATCATCAGAAGCAAAACACTTAGAGGCAGTCATGATTTCATCAGTGTCAGAAATGTAATCACTATGATAATTAGAAGAAGATAAAGCCTTACCATCATCACGAAGATGTGGTTCATCATCCACCATAAACCTACCATCTTCATCACCAGATTCATAGTTGATTCTCTCCCCAACCAAACGGGTAGAGGTAGAAGCCAGATTAAGAACCAAAGCAATAATTTCTCCCTCCTCACGGCCAGGAGAATTTACCTCCTGATTGCTTGCAAGCAATTGTAAATCCTCATTAGCAACCATTTCCATATCCTGATCATTAGGCAGTTCAATATTACAATTAATATTAAGCTTAAGTTGTAAAACATCAGAATTTGAAGGATCCACATTATGCACAACTATAGCAAGATTATCATCACAATTAGTAGAGACAAAATTATCTAAATTTAAAGGTGGCAGAACAGTAGAAAAGACTTCCTCTGAGGGAGGATTCACAACCATAACATCCTCATTTAAAGCATTCTGCGGTTGATCCACAATGTTAACATCAATATTAGGAGCAGTTTTACCTATAGGATCGGAATCATTTGAATTTTTCAAAATGTTTTTCTCAGCACGCAAATTGGGATTTTTCCGTAAACATTGATTCAATTCGTGTCCATGCATTTTACAAAAAGAACAAAAAATTGGTAAGTTTTCAAACTCAACTTTTTGGAAATAACCTTTCATTTCGGAAACAATCCAGATTTCAGTCGGGTGCTTCTTCGAAACATCCAGCTCAACCAAGACCCTAGCCACAGAAGGACGAGAGACAGAAGCAGTGGCTTGGTCTGTCTGTAAGGGGCGACCGAAGATTGAAGCTAATCCAAACAGTATTTGATGATTAAAAAAATGTAAGCGTAAGTTAGGAAATGAAATGAAAACCGGTGCTATAGGTGATTCTTCGCGCACATCAAAATCCGGAGTCCATTTTAGAAGACGCATTTGACAAGCCTGAATATAGTAAGATCACCTCACAAAAATTCGGCTATAGTCAAAATCGTTAGCTAACTGGATCACAATATGCCTCTGATCCAATAAACCCACATGAAAAGAGACCGAAAGCTTAAGACTAACAAAAAATTTCCTGATAACAACCAGATTCGGCCTACGCAAAACAAATTTCCCAACTAAAGTTAATGCATACGGGGCAACTAACGTACAGGTCAACAACCGAATCCTCAAAAAGAAGAGCAGGACATCCTTTAAAAGAAGATTGCACAAAAGACACTATAGGATTAGAAGAAGAAGATCTAGCCAGAACATCTCGAAAGGATCGAGATTTACCATCAAAAGATGAAGATACAGGGTTAGATGACGACGGGGTCATCATCTTCCCGTAAAAGGAAACCGCAAAAACCACCAAAACGAAACCCTAAACAAAAACAACAGCAAGGGAAGGAAACCAAACCGAAACCAGCACGCAAAACCAGCCAGGAGGGCCAGACGCACGCACGAGAAGGAGAAAACCTAAATCGCCCAGAAAGCACCTCCGAGAGCAAGAGAGATGTTGCAGAGCACATATAATATGTTATATGTATAATATGGAGGAACAATTTCCATATGACAATTCATATAATATTCTATTTAGGAAATTATATGTTAAAAATAAGGGTATATAAATATGAACATTTTAAAATAGTAATATATATAATATGCTTATAGACAAATGCACATATGTAAATAATCTTTGTGTGTGTGACATAATAGTAAAAGAGTAAATTATATGCAGTTCATCAAACATAGTTTATGACAAAAGAACAATTTCTATGTTATATAGTTCAAAATTAGGGTGATAAGATTGTTAATATTATAAGTGCTTATGCTCCTCAAGTAGGTTTGGATATGAGTTCTAAATTAAATTTTTGGAATGACTTAGAAGAATTAATACAAAAGATACCTCTTGAAGAAAGAGTTTTTATTGGAGGAGATTTAAATGGACATGTTGGTAGAGAGGTAGATGATTTTAAAAGCATTCATGGTGGCCATGGATTTGGAACGACGAATGAAGGTGGCAAGACCATATTGGATTTTTGTTTAGCTTATGATTTTTCAATTGTTAATACCTTATTTAAGAAAAGAAATGAGCATCTCATCACTTATAAAAATGGATATAGTACAACACAGATTGATTATTTTCTTATTAGAAAACTAAATTGTTTAGATTGCAAAGATTGTAAAGTTATTCCGAGTGAAAATTTATGTACCCAACATCGATTATTAGTTTTGGACTTTAAGATAAAGGGGCATAAAATAAAAAATAAAGTAAAACGATTTTCTAGGATTAGATGGGAGCATTTAAAGAATATTAACAAAATTATTTTTAGAAATAAGATTTTAGATCTTAAGATTTTGTCTGTGCATGAGGATGCTAATATTATGTGGGAAAAAGTGGCTAGTGATATTAAGAATATTGCAAAAGATATCCTTGGAGTATCAAAGGGAAAAGCTCATAATAGTAAAAGTAGTTGGTGGTGGAATCCAAATGTGCAAGAAAAGATTAAAAATAAGAAGCTTTGTTATAAAAATTGGTTTAATTTTAAGAATTCTGATAATTGGGAAATATATAAAGTGGCTCGTAAGGATGCTAAGAAAGCAATATGCGATGCAAAGACATTAGCTTTTAGTGATTTATATAATAGATTAGATACTAAAGAGGGAGAAAGATATATGTATAAGTTAGCCAAACAAAGAGATAGGAGTAGTAAGGATTTAGTTCAAGTGAAGTGTATTAAAGATGAAGATCAAAAAATACTTTTCTTAGAAGATGATATTCAACAAAGATGGATGAGATATTTTGCTAAACTTTTTAATGAAGATTGTGAAAATAAGATTGACTATAATGACCTTAGCACCCTAAATGAAAATAAAGATTTCTGTTTTTATCGGCGTATTAGTAAAACTGAAGTTAGAGAGGCTTTAAAGAAAATGAAGGGTGGAAAAGTTGTTGGACCTGATGATATTCCAATAGAGGTGTGGAAATGCTTAGGAGATGAAGGAATTTCATGGCTTACTAAACTTTTTAATACTATTTTGAAGACTAAAAAGATGCCAGATGAGTGGAGAATGAGCGTGTTAATTCCTATTTTTAAAAATAAAGGTGATGCACAAGATTGTGCGAATTATAGAGGTATTAAGTTAATGTGTCATACTTTAAAACTTTGGGAGCGAGTTATGGAGCATAGGTTGCGACGTGATACTAATGTTTCTCAAAATCAATTTGGTTTCATGCCGGGTAGGTCGACTATGGAAGCCATACATTTATTAAGAGGTTTGATGGAGAAATATAGAGAAAATAAGGAGGATCTACATATGATATTTATTGATTTAGAAAAAGCATATGATAAAGTTCCAAGAGAAGTGCTATGGAGAGTTCTTGAAAAGAAAGGAGTCAATAATGCTTATATTCAAATCATTAAAGATATGTATGCAGGAGCTATTACTTGTGTTCAAACACAAGGTGGATTGACTAAGTATTTCCCTATTTCGGTTGGGTTACATCAAGGATCAGCCTTAAGCCCATATCTTTTTGCTTTAGTCATGGATGTTCTCACTAGACATTTGCAAGAGGATATACCTTGGTGTATGCTTTTTGCTGATGATATTCTTCTTGTTGATAAGACTAGAGAGGGAGTTGAAGGTAAACTTGAATTATGGAGGTCAACCTTAGAGTCTAAAGGTTTTCGCTTGAGTAGATCTAAAACGGAATATATGGAGTGTAATTTTAGTAGTAATAGCTCTAGTGAGGGGATTGTGACTTTGGGCGATCAAGTCATTAATAAGAGTACACGTTTCAGATATCTTGGATCTATTGTTCAGAGTGATGGTGAAATAGATGGGGATATTATCAGCAGAATTCAAGTTGGATGGTTGAAGTGGAGGAATGCATCGGGCTTGTTATGTGATAGAAATGTACCCCTTAAACTTAAGGGAAAATTCTATAAGATGGTAGTGAGGCCTGCAATGCTTTATGGTGTTGAATGTTGGCCATTAAAAGAGAAGCATAATACTAAGTTAAGTGTGGCAGAGATGAGGATGCTCAGGTGGATGAGTGGCTTTACCCTTAGAGATAGGATACGAAATGAGCATATACGTGAAAAGGTTGGAGTAGCTCCTGTAGAAGATAAGATTAGAGAGAGTCTCCTTAGATGGTTTGGTCACATTAAACGGCGGCCTTCCGATGACCCGGTTAGGAGAGTAGAGGTATTAGATTTGACTTATGTTAAGAAAGGTAGGGGTAGACCTAAAAAGACTTGGTTAGAAAATATTAGGAATGACCTTTCTTTATTAGATTTAAACGAGAATTTGACTTTTAATAGGACACAATGGAGAAAAAGGATTCATGTAGCCGACCCCACGTAGTGGGATAAAGGCTTGATGTTGTTGTTGTTGTATAGTTCAAAATTGATCAAAGATTAGTAATAAACAGTGAAATATCTTATATTAAAAAAATAGTACTGCAAAAATGATTACTAACCAATCATAGATTATTCATGTAGGAATTGTATTAGTACAATAGCTAGGAAGTATACTCTAACATATAACAAAAGTTTCCTTAGGATATTGTTGTGTTTAAATATGGTTTACAAAAATATCTTAGTAGAAAAAATATCAAGGTTATTATCTCAATTAAGCTCATTGGATGATATTAAAAATCATACCGATATTATTATATTTCTTATAGAACTATCATCAGGCCAACAATACTAGAAACAAGAATATTGTCAGCCTGCATTTATATACACCCAATCAACCTTCCCTTACATGTAGACATGCACAATAATTGTGCAATATAATTAGTATTCTAACAGATTACATCAATTGGGTGGCCATCATAATTGAACTTATGCTATGAATCTATAAGAGTAAATAAAATGAATAATGGGCATAATATATATATATATATATATATATATATATATATATATATATATATATATATATATATATATATATATATATATATATATATATATATATATATATATATATATATATATATATATATATATATATTTAACAATGGGAATAATATAATATGTAAGTATATTCTCCACATTATTTGCATATAATATTATGAATGTAACACTTGAGGATCTAATTTTGAAAGAATTGTCTATTTATATGTTAATTAATTTATCAGAGCCATTAATCATTTTTAATTAATAATCATTAGTGAAAATAATTATATATCATATTCATCAAAACAACTAGTTGTATTCAAATCTCAAAATTCATAAAAAATATAAATCATTTTATATCTTCAATTTCGGAGCTCTAAAAATTATAAAAAATATATTCATAAAATAACCCAGTTTGTCTAGAAGTCTCTGGTAAAATTGGTTTACAAAATGGACATCTAACGATCCCAAAAATATCATTTGTATCGATATATATCAATTTTATAAGGAATTACAATTAAATAATAAACTTCTTATTTTCACATCTATACTGCCCATAAATTTTTTTTAAAAAAAATTATTATAATTAAATCATAATAATATCTAGCTATATTATGATAAAAAAGGTTTATAAATTAGACTTATAATGACTCCCAATTTTTTATTTAACTGGATCAAAATATGAATTATTACAATCTCCCGACCTTAGAAAATTTACCCACATTTCTCACCATATATCACTAATCATTAGTGATCACATTTGTCATTTATATCATCCATCAATCATAACATGTATCAATCAAATCAAATCATTTGTGCATGTCAATCATTCAATCATACAACCATATGAATGTAAATCAATTAAATCCAATTTATTTGAATCAAAATAATGATATTAAAATGAGAACTTATATTAGTGGATCTCTCTAGAGTACCTGTCACTTCCTAGTGAATTAAATTACATATCCTTGATTGTACTTGGGGTGTTTTCATCGATGACTATGTGAGTTGCCTCTGTCTCTCACTCATCTATCTTCCATTTGTCCTGCTCGTAAAATATTGACTAGACATTCTTGATCCCATATGCCATTCTAAGCTGATCTATCCTCGACTTAGACTCCATAAATCCTCTCTAAAGGCAATCTATCATCATGTGTCTGTACTGACCACATCTAATTAAAGCACTGTCCTATGATTTGATAACACTACCATGCATATCACCACCCACATATGGGACACTATTTTACACTACCAACTGGTATAATGTGCCATCTCCTAACATCAGTAATTATGCCAGTAAAGTAAACTCAATTTTGTACTGCATCACTGTTATATTTATCTACTCTAATCTTATGAATGTCTCATGCATTTATTATTGGGCAGATGGAGGTACAAATCAATCTTTGAAGATAGCAATAAACTTTGCCAAAGTAATCTTTATATTTATCTTTCTCTGAAATTTCTCCCGCTACCATCCAATCCATCATTTCATAGCTTCTCCTTCAAATAGAAATACTTTTAGTGGTACTTTTCTTATATATAGACGCCACATACTATCAAATATTTTCTTTATTCTTGGTAATCGTTCTTCTAGTGTCTGTGTCTCCACAGCTCTTATGAACAATGGAGGCTTCAACTTATGGAATATATGCAAATGTTTATCTTCTTTATTCTACTTATTCCTAGCATGTTTACTTTGTGCATCACTCGTCAGCTGTAATATCCCATGTTTTGACCAAATTAAGAAATATTTTAGGAGTCATTAATTAAAGTCCAATTTGTAAATCATCTTCACCATAACATAGCTATTAATGTGCTTTAATTATAATAAATTTAAGTTAATTTTATGAGTAGTATAGAAAATTTATACATGTCGGCACAAGTAGATTTTCTTGGATTGTTAAGTGTCTGTTTTGCAAACTGATTTTACAAGAGTCTTTAAGACATGTCGAGCTATTTTATAAATATTTTTTCATAATTTTTAGAGCTTCAAATTTGAAGATATAAAAGAATTTATATAAATTTTTTGTTAAAACTTGAACAATTTACATAATTGTGTCCTTAAATTATTTTATTATAAAATTATTTCACCACTTATTAGACCCTATCCATGCATTTCCCATTTCATTTTCTAAAGATAGAGAAGTGGGAGAGGGAAATAGAAGAAAAAAGAGATGAGAGAGAAAAGAAAACAAAGGATTTGGAGATCGTAAATTAATTTTTATCATTCAGTCTAGTTGGAAAAATGACTCATCTCAAGATATGCTAACATTATCATACCTATGTTTTCAATGATTTAATGTATTTTATGAATTTTAATTTGGTCAAAATGTACAAAAGTTATGATATTTCAATTTTTAGCAAACTTTCACAATGTAACTTTTAGTATGTTATAATTTTAATCATTCTATATATATTGACATGATCCTATTAAATTTTTTATCAAATATTTTTATATTAGGGGAAATTTTTAATTTAGATAATTTGGATAAATTTAAAATTTTGAGAAATAATTATTAAATTTTTTTATATGAGTATATGACATGCATACTTATTATAATTTAATGATTATTGGTACATATATGTGAAAATGAGCACACTATATATATATTTTTTTTAATTCTACTAATTTTACATGCATTAATATGATACGGTGAACTAAAAATTAAGTGTGACATTAAAGGTTTATTTTTTATATATATATATATATATATATATATATATATATATATATATATATATATATATATATATATATATATATATATATATATATATATAATGAAATATGTGTATGTAAGAAAGGCTAGTCATAAATTATTAATCAGTTAAGGTTAACTAGAGACAAGTTACTCTATACAAGAGGGTGGGTTGACAAGCTTTTTTTTAAAATAAGATTTGTAGTATAATTCTAATTATATGAAAAAGGAAGGTTTAAGAAGAAAATTGATATGATATAATACATCGACATATAGGAAGTGATGACTTCTGATATAATAGCTATCTTACCTAAATGATTTATGATTGAGATAAATTCCTGTAGTATTGACCTATAAGACTGGATACTATATATGTGTGTGTGTGTGTGTGTGTGTGTGTGTGTGTGTGTGTGTGTGTGTGATAAATTACATAATTGACTAGACATGATTTACTTATGAGTAAATATAAGTATTTTATAAGATTAATAAAATTAATACAAAGGCATTTGACATATATGAATCAGATTATTTATATTATATACATATATAGCATAGATACCATACCTGTATATGATAATGACAGGTGTACTGATGTAATAAAATGGTATATAAACTATTTTGTAACTATTAGGCATATGATTGACAAAACTTATTGATCACCGTTCACTTAATTAATGATCGTTGCTCTTAAGATATGCAGTTGTACTAATATTTATTGATCATTTGATATTACTATTTCATTTATCATTATATATTTTTATTGTTATATATTCATACTGATAGTGATTAAATGATTACATGCATACTATACATATTGACTTGTATTGATTTAAGTTGTAGGTTCTTGGAATCTACTAAGCTATCAACTTATTCTATGGTTTTACATGTTTTCAAGCAGTTAGGATTTAGTAGTGAGGACAAATCAGAAATTTAAGTTTTATTTTATTTTTTTTGCATTTTTTTAGTTTTATTCTTTTATAGTAAGGTGCTTAGAAAATTAAAATGAATAAAATAATTGATCACTTGATTTTTGTACATTAATTTTAAGGGGTTAATATAGTTTTATATTTTTTTGTATTGCTTATGTTGGATTGATTTATATTAATCAATTCATAAAAACTCTAATTGGTTGATTAAGATATTAAAATAAGCAATTTTTTAAAAAAAATTTAATCTTAAGGTGTAACATCAGTTATACTATCAGACTAACAAACTATATTAAACTATTAGAACTCACTTGACATGCTGCACTCTATGAAAGTTTATTAGGGATGTTAAGCCCTTATGAACTAGCCCAAGCTAACCAAGAGGAGGGGGTGAATTGGTATTTAAAAAATAATCTTTCAATCAAAAACAAAAACTCAAATCAAACAAAAATTCACCACAAAGAAATTCAACGTGCAAAAATTAAATGCGAAAAAAAGTAGTATAAAAGAAACATAGAAATTTATAGTTGTTGGGTCAACTTGACCTACATCCACTCCTCAGAGGCTCCCTCCGATTATTGCACTAAACTCAGTGACTCTCATTTTTCTCCCACAATAAGGCGAAGAAGCCTTTACAAAACCTCATTTCCACTAAAATCGGTGAGGTAAAGAACCCAACTCTATTTGCTTCCTCATAAAGCAGGCACAAAACCTTGATCGATTGCTGAAGTGAACCTCTCTTGAACCTTTAAGAACAAGGGATGATGATTGGAGAAGAAGACTTGAATCCTTGTTTGGAGAAACCCTTGTGAAACCCCTCACAAACTCTCTCTCTCTCTCTCTCTCTCTCTCTCTCTCTCTCTCTCTCTCTCTCTCTCTCTCTCTCTCTCTCTCTCTCTCTCTCTCTCTCTCTCTCTCTCACTCACTCTCTCTCTCTCTCTCTCTCCCTTTCTCTCCCTCTCCTCTAGGCTCTCTCAGGTCAAGACGACGGTAAAAGATGAGCTCTTGGATAGAACAAGACCTCTTAAATAAAAGAGTTTTGGAATAGCTCTTATTTCATACAAACTGACTTTATCATCCTGGACGATCAACATAAATTTTGCTCAATCAACCCGGATGGTTTGAGATGATCATAAGATTTTTGTTCATATCATCAAGGACGATAGGATATCGTCCTGTATGATCAGTACAAATTCGTGAATATTGTCCAGACAATCATATTGAATGGATGTTTGGACGATGGAAAAATAGCTAGATCGTCCAGGCCGATCTCACGATCGTCCCAGACGATTAGTTCAAATCAGTAAAAATCTTCCAGACCATCGCCCTAAAGGAAGCTGGTCGATGTAGATCATCTAGGAACAACTAAGGTTTTTTAAACTGATCATCCTAGCCGATCCTGTGATCGTCCATGATGATTTGATCGAGCAATTAAAACTTTAATTACTTTTCTTAATAACCAGATTAATTTAGGCATAATTGTGTTTCATCTTCTAGGATGATGTCCTGGATGATGTTCAAAAATAAGTAATACTTAAATAGATTTGGCAGGTGATTTTTTTTATTTGAGCCTATTGTCCCTATCGATACGAATATCTTCCAGGACGATGCGCTTATTGACGGCTGCCTTAACCAAGATGCCCTAATTAGGATTTCTATTTTTAACAGATTGTCCTGGATGATATTTGGATCTTCCAAGATGATGTGATCAAAACTGAGAACTCTGACCAACTCACAAAAATTTTCTCTCATGTGTGTGTGCAAGGTTACTTAGCATCAGGAATCACATCGTTTACAATAGTCCCAAGAAAGGAAAAAAAGGTTACAAACTGACTCAGACCTAGTCTACCCAATCCTGAGCTGGTTCAAATTATAGTTTGATCTTGTGGACTTAAAATGTTAGTAGTCAAAGCAGTCGTAGAGAAACAGAAGTGTTTGTTATCATCAAAATCATATTCCCTTAAAATAGATTTGCAACACTCTACTCATTTTGCACTTCAGGTGTACCCATTACACTTGGTATAGTTTACTTTCCTATTAAATTATAATTCATTCACACATATGCACATAATGAATACAATGAAAATAATCCTTAACAATATCAATTCCTATCAATCTTAATCATTTCCTATAGATTTTGCTAAAATTTAATTATTTCAATAACCTTTTCTTTAATATTAATTATAACACTCTATGGTCTATTTTTGGAAGAATTAGCTATTTATTTATTAATTCATCTAATAGAGCCACTAATCTTTTTTAATTAGTGCAATCATTAATAAAAGAAACTATAAATCATATTCATCAAAATAACCAAGTGTATTTTTCACAAAAATTCATATAAATTATTTTATATATCTTCAAATTCAAAGCTCTAAAAATTATAAAATAATATTTATAAAAGAGCTTAGCATCTCTTGAAGATTCTAGTGAAATTTATTTACAAAATGGACGCCTAACAATCCTAGAAATCTCACTTTTCTCAACATATATCAATATCTTATAAGCAATTATGATTAAATAAGAATTTTTTTTTTCATATCGATACTAACCATAAAATTAAGAAAAAATTATTATAATTGAAATATAATAATATGTATATTATAACAAAAATGGTTTACAAATTGGACTTATAATGACACCTAAAATATTATTTGATTGGTTCAAATATGAGCTACTATAATGAATTATATGACTAAACAAATGTTTGATATCAATATTTATTTACATATAAAGACAAGGGGTGTCAAAATTTGACATGACTCGACTCGAAAACTCGACTCGAACCCGACCAAAAAATTTCTTATTCTAGTTCAACAAATCGACCCATTTCAAAAATAGGGTTGGGTCGGGTTGACCAAGTAACCCCAAATTGAGCCGTTTTTTACTCAAAAATCCATTTTGACCCGAAAACCCGATATTGACCTGTTTTGACCCATTTTTGACCAGAAAATCAGATATTGACCCATTTTTTGACCCGAAAACTAGCAATTTTTGGTCCGTTTCGGGTCGTGTCGGGTTGACCCAAAGCGGGTCGGGTTCGGGACCAAAAAATTGAGCCATTTGTCGAAATGGGTCGGCTTCGAGTTGTCCCGAATAGTGCAAGATCAGTTTCGAGTTCGACTCGAACTCGACCCACGACCCGAAATCGACACCCCTAATAATGACTATATTTATTTCTCATATCATGCAACTACGAGGACAATTTGAACTTATAATTACTCATATATGTTTCTGAATATCATACATGCAAATATGCAATCACTCCCTTTTACTTAGGAAATATATAAATAAGTCTATATAAGCAACACCACACAACCATATACTACTATATATTATGGCATTCATGAGAAAACAATCCATTTGATGGACAAATTATAAGTTATATGATCAACTTATGATAATGGAGATTCTCATATAACTTCATAACATCCTTTAAAAATCACATGAAAGAATATAGATAATCATAGATGTGAAGAGTCCTATAACACAACATAAGCAATGAAATTCATTTGATACTCAGTCCAATGGTTTGTTAACAATGAATTTTATATCAAGAGGATATATATATATATATATATATATATATATATATATATATATATATATATATATATATATATATATATATATATATATATATATATATATATATATATATATATATATATATATATATAAGAGGACAATAAGGAAAAATCAAGTCTTTAAAAAATAGGTTACTACATATGAAAAAATATTAAAGACAACTTGTATTGTTAATATGATACATTACATGTAGTGCGGGCTATTTGCTTTGTATGCCGCCCATAAGGAAATGCATGGGATATAATCAACTCCTACCATTTTCTTTTTTTTTTTAACAAGAAATTTTATTCCATAAAAAGGAAGATACAGCCATCCAACGAAAAAGGAGCAAACAACAACTAAAGAAAAAATACTGTGTGGAGCAACCGATCGACCACAAAAGAAAGGGGGAATCACCAAAGCAGGCTCAGGAAGTGGTGAAACACTGCGACCACACAAACGATAGACAAGTGCCCTCCAAAGGGCAAGCAACAGGCCAGCAAAACCAAATCCTGCACGAAGACCAACAAGAAGCCGCCAGCAATGGTTGCCAAAATGCTTATTTGGATTTCCTGTGACGACGATTCTTGAACACCCCCAAAAGATGCAGCAAAACTAGTCTGATCCCCATCTAGACTAACACGGGAAACATTCAACCAACTGGAGTGGTCCACATAGAAATCTCTAGACTTGCCTAAATGAACTTGTAAAGCAACATTTGAAATTAGAGACACAAGCACATCAATAAATTGAGCAGACGTAAGAACCCTAACAGGTGTAACTGACTCAGTAATAGGAGAAACAGTTGTTGACCCACCCAAATCAGTGGAACCATCATCCACGACCAGATTAATACCACATTGTCCTTCAACAATATCTACCAAAATTTTACCAGAACCACAGCCACTAGGAGACTTCTCGACAATAATAGGGGAAAGAGCACCATCAAGCGCACGAACACCCTCCATCACACAAGCATTAGTATTAATCTGGGAACAAACCGCAGGCAGAGGAATATCCTTTGAAACCTCCAAAGGAGGAACCAAAGAGACCACAACTGCTAGAGCGTCCGTCACAATCTCAGGCTCCACGACATGGCCACATGGTTAAGGACATCAACAAGTTCAACCGAAGTATTAGCACTATCCAAAATAGAATCAAGAGCCTTAGTCAACGCAGTATGAGTTAAAGCTAACTAGTGATGAAGAATTTTACATTCAGGTTTGGAATAGCTCAAAGACTTATAGTGGGAGCAATAATAGGGGAAATCCTCCATAACTATCGGTTGTATATATCCTAAAGTTTCCAGACCTAACCACACCTTATTAGGATAGGATTTAGTAATATTCAACTCAACTAGGACACGAGCTACTGAAGGCCTAGAGCCAGCTGATGTAGCATGATCAATCATAAGAGGCCGACCAAACATAGATCCTAAACCATGCAAAATCCTCAGGGAAAAGAGATGGAGACGCAGGCTTGGGAAATAAATCCAAATGTGAATAATGGGTGATTCGATTTCAACATCAAAGGAAGGTGTCCACTTAAAAATCTTCATGTAATAGTTATTAACAAAGTAAGAATTGTGAGCAAAAATACGGCAGTAGCCTAGGTCATTGATGAGTTTGATTAAAACATGTTTGGGATTCAAAACAGTAATAGAAAATTCACCATTGAGCTTGAGGTTAAAGAAAAATTTGCAAATAGCCTCAAGCGATCGTCTATGCGAAGGGAATTTACCGACTAAAACAAACTCAAATGGAGCTGCTAATGCTAAAATTTCCGCTTTCGAAATCCACAACGACGGCAAATTGCTGAAGGAAGCAATTTTGAGATCCGGAAAGAGGGAGGAGGAAGAACCACTAAAAAGAGCATCATAGAAAGACTTTGAAAAAGCTTGACCAGCCAAAAAACTGGGATAAACTAATCTCTTACCCGTCATCATCACGGTGGTCCCCGACAATGTATAGCTCCGTTTAGGGCAGATCTACTTCATGCTGTCGTGATCGATGTTGCGACAGCCTTTACAAGCGGCATACCTCACGGCTCTCGCACTGAAGGCCAGCCCGGCAATCATTAGAGCAGTGCTAGGTGAGGAGACGCAACAGGAGTTCTCGGATACGTGATCCGAGCCAGCTGCAGAAGGAAGAGCCGACAAAGAGGCTTCGATAAGGCGATTGTTCACACGATCAATCAACTCCTACCATATATACGTCCTACACTTGGTTTTATAGCGTTAACGAATATAGGATACTATAGGATTTTATAACATAGAAATTTATACAACAACAACAACAACATCAAGCCTTTATCCCACTACGTGGGGTCGGTTACATGAATCCTTTTTCTCCATTGTGTCATATTAAAAGTCAAATTCTCGTTTAAATCTAATAAAGAAAGGTCATTCCTAATATTTTCTAATCAAGACTGTTTAGGTCTACCCTTATAACATAGAAATTTATCATTAATAATAAATACATCCATATAAAAATAAAAAAGAGCATTATAAACTATTATATTATGTGATGAAAATTATGTAAACCTAAAATCATAAAAGAAGTCACATACTCATATGAAAGAGATCAAATGAGATATAAAAATATTAAAAATTAAGGTAGAAAAACAACATCCAACATCAAGAGAAACAAGTTTCCCAACTCGCTTTACTCATCTCTCTCTCTCTCTCACTCTCTCTCTCTCTCTCTCTCTCTCTCTCTCTCTCTCTCTCTCTCTCTCTCTCTCTCTCTCTCTCTCTAATGACTGACAGGGAAATGAGAAGTAAATAACTTGAGAGAATCCGAGGAAGGGAAAAATGGTATCCTATAATAATCATCTTATAGTCAAAATTTTAGTTGAATAAGTAATTGATACTTAATATAGTATTGAACTCATAAAATTATGAAAATTATGCATAAAATAAATAACACATTGAGTTAGAAATACATTGATAAAAATTGTTAGTAAATTAAATATTAGACAACTCTAAAGAGTGTAATTGCATACGGTTATGCCATCATATCATATCACAGTTCAACAAATTATACAATTTGCAAGCTTAATCATATGAATGATTAGAGTGTTCAACCATGCCCTTAAGTAAAAAGATGTTAATATCTTAAATAGCAAGCCGCCTTTTGTTATAATTGTTGGAATTTCATTAAAGAAACTCTGCAGTTAAGCATGTTCATCCTAGAAAAATCCTTGGATGGGTGACCTCCTGGGAAGTTACACCAATAGGATAAAACCGTGAGGCCCTTAGGACAAAGTAGACAATATCTTGATAGTTAAGAGTTTGGGTTGTTACAAATAGTATCAAAGCAATACATCAGCCGGAAGATGAGAACTAAGTGCTATACAACACAAAATGCTATGCCATGGGAGCCGTCTTTGAACCCTGTATGGGATAAATTACTACGTGGCGGGAGAGTCATCACTTGAACTTGTAGGGGACACATCTAGAATCTTATCTACCTGATGGATAATTCTGGGTTAAAGATGCTGATGATGGGGATGTTAATTATGTAAATGAGGGAGATTGTGAAATCTCTTAAGTAAAAAGAAGTTAAATTCTTAAACATCGAGGTGACTTTTGGTGTATTAGTTAGAATTTCTTTGAATAAACTCTGCAGTTAAGTGTGCTCACCCCGGAGAAATCACGAGATAGGTGGCCTCCTGGGAAGTTACACCAAAAGGATAAAACCATGAGGCCCTTAGGCCAAAACGGATAATATCTAGATAGTTAAGAGTTCTGTTACATATAGAATCATATATACAACCATATTATTAACCTTGTAAAATTATTGCTTCGAGTAAACCATCTTTAAAGGCAAGGCTTCTTGTGTCTTCCTATCATTAAGTATTTTTCTTCTCTAATGATGCTCAACTTTATAACACAAAGATTTATTGAAATCAATAAAAAAAAAAATAGCGACCTAATAAAATTTGTGGTTGCAATTTAAAAAAAAAAACAATAAGAAAGTTTTCACAAACGAAATGATAAATGACCATCCGATATCAATAGTACGTACTAACATTTAAAAATAAAAAACTATAATAAAATCCTTTAGCTCAATTATTCAATTGATCTTTTTTCTCACCTTTATCTTTTCTTCCTCTCCCAAATCTCCACCATCATTATTCTCTTCCCTTTGGAGCTGAATCACCTTTGCCTTCTCAAAATGACGCCAATGGAGTATATATGTAAAGCTAATTTAAGAAATCCTAGCGTTTAGGGCTCAAATTCCCCAGCCAACTTTGTTGTTGACAGACCATTACTTAGACCCAAAAGGGGAACGCACTAATAAATGTAAAGTGATCAATGTGTAAATATTGGAGTTAGTTTCCTTGGCCTTCTTTTCAGTTTCGTCAAAGTATAATTTTCCCATATCCAACAAAATGAGTTGAGTCACATGCCACTTTTTTGGGCTCGAACTAATTTTCAAGACACTTTTAAAGATAATTTTGAGTCAGATTTAAATGGATCGAGCAGATTCAAAATTATCTATATAGATGCAATTCAATTCATCTTTGAGGTAGTCTAAATCAAGTTGATTTGAGTTGAGTGAAGTCGGTTCGAAATCAAATCAACTCAAGATATGAGCCAATTTTGAATAGGTTTATGCGTGTTCAATTCAATTTCAAATATTTTTTTCTATTGTGATGCTCCAAGATCTAAATTGCAAGAATTACTCCTTTTTATCTTCTACACATCAATAAGAGTTTACTAATTTCATAAACATATAATATAAACGAAAGAAAACATAAATGCATTACTATTCATGCAATATTTACATATTGATTCAACCCAAAAGAACATATAGAATAATCATGATGCTTCATCAAAAATAGCCTAACCAAAACATATCATGGCCACAAAAGAACAATAAGTGTAGAACAAAAACTTGAGCTCGCTGCCCAAAGCATCCTCACTCAACAGGATACTTATCATTACCTGAAAACATGTAAAATTACATAATGAGCATATAACCCAACAAGTAATTAACATCTAGAACTAAAGTCAATGCACAAATAGAGATAATATACATGTAAACATTCAATTCAAAGTTGTGTAAACATATAACAATAAGAATATGTAGCAATCAATTTGAACAATATCATATATATCATGTAATACATATAAAATATTATCATATAAATATTAGTCAAATCCTTCTTATACATTATATGGTTATATCAGTACACAATCAGTCATATTACTTATATCCTTCAATCAATCAATTAGTCTCATCAATTAATCAATCCATGTCACCAGTCAATCAATCAATCGTTGTACATCATATATCATGTGTTATCGATCTTATTAGTTATCAATCATTGGTTATATATGACATTAGTCTATTTGTCATATCTATGAATCACATCTGATATTGATCATATCAGTTATTAGTCTTATCAGACATTAATCATCAATGACATATGTCATCAATCTATCTATCATCTTTCATCAGTCCATCATATATGTCATCAATCATATTAGTCTTTGGTCATCAGTTTTTACTCATCAGTCACATACTACTCATCAATCTTCTCAATCATATCAATAAAAATTCCATCCATCTCATATAACACAATAAATCATTCATTTTGCTTGCACATACACACATTATATATCATATATATAATCATAACAGACATCCTGTATACATCTTATGCAGGTATTATAATATATATCTATTTCTAATATAATCATCGGTATGCGTGTATTATGTCAAATGAACAATAACCATGTACATATTATGTATTTCATATCCATATTTAGTATATTCTCTCTTGATTATTTTGCACTCAATATATATATCATTGAAATTTTCATATAAATCAATTAAAATATTTAGAATATCTATCACATATAAAAAATTACGAGATAAAAATTCACCAAAATAAGAGATCATATTTTTATCATTTTAGGAAAGAAAAATATACCAAGTTCAAAATATTGAAAATAGATGTAGAGTTGAGATCACTTACAATGATCAAAATACTTTTCATAACAGAAGCGACAAACGAACCAACCACAAAAAGCCTTCTCTCTCCTCGATCTCCTCTCTTCTCCTTCTCCTTTTTTCATATAATAGAAAACTGACTAGTAGAATTTTCATAATAATGATATCTACCTCATATCAAAAATTATACAGTGAAAGTTAATTAAAATGAAAAATACCATATTTTTATCACTTTTAAGATAGATAAATATATTAAACTCAAAATCTTTGAAAATAGATTAGAGAATATCACTTACAATGATCAAAAAACTTTTATAATAGAAGTGATGGATGAACAAGCCAAGGAAAGACTTCTCTCCTCTCCTCTCTCCCTTCTCTTCCCGATCCTTTCTTTCCATCCCCAGCAAGCAAAATAGAATGGGGGAGGGATAGCTTGGAAATAAATGGTTTCATATATTTTAATATTTAATATCCACCACTCCGAGCTAGCATTGCAGTCCTCAACTTCCCAACGCCAAGACCCTCTTAGAGAATCTTCCATTTTCTTCCAATGTATCCTCACCTGAAACTCAACGCCATAGTGCTCTCTTAAAACTTTTTTTTCTTCCTCCAAAAACTCGAGAGCTATTGATTAGGTGCCGCCAACCCGTGCAAACCTTAGCACGTAGTGCTCGTAGAGTAATTTTCTGAACATAAAATTTGGGCCATTACCTTTATGTTTTTCAGCTTTTACTAATTATGGAATAACTTATAAATTAATTTTTATTTTAACACAATATCATGCAAATTTTTTCATATAAAACAATTGTTGCGTGCTAGAAAATTTATAGCACTAGAGTGTACATTTAATATTTTAGTTATGTATAAATATTTAGCAAGCATAGATAGAAGTTGAACAAGACGTCATAACTTATCTCTTAAAACATCATTAAGGGTGTTAATAAAGGGCAATTGATTTAAGTCCTTCATGGCTGTCGAAGGATTATAGGTTGGTCAAACAACACAAGAATGATGGATTGAACTAGCATTTTCTGACATAACTTGATGAGGTTGTAGTGGAGGAGGAGCTCAAGCATGGAGGAGTACTGTCAAAGTGGCATCAAATTGATCATCTCCAAACTATTATTAATTTTGTGGGGGGAGAATTTTATCATACTGTGATGATGATCATTATCGTCTAACAGAGTTATAGTATTTGAACTTAAAAGGTCTTTTATATATCTTATACATATGATATTCCAAAGTGAGGCTTAGATGGTCTTCACTACCTATATTATGTTATCTACAATTGATATATTGATTGAGAATAATTAAAAATATATATATATATAGTACGTTAGGAATTATTCTCATATATGATATGAAACTATTGTATCTTGAAAATTTATGGCTATAAAGTGTGTGTTTAGTATCATTGCTTTACAAAAAAATTCTAGCATGTAAAGATAGAAGTTGTAATATACTAAAAAATTTAATATAGAAAATCCAATAAGAAAAAAAATCAAGGGTCTAACCTTGATATAATAGTCCATTATATAATTTTAGTTATAATTAAGAATATACTCTTCTTCATATCGAAGAAGGCATGAATACACAATTGAAATACTTATATGATTCCTATTATAAGGATTACAAAGGTTGTGTCCATACATAGATGATTGAAGTCCATTAATAGGGTTGGGTGTTAGTAGCTAAGCAACAATAGTCAAACGACAAGGTGATAGTAATAATGATTGTTGAGGGTAGCTATCAACAATGGTTGTAATAGCATTTTTTAGCACTCTCAGCTCTTGAGCTCCTTCACTTAGAAAATGAGATTATATATATATAGCTTTTTTGAGAGGGGTGCTTTGATAAATTTAGCAAGAATTTAAGTACTCCATTAAATGGTTCATATTGATCCCCTTGATTAGAGATTGTTTATCTAATATTTGACTTCAATAATGATATCATGATCAAATAAAATTGAGCTTTTTCAAATTGTCTCGTTTAGTCACTCAATTTATCAATTTAACTTCAAGCATGAGCAATATTTTGGAGACAATTTAGTCATTCAGATAAGATCCTAAAGTTTTGAAGTGCTTAATTTGATCTTATTTGAAGTCAGATCGAATCACTTATAGTGTTGATGAATTTGTCTCAATGACATGTATAGTTTGATTATAAATTTACTGAAATTAGAGTTTGTGTGATCTTGAATTTAATTCAAATATTGCCTTGAGATTCTAACGGATCTAGAAAAAGTTTTTGGAGACGTGCCAACAACTAAATCATAATATCAACATAATTGCATCAAATAAAATATATTTTAATATACATAGCTAGCTAGTTCTTTTTTGATATTTTAGTCAAACTCCAATACTATACATATTTTTTAAATGGAATAAGATATAGAAAAACTCTAGATCGAATAATATAAAATAAATTATCAAATAAACTTTTAAGCCTAATTAGTCATTATTATATTAAGTTCCTAACAATGTATTTGTTAAAAAACAAACAAGCCTCATCAATATAAATGAACAAAAAGACCAATGTTCAAAACTATATATGAGCTATTAAAACATCTGAATAAAAAAAAAATATAAATAAATTTATTCAAATAAATATCAATTAAGATGTTTATCAAGTGCACTAAGTTTTTACAACCAATAGGTCAACGACATCATCGTCATCAAGCATTTATCCCATTACGTGAGGTCGACTATATAAATTTTTTCATATATTGTGTTATGTTAAGAGTCAAATTCTCATTTAAATTTAATAAATAAGATCATTTCTAATATTTTCTAACCAAGTGTTTTAGGTCTACATCCATCTTTTTTAACATGAACCAAATCTAATACATCTACTCTCCTATACGGGTCATCGAAGGCCGACATTTTACAATCCTAAGGTAGACACATTCAAATAATATTATTTGCATATTTGCAGGGCAAAGTAAACAAAAACAAAATCTTGAGAGAATCCATTGACTAGATTTGCTAATTTGTAAGTCTAATCCATTAATACAGCAAGCTAGCAAGTAGAGATAGAGTGAAGTTTACTACTTCAGTTGATGCCAAAAGAACAGACTACTTTGTATCAAATCACAAAAGAAAGGATTGTCTTTCAGAGTTGTTTGGGCGGCAGTTCTTATTGAAAAAAACATGCAGGCTTATTTGGAATTGATTGCGACTGATTTCTCCATTGTAAAATAAATGATAAGTACTACTTGTGCTATATCTTTTCAATATATTTTAAACTCTAATGTCTTATGAAGTTTCATTATAATCTCTAATTAGTTTAAAGTTTCGTTTGAGACAACTTTTTTATTGCTTCTTAAAGTTGCTTTTTAGTACAACAATTAAAATTTTTGTACTAAAAAGCTATTTTAAGAAGCAGCAAGAAAAAAAAACAGTAAAAAAGTCATCCCAAACAAAACCTAAATACAAATTTTACAAGAAAACTTTAATAAAATTTTCAATACAGTGAAGTTGTTTACTCCACTCAAGTTGGAGATGGAAAGGAAGAAAATATGATAGATGTAGGTTATTGGAAGGGAACTATGATTGTTGTGATTGGTGTTCATGTGATTAGATTAATTTGCAACGAAATCAGGTTGCTCGCTCTATAAGCATCGAAAAATAAAAGAAAGAAGAATAAGATAGTTGGTCATGAAAAAGAGGTTCTTCGTTCACCATCATCTGGTTTTGTTTGAGAGATGATCATAAGAGAATGTGGTAAATTTTTTATTCAAATTTATATATTTGACTATTTAATATTAAAATTCTATGTATGTTATGGAAAATGGCATATTTATTAATAATTAATTTCATCATTAATCCATTGTTATCTAGATGCATAAATTTAAGTCACAAAAAATTATCCTCTATAAACATAGGAGTAAGATAAAATATACTCTCTCTCTCTCTCTCTCTCTCTCTCTCTCTCTCTCTCTCTCTCTCTCTCTCTCTCTCTCTCTCTCTCTCTCTCTCTCTCTCTCTCAACTATTGGTTTGTAATAAAAAGATTAAAAATTATTTCATGCATCTACCTTCCCCTTTAAATAATTGTATTCTTGGAGAATCAGTTATGGATGGTAGAAAAGTTTCTTCTTCAATGAAATCTATGTAAATTTAAAATAAGTTGCTTAAGAAAGATCACACTAAGCAAATATCATACCTAATGAGATCAAATATGCAACCTAAGGAAAGAAAATATGCAAACTAAGCTAAAATGAGCACTTCTTCTACACCAAAATATATGAAAAAAAAAATAACTTAATTTACCATCTAAAAGGGTTAATTCAAGTAATCAGCTACTAAGGTGTTAACTTAAGCTTTATTTGAGATTACTTTCTTATTGCTTTCTAAAGCAATTTTCTACTACAAAAATTTGAATTTTTGTACAGAAAAATTGCTTTAACAAGCAGTAAGAAAGCCACCCCAAATGAAGCCTTAGATGGGATATTGAAAAAAAATATATTTTTTTATTGATGAAGGTGGGACTGAATGATGGATATTTAGGAAAAAAAATCAAAGAAAATATGCTAACAAACAAATTTGAAAAACTAATCAAAGTTCTCAAACAAAGAAAATGAATCACAAAACTTATCTTGAAATACATGTAAATGGCTATACTTCATCTTTGATATGAAGTGTTGGTGATCATGCATGGGATATTCTCGATCACACATAGCTTTATAGAAGGTCAAACTCATGCAAGAGAAATTAACATGATATCCATAGAAAAAACATAGAAATACAAAATTTCATTCATAAAATAATAAAATAAAAGGGTCACGAAGATAATTTGAAGTGAACCACCTAAAATTGCTGAGGATAGCAAACAAGCCTACCTAAAGGAAAGAACCATCAAGCTATATATTCTCATTATCTCACAAAGAGACTCATATTTCATATCATCATTTTATTTTAAATTTTGCAAGTGTTTAAATAAGCTTGAGAAAACTTGCAAAGATAATGGGAAAATTAAAAGGCAGCAAGTCACGTCATGAAAATTTTTTATGATGGAGATTTAGGCTTCGTTTGGGACGACTTTCTTACTGCTTCTTAAAGCAGCTTAATTTCTAATACAAAAATTAAAATTTTTGTACTAAAAAGTCGCCCAAACAAAGCCTTAGTGTAGCATATATCATAAAATTTTGTAACTCCCAATGGCAGTTTTAACTCTATTCTTTGAAAATTTGTAGAGCTTATCATGTTTTCATAGTTTAGTAATTGAAATTTCCAAGAATACTTAGCAAATTAGGAGATGATATCATAAAAGATTTCTTATCATCAAATCATTAATAAGTCATAAATAATTAGAAACATAAGCTTATAAGATCAACATTTTTTCTTGCTTTAATAATGCGAAATTAATATTGGTCTGAAAGAGATAAAATATTAAAAAAGATGAACGCTTAAATAGAATAAAAGTATTACCCTAAAATATAAGCATCTACAAACATCACATGTGATATATTCTCTTAGTTAAATATATGATCTGTTTTTCTTGGCTCAAATGTGTAACTCTACTCTCTACCAATTTCTTAACGTATTTTTTTTAACTCAAACTCATTTACTAAGGACATTTCGTTGTAACTTATTTGGTGCTATATTAATGTATGTCTTCTTACATTATGCTGTGCTATAATAGATTGAACCTATATTCTCCTCTTGGATTAGGACTATGCCATGACCAATCACCCTATCATATAAACACCAATGATGTTTCGATGTTTCATAATTTGTATTAAACATGTTTATGTTAATCTAATAAACCTACATAGCATAAATTCAAGGCAAGTACCCTATATGAGTTCCTCCAATTAATGTTATAAGTGTCATGGATGAATGACCAAAATTTGCAAGATGATATCATCACTGTCAAAAAATAAGGTAATCGTATCACAAATTTTGAGCTATTGCGGCGGTTTTAACAGTCACAATTTTCTTTGCAGCGGTTCTAAAACTGCTACAAATACAATGTAATTACTATGCTCTGCGACGACATTCCACGGCGGTTTTATGACCGGCAGGGTAGCAGCTACGAATCACTTTTTTTTTTTTTGTAGCGGTTTAAACCGGTACAAATAACCAGATTTGTGCCGCTTAAAACCGATGCAAATTCGTCCAATCTGAACATGTTGTAATAATCGTGGCGGTTTTAACCGGCACAAATCTGGAGCTTTGTACCGGTTAAAACCACCATAATAGAACAATTTTTTTTTTTAATTTCAAAACTTGAATGTCTACACACTGCATCACAAAATTTATTTGCAAGGGTCCTTAATTTTTCTGCAATCATCAGCATCATCATTAGCATTTAGCCTTCATAATCATGAGTAGTGTTGCGTGCTAGAATATTCGCGGCGGTAGAGAAATAATTAGTTTAATGTCTTAGCATTGTACGAAGATCCAGCACACAAGCAGATAAGTGAGAGGGTGTAGCATTCATAAGAGACACCAAAGTTTTTACGTGGAAAACCCCTGAAAAGGGGGAAAAACCACGGGGCCTAGCCCAGTTTGAATGAATCCACTATTATTTGTAGTCGATTACAAATGAGGCCCTTCCTTAGGAGAAGGCCTTGGATTGATGTAGCAAATGTACATCATATAGATTGCATTACATGGTAGGAGTTACATATACAGGTTTGTTTGGCCTGAAGGACCGTAGTCGGCAGGAGACCGTAGTCGGCAGAAGACCGTAGTCGGCAGGAGACCGGGGTCAGAAAGAGTCTATTGATGTGGAAGGACCATAGTAGGAGACGAAGGCCTCTCAATAGAAACTGAAAGACCGTTGTCTGGTGATGAAGGTCGGACAGACCGTTATGCTTGTGCGGTGTTAATCCCAGTGTCACTTGGAAGATCGGATGTTGATTTTAGGACGTCGGGTCTTAAGCAGGACGTCAGGTCTTATTCGGGACTGAATGTCGGACCTTAAGGCAGTGGTGCTCTTGGCGAGGCTTTGGTGGTGGTCCGGCAATTAGGACGGTAGTCCGGCAGCCGTATGTCCCCTCTTATGAGAAATGAGGGCTCATGAGTGGCATGGCCCATCATGGGCGAATTAGGAGTGGTTTGAATGGACGGCCGATACCCTCATGCATGGACGTTTTAAGGCCATATAAACGTTGGACCAATCGAGTATAAGCTCGTTAAAATGTTTCGTTTGAACCTTTCAACATGTTTTGTATTTGGGCTCGGATTTGTATCGTAAGACGCTCAGTTTGACTATAAGCCTATCGGAGTTTATATGCTCATGAAATTAAAAGTTTCCGAACTGATTTTGCCTCGAGATTCGAGCCCAATCAAGATAATTTTGTGATGACGTATCAAGTAGGATAAGTCAAAATCAAATACATTGAAAAAATTCACCCTTGGTTATATTCTTGACAAGTAGATCAACACTTATACTAAACTCAAAAGTACCAAATTGAAATCTATATGAGTTATAGAAAGTGCTGCTCAGCAACTTTCTACTTATGCAGTCATGTCTGTTAGTTATGCAGTCATGTGTCAGTTAAATAATGAGCTTTTCTCGTTGCACGGGCAAGCAAATTTTATTAATGCTCTTATGGATCAGTTAGAGGAAGCGAATGACCATGATGAATGTCAAACATCAGATTTATTCCTAATGAAATGAAGAGAGATAAGAGCAAACAGATAGCATAGATTAAAACCGGTGCTAAAAGAGATTTTTGACCGAGTGGTGCGAAAAATCTAACTTTCTAGTAGTGCATAGATAAGAATGATATCCAACTCTGTATGAATTTCCTTAAAGAGAGTATCAGGTTGGTTCACAACTAATCAATTTTATTTCCAAGTTTCAATTTCGCATAATAACTTGATCTACCTAACCCATATAAATATAGATTTACACCTTTGGCAATCTTATAGAGAACTTCAATTTTTATTTTATTTTTTTAGATTCCCTCCATGTAAAAGGTAGTGCTAACCATAACTTCACCACTTCAAATGAACGAGGAAGCATATTTATTTGAGTGTGCATCATCAATCTATTAGTAACCTAATCACAATTCTTTTATATAAAAAGGCACATAATAATAAAGAAAATTTTTTCTGTCAATATATATTAAGTATCTTTGGAAGCACTTGTTTTAAGTATCAAATCTATTTATATAAGTTTATGCAAGAAGTTATCTCTAGTTAAGCTCATACTATTGTTGCGTCCTGGAGTATTCGCGACGGGAGAGAAATATAAAGTTTAGTGTCTTATCGCATTGTATGAAGATCCAGCACACAAGCAAGATAAGAGAGATGGATGTAGCTTTCATAAGAGATACTAGAGTTTTTATGAGGAAACCCCTGAAAAGAGAGGAAAAACCACGGGGACTACCCAGTTTGAATGAATCCACTAATATTTGCAGTTAATTACAAATGAGGCCCTTCTTAGGGAGAAGGCCTTGGCTTCATGTCATAAATGTACATTATATAGAGTGTGTTACATGGTGGAAGTTATAATAATCAACATAGACATGTTTGTTTGGTCGGTAGGACCATAGTTGATAGCTCGATAGAGGTCGAAAAGACCGTAGTAGGCAGGAGACCGAGGTCAGAACCGTTCTCTAGCGATGTAAGTTAGAATGATCATAGTAGGCAGAAGACCAATGTCAAAAAGACCGTAATCTGGAGATGTAGGTCGGAAGGACCGTAGTAGACGACAGAGGTCGGAAGGACAATAGTTGACAGTAGAGAGGGGTCCAAAAGACTGTAGTTGGTCCTAGATTGGAGTTAGAAAGACTATTGTAGTAGGTCGGTACTCTAGTAGAACTCTAAGCATCAAATGGATGTCTGATAGAAGTCTGGGCCTTAGGTGATGGTCCGGCAAAAGTCTAGGCCTTAGGTACTGGTCCGAAAAAAGTTCGAGTCTCAAGTGGTGGTCCAACAGAAGTCTGGGCCTTATGTGGTGGTTCGGCAGAAATTTGGCACACAGGTGATAGTCCGGTGGAAGTCCAGGCCTCAAGTGGTGGTCTGACGGAAGTCCGGAACTCAGGTGGTGGTCCGGTAGAAGTCAGGTGTCAGGTGATGGTCTAGTAGAGCTCAAGCTCTCAAGTGGTTGTCCGGTAGAATTCTGGCCTTCAGGTGGTGGTTCAAGTAATGGTCTGGCAGAAGTTCGGGAGCTCAGACCCTCAAGTTGTGGTACGGTGGAGGTGAGGGCCTCAAGTGGTGGTCTGACGGAAGTTTGGGCCTCACGTGGCGGTCCGGCCGAAGTTTACGCCTCATGTGGTGGTCCGCTAGAAGTCAAGCGTCAGGTGGTGGTCTGGTATAGCTCAAGCCCTCAAGTGGTGGTCTGGCATGAACTCTGGTGCCAGGCGGTGGTTCGGTAAAGCTCAGGCCCTCAATTGGTGGTCTGGCGGAACTCTGGCGTCATGAGGTGTTTCAGCGGAGCACAGGCCCTCAATTGGTGGTCAGGTGGAGGTGAGGAACTCAAGTGGTGATCCAGCTGAGCAACGACGTCAGGCAGTGGTCCGGCGGAACTCAGGCTGTGGTCGAGGAGGAGCGAGGTGGTAAGAGCGATATTTGATCTCTCTCTTGCTCTCTTAATTGGAGCTCCCCATTTCAAGAGGGAGGAGGAGTCTATTTATAGAATCCTAGAGTGACATAACCAGTAAATAGGTGGGAGATCAAGGGCATATGGGGAGTGGCTTAGATGGACGACCGATGTTGAATCCCTTGATTATTGATCGTTTGATGGACTTTTGAATGTCTTAGCAATGTTAGAATTCAGTGACCTTGGGTTCGTTGGATTCGTCTCGTTAAGCTGCTTGATTCGACTATAAGAACGTCATGTTTGGAAACTGTTTGGTGATCTAAATTGTGGTTTGAACCCTCTAACAGCGCTTCGATCGGACCCATTTTGGCTCAGATTGAGTCGAATTTGGTGTTGTTGGGTTCTTATTTCCGAGACGTTCAGTTCGACTGAAAGTTTGCTGAAATCAGAGTTCGGATGGTCCCAATTTTAATTTCGGAAGTTTCCAACTTGATTTTACCTCGAGATTCATGCCCGATCAAGATAATTTTTTGATGATGTATCAACTATAATAAAATTTTGCTCAAAACCATAACTTTTGATCCAATTGAAAATAGGTTTAGATTGCTTCTCAATTCTAATCTTAATTCAAACCTAAATTTTTATTTGAGTTTGCTCCAAATTAGTATTGAATGGTTTTTCTATTATATATATAATGCATAAAATAATAGAATATATAATTTGTTATAAATAAGTATTTATAGTTTTCAATCTGAATTTAAATTTAAAAGTTATTATATGCACGATGTAATAATTAAATATTAATTAAATAATTTATAAAATTAGAATAGGCTCATGTATTATATTTAAATTTAAAAATTAATAATATTTTTGATGTAGTAGTTATTTTTTATATATATTTGAATTGAATTCAATAAAAAATAATACATTCTCATTAAAGCTGGAATAAAATTTGTAATTTGTTCAATAAATTTATTTCAAATTTTTTAAAAAAATAAAATGCCTTTTTTTATGTTCTAATAATGGTCAATACTTTTAAATTCTTAGAATCTTTTTCGTAGGAGTAATGCCATTTTGGTTCATGCAAGATGCCTTTAGGGGTGTAAACGAGTCAAGTAATGGCATTATCGAGCTCGTCTCGGCAGTCAAAAAGCCAGCTCGAACTCGAGCTTATCCCACTAAACGAGCTCGAGCCAACTCACAAGTGCTTGCAGAGAATGAATTTGTCGCTTCCCATGTTGAGGATGATGGAGTTTGTAAAGTTCTATTATGCCAGGCTGCAACAAAATCTCTCATAATGTACGTTGATGTCGAAGAGATTAGTGTGACTAGAGATAATATCGTGCCTCTAAATTCATAAAAATATTATGTTTTAACATTAGTATATCAAACTAAACTTGAGCCATATAAAAACATCATAATAATTATATTAAGTTACATATTTTTTATTATCATATGAAGCTGCGATTAAAGGTATGTTTGAGTTGGATAGTATTTGAAGTTGTCTTCAAACTCTTGCTAAATATACCATCAATTTACTGCATTCAGGAACTCCTTTTTAACTCTTAACAGAAGAACTCCCATTAGGGTTCGATGGGACTCTGACAAGAATTGATCCTCTCGATAATGCCACATGTGATAAAGAATATAATGATCAAGATCGAGCATTGATCTTCCAAAATCTCCTCTATACAACCTTCCTTGTCACGTCTGATCTCATGAATCCGACACTTGAGGAACTGTAATGGTACCTAATGCTGAGTATCCACTATCCACTACATGACACGTCAATTTCCAGCAGCTAATTTCGTCAGAGAATGGACATTATGACGGTAAAATGCATGTCGAAAAATAGCTACCGGTGAAAATTTCATCTGAAATATTACCAGTAGATATTATATATGTTGGAAAAATAAAAATAAAAAGAAAAAAAAAAAACAATATGAGCCCGCTACAGCCCGCGCCAGGCCTAGCTGAGCCTTCCCACTCGCTGCCTGCAGCGACACGCCAAGGCTCACCACCCCCGCATGACTTGTATTGATCACGATCGAGAATTGATCTTCCAATAATCTTCTCTATACAACCTTCCTTGTCACATTTGATCTCATGAATCCGACACTTGAGGAACTATAATGGTACCTAATGCTGAGTATCCACTACAAGACACATCTTTTTCCAACAGCTATTTTCATCATAGAATGGACATTATGATGGTAAAACACATGTTGAAAAATTGCTACCGGTGAAAAATTCGTCAGAAATATTACCAGCAGATATTATATCTGTTGGAAAAATAAAAAATAATTGAAACCGCTACAGCCCTCGCCAGGAACATATTATTACATCTTCCGACCGGACATAGAGGAACGTCCGGTCGGAGGCCTAATAGCGCCAAAAAACAAGAAATATCGAGCAATACCAAACAATAATGAGGAATACCATCACGTGAAGACCCAATACCGAGTTATACAAAAGTTGTACCGAGTTTTTCCCAGAAAAAACTCGGTACAACTCGATATTGCTCGGTATAACTCGGTATTGGTCTTCACAAAGTGATATTCCTCGTTATTATCAAATAATACCTAGCAATACCGTGCAAATACCAAATTTTTTTGGCGGGATTTTGCCTCCTGATCGGACGTTCCTTCTACGTCCTTACACCGGGCCTAATAAAAGTTTCCCCGCCTGAGCCTAGCTGGACCTTCCCACACGCTGCCTGCAGTGACCCCTACCTAGGCTCACCACCCCCGCATGACTCGTAAACTGCCCTGGCTCACACCGATTGATCCTCTGCCGACCCGCCTAGCCTCACGCTAACATGACCCGCCCGACGCAACTACGCCTAGCGGGATTCAAACCCCCGTCATTCAGCGCCCCAGCTACACACAAGACACCATCATGCCGCAACTGCAAAAAACTCAAAACTGGATGATATTTTTTTATTTATAATATAAATACATAATATTTCATTTAAAATTATTAATTTATTTAAAGATCAAAATAATTAATATATTTGATATAATTTATTTAAATTTTTTTAAAGTTAAGTTTATATTTTATTTAAAACATAAAGTTAATAATAATTAATTAATTTATACAAGCTGAGTTGGTTTAATTTAATTTATATTTTATTTTATTTAACAATAAATTATTAAAAATTTTAATTTAACAAAATGAGTAATTTTAAATATTTTTAATTGTTATTTTCTAGAAAATTTAAAATTCAGTCAGAAATCCACTGAAAAATTTGCTAGAAAATCTATTGGAAATAGCTCCAAAAAATCCGTTGGAAATCCATTGGAAAACCAGCAGGAAATTTGTCGGAATTTCTGACAGAGTTATTTCCGCCAGAATATCCACCATAAATCAACATTTTTCCTATAGTGATCCTTCCTCGAATCTATGTTATACATATCTCTTGCCCACATCTCTAAGATCATTGCTGACCCTATACAGCGTACATTCATGACTGTCATATGCATGCCACAATACGCAATTTTCATCTTCTCTCTAAAAATACATGCAACATCAAAAATATTCATTTGTTTTTGTCTTTGTTTCAAGAATTTCATCAATGGGTAGCTCCAAACTTTCTTTCAAATGAATGCAAACCTCTTGAATCATCTGTTTCGTTGGAGCGCTCCGAATCAAATCCATAACAGGTGAATACATGATAATATGTTCAATAAGAATATGCAAATTAGTTTAACCCTGGGTAAGTCACTACACGGCATGTTTATACCCTCATGCGAGTATGGTGGAACCAAGTTGATATGACAACATACACTGAGTTGTCACTATAAAGTGATTTGACAACACATAATTATATGTAAATATAAAGTGATTTGACAAAATAATTTTGCAGATTTAATTTGACAACACAATTCAGGAAAAAAAAAATTTTTTTGAATAGTATAATCCAATTTTAAAAATTTTATTATACAAGCCAAAAATAACTCATCATCTTGTTGCACCACTTGTAGACTTTTTTTTTCAAATTTAAACTTTTAAATAGTACTCACATTATTTTCCTTTTTTTTTTTATTAACAAGGCAACTTATAGGTAAGTTGCTCGTTAAATAGACGACTTATAATTAATTACCTTTTTCATTATTTGTCTACTCAACTTAACGGCTCTCTAACTCAGCTTAGCCTAGTAATCATAAGTCACCCATTTAATGGACGATTTTACCTATTATTAATTTTTTTATAAAATCGTGCTTAAGCTATTAATACAATTTATAATTATGATTAGTCTTAAATTTTTTTCTTATTTTTGTCATCTCAACGGAAGTCAAACTACTTGTCACCTTTGCCCTGCGGCCCACTGAAAGCAGTAAAGCACTAGCCACTTATGCATCTCTGAATGGTCACCGCTAGTTTTGACTTTTGACCAACGTAAAGTTATGATTAGAAAATTAAAGTAAAGTGATTACATTATATCATATGATTAAATTATAAGTCGGATTTATATGCAAAGGAAGAGATAAGAATATGATTAAATTATTTATATATTATTTATTAGTTTGGGAAAGAATGTGATCAAGACCATGCTCCAATATAACTAAGTTTTTGTTTGGGAAAGCTTTATTACTGCTTTCTAACATAGTTTTTTAATATAAAAATTTTTAATTAAAAAAATATATTAGAAATTTGTTTTAAAAAATAGCAAGAGAGTTTTCCCAAAAGATGCTTAAGTGTTTCAAATTAATCAAAGCATTTTGCTTTCAGAGAAACCACGAAAATTCTACAGTTGCCGTAATGAAAAAAGATTAAGGTTTCAAGAATTAATGTGCCAAAGATTGAGATGGAACAAAGGCCTCCAGGGCTCTTACTGTCCCAAAAACTTCTTAAAGCAGCTTTCTAGGAAAGCAGTAAGGCTGCATTAAGGCTTTGTTTGAGACGGCTTTTTGCACAAATATTACTCAGAAAGATTCTAAAACGGAGTTTTAGTTAAAAAATGGCACAGCAAAAAAAATTTGTACTAAAACTCCGTTTTAGAAATTTCTTCCACAATCAAAAAAAAAGTTGTCTCAAACGAAGCCTAAAAAGCGGTAAAAAATTGTCTCAAATAAAGCCTAAATGTATGTTTTGACATAAAGGATTTATAATGATATTTCTTTTAAAATGTAACATCAACGGAAGTGATTCTGAGAGCGGCCCTTAAATTAGCAAATAAATTGCCAATTAACCAATGACACAACTACTAGATATCCATATTATTAGCAACTAATAAGGGCATTTAATGTTTCACCCAAGCAGGAAAAAAATCTGGTAGATTTCCCAACCACATCAACAAAAAAAATTACTGGTAAAATCCCGTCAAGCCATTAGAACCAATTCAATATTAATAGTATTTCTAACTATCATTTTGAACTATTATTTATTAGAGCAATTTTTGGTCCAGGGAGAGAAACTTTTGCTTAAACCAATCAAAAACCAGAGAGTTATGGAATGATAAAAGCAGCCAAATAGCAAGAGATTAAGAATCATTAGCCATGGTAGAAAATTTTGCCAAGCCACAAGATAGCTTCCTACCCTTGGACGTTATAAAGGAATTTATTTTCTTATTTATGAAGTTTTGATTTCCTTAGTAATCAATATGATATAAAGTGGACAAACTGTTTTACATATATAATCTAAGTGGTGAGCGATAAAATTAGTTTTTTTTGGGAAGGCCCAGTTTGAGTTTAAACAGAATAAGAGAAATTTATCAAGCTTTCATGGAGAAAAGCACATAACACTAAGATTTTGAAGGCCCGAGTCACAGCAAACAATTAAACCCTGGCAAAGGTTGGCTTTTCAATTTGTTTACCCACAAAAGAGCCAATCCAAAGTACAAGAGAAGATTACAAAAAGGAGAGGGATAAAGGGCAACCTTTAATTTGAAAAAACCTCAAAGCATTCTACATAATTTTCTAGGAAATAGAGCCTTTCAAATTGAGGAATTCCCAAGAAACCGAATAAGTAATTATTAGCACAAATAATACACTGCCTACTAAATCCTCCAAAATTATATTATCAATCCTTTTGGAACCCGGCTTTTTTATTGGTGCGGACAATGCCCGTGCAAGAAGTTCTACAAAGGGAGTCCTATAATTTGGATGCCATGCTGGTGTTAAAAGACGCCACATAGTGACCTAAAGAAATTCTTAACCACCTATATAACTAAGTTTTTGCGGACTTTATTACTGGCTCTAGGATAGTTTTTTAATATAAAAAATTTTAATTAAAAATATATATATATTAGAAAAGTTTTAAAAAATCAGTTTTCCCAAAATAAGCACATGCATTTTGCTTTCACCACTCCTGAAAAAAATTATTTCGTTTGAGACGGCCTTCTTACCCGACTAGTAACATTAAGGCTTTGTTTGGGACGGCTTTTTTATTACCCGGAGTTTTAGTTAAAAAATAAAAAAGTACTAAAACGTTTTAGAGCAATAAAAAGCTTTCAAAGAGCCTAAAACGAATTTTTAAAGCCTAGGTTTTATGATATTGGCGGACTTTTTTTAGCAAATAAATGTGAGACACAACTATAGGATATCATATTATTAGCCACATAAGCCATTTAAGCATCATTTTCAACAAAAAAAAAATACTGGTGAAACAAGCCATTAGAACCAATTCAATATTAATAGTATTTCTAACTAACATTTTGAACTATTATTTATTATTTTTGGTAGAAACTTTTGCTTTCTTAGGAAGAGCCATTAGATATGAAATTTTCTTATAGAGTTTTGATTCTCTTTGGATGACGTCGAAGAGTCCGAGGAGATGGAAGACTTCCAAAACGTCGAGGAAGACTTACCGTAGCGATGTATGGGAGATAAGTCTGGAATATTATCAGTAAATTTATAACTCCAAAGAGGTTTTAGAATTTATCATTTGAGAATGTAACTGTGGTTTGTCTACTTTTGGATAGTGTGAAGCTTCTGGGAACTACTTGTTCAAGATTTTTGGTACCCCTTGTCGGTACTGAGCAGTATCGCTTCTCGGTACCAAACAATACCACTTTGCGGTACCGAGCAGTACCATTTTGGCTTTCTTGTTCCTCGAGAAATTCGAAGTTTGAGGAGAGAAAGAAATCTTATTGAAGATCGGATTCATCATTTGAATTGGTCTCTCAAGTTTCGTAAAATTTCAGCTCTATGAATTGCTGCTGCACGTTGAATTGAGGTATGGGTTCCTCCCCCTTTAATGTGATGATAATGAATTAGCTGATTTAGCCAGCTTGTGCATCAGCCCTCATAGGAATCGACAATTTGCCAATTCATGTTTTATTTAGGACAAAACTTTTACCGTTTTATAAAGTTATTGTTTTCTAAAACACCTTTTTATTAAAAAAAAAATTTCTAATAAAACAATTTTTTATACTAAAAACCACTTTAATAAAATAATAAAAAAACTACCACAAATAAAATATTAATATAATATTTTTAAAATAATTACTTTAAAAAATAATAAAAATATTATCCTAAACAAAATCTCAAGAGTACAGCCCATCTCATTAAAAAAGAAAAAAAAAAGACAGGACAATACAATCCCTTACCCAATCTTATGTTGTGGCCAATCAACACAGCTCATTTTGACCTGTTGGTTGAGGACTTAGACTTCCAACTAAAAGGTCATGGATTCAAATTTTTTTATATGCATTGCGTGTGTAAGTTTACCTTATAAATGTCAAAAAAAAAAAAAACAAATGAAGTATAATTTGTACAAAAATCCCCAAAATCAAAGAACCAAAGAAAACCATCGAGGAAAAAAAATATAAAATTTTCAGGAATTACATGTACATTTTCCCTTCCTGTTTTAGGAGCCACACTTCTAAACAGAAATTCTCCTACCAGAAAACGCCAATCTCACAACAACAGCTCATTCCCGACTGCATTTTTCATCACAAGTAAAAAACTAGTATCCTAATTACATACAAATAAACCATGGCCACCACCTCTCTACAGCTACAGAAAACAAAATGGAGATTTTCTTATGATTCCTCTTCAGAAACATCTATGCGACTGCTCATAATTTCCTTAAACTATCCACCCTATCAATAACATCCAAAGCTTTAGTACGATTGATATCAAAATCAATAACTGGCAATGACATTTTCCTCGATTCGTTCTTGCTCATTCTTGTTGGTGTACTGCTGCTGCTTTTGGAAAGTCTACTGAGTTTGAGCAACTGTGGCCTCTCCATATCAAAATCCTGGCTTTTACTTATTCTATAAGACCTTTTAGGGAACACTATTTGTCTCAGCATCTCTTGCTCTTCTTCTGTGAGTGGTGATGTGGAAGTGGAAGAGTTGATTGGACTTGATTTGCTTGAAAGAGCAGAAGATGCAGAGTTCTGAGAGGAAGAAAGGAGTGTAGATTTGACTGGAGAACGAGAGGAGAAGAAGTTCTTTCCTCGCCTTGAAAGGTTGATGAAATGGTGGAGCCATACAATCAAGTCTAGTATGTACGCATCGGTGTTCGCTTTGTCGGCATGAAAGAACGTCTCAACTCTGAGCATGGTGGAATTGCCTGCTGGCTTATGAGCCACCTCCGCCCTAAAAGGAATAGCAAGCAATTCAATTCCTTATTTATCTAAGGCTTCATTTGGGACGGCTTTCTTGCTGCTTAAAGCAGCTTTCTAGTAAAAATTTAAATTTTTATATTAGAAAGCTATTTTAAGAAGCAGGAAGAAAACTGTCCCGAAAGAAATCTAAATAAGAAGAAGAAAAGATGGTAGAATAAAGTTTGAATAGAGAAACTGACCCTGTGCTTGCCCATTCTCCAACCCAGCCAAAGCCATGGTGCGCTCTACAATTGCATTGCAAAAAAAAATGCTCAGGGAAATTTAAATTATTTGAATGTTTTAAGAATTATTTCTACTTTAAAAGATACTGGAAGTAGTTGGAAGAGAGAGAGAAACTAAATATATAACAACTTCAATAAAATTCATGGCGAGGGGCGGTAGGGAAAGTTGGCTTACTTGGTAGTGTTATTAGCAATTGGGACAAGCCATTGCAATGTTTTCTCCATTTCAGCCTTGATTTGAGGGACAGTCAGCTACAATGAAGCAGTACGAACAAACATATGCAGTGAGAAATCTAGATAACTTTTGAGATTTCTTTTAAGGATTATATTTTCTTTATAGCAAGAAAAGTAGCAAGTCTCATGTACCTCTTCGTTGAGCTGAAACACTTGCAGTTTCGATCGTAAAGCAGATTTTATTGTAGGTGGCAAGTTTTGGTACAATGAATCCCTCGTGTTTGGTGGCACAGAACCTGAGCGTGATACCTGCACAGTAGTAGTTTTCTTAATGCCAAAGATAATTAATTACTTTGCTGAGCAATAACAATATCAACTACGCTTGATTTTGTAACAAGTTACTGATTTTAAACCCAAGTGGTATGGATTTTCAATGTCTCACAATACAACCACCAATTAAAAATAGCGTGTAATGGTTGGGTAGAGAAGACTAGATGCCACAGAAGATAAAAACAAACGAAATTTCTCTATTAGAATAAGGGAAAACTTACTAGTGTGTCAATTTGATTGATGATATTTGCATAGTGCAATGCAAGGCCAGCTGGGCCCAAGCGTTGATGACTGTTGAAGGAACGCACCACAGAGTTATCACCTTCTAAAAGTTCACACCAAAATAAAAAATCAAAAGAGAATAAACTAGCAGCAGATGCACTGGCAGGGAAAATAAAATATGATGCAAGATGCTTGAAGCTACTAATAACATGGCGGATGGTTCTTCATGAAACGTGCACATGCATTGTAGAGGATTTGCACTCATTAACTATAGTTAATGAACATAGTCTATAATACTAACTGATGAGAAAGCTAGCAAAAAGAATACAACACTTTCTGCAAGTAAAAACAGCTACATGCCAGTGTAAGCCTTTGTTTGGGACGGCTTTCTTACTGCTTCTTAAAGTAGCTTTTAAGTATGAAAATATTAATTTTCATACTTAAAAGCTACTTTAAGAAGCAGTAAGAAAGTCATTCCAAACCAAATCTAAGGAAAAAAGATGAACAATCCTAGTATGGTTGATCTTAAACATTACAATATTCGGTGTCATAAATGACACGGACAGTTTTGCTGTCCACTGAATTATGATTGAGTGCTACTGATTTTGACCTTTAGTAGGTTTGTGGTTCTGATTATCATTGTGAAGCTCTATTGGTCACTAACCAGTGGGAGAGGTAGCATTCCTGAGTTGGTTTTCCTTGAAATCTAGCCCTAATAGCTTTTGAACTTAGTTTTCTTTTCAATGCAACTTTTTAAGGGTGATAATTCTAATACTTTCAGAAGTAGAAGTTCAAGAAGCAATACCAGCACTTCCAAAGGCTTCATGGATCTCAAAATGCATGAAGTGCACAATGTCTACTAGCTTTTCCATGACCTGCAAGTGGGCAAACAGATTTTCTCAGAACGAAATGCATGACTGTTAAAGTAAATGTATGAGAGAGAGAGAGAGAGAGAGGGGGGGGGGGGGAAGGGGAGAGACAGAGAGGGAGAGAGAGAGAGAGAGAGAGTATGCTCATATTAATGATATTTGGGGGGTGCCGCACAATGCCATTGCTAACCTCTTCCAAGTTTCTAGACCACAATGATTTCTTCTTTAAGTTTTTTACGTGCTTCCCTTGGCTTTTGAGCTCATGCCTTAGAATTTGAAAACCTTCTCCTGTATGGAAATAGAGAAGAGACATTTGGTCAAGAATTTTTAAGGACAATAGCATGACATTCAAGAAAAAATTGGGCTCTTCGTTTGATGCTATAAACCAATCCCAAATAGTTGGGATAAGGGTCAAACTGATGTTGGTTATATAATGCCATGATAAAAAATTTAAGACTGTATTAAAGCAAGCATTATGTGCATAACTATATACTAAAAATGGCACCAAATAATAGATAACAATGAAATTGATGTCATATGTACTACGAAAAGGGCTTAATTCTTATGTACATCATACTGGAAGTTTTTATACACATGCTATGACCTCATTTCCATTGGTTGGGGAGAGGCTAGGGGTCTAAACAAGCCAAACCTACAAAAAAAGTAGTTATATATATATATATATATATATATATATATATATATATATATATATATATATATATATATATATATATATATAATATCGAGTCGGCTCAATTCAACTCAAATCTTATTCAATCTATTTGATTAAGGGTTAGCACATTATTTGACAAATTGATTCAATCTAAGAGAAAAAAAAAACAATTTGATTTTTTTCAGCATTAGAAAAATCAGTTTGGTGACCTTTATCCATTATTAATACAGTATTAAAATTACATAAAATTGATCTGCTTACTCTCAAATCATTAATCTCGGTGAAGCAGGATATTAAAGAGAACCGGGAAAGTAAAATAGAATCATGAGTAATGCACAAAATTTCACAACTGTTCTTAATGTCATATACAAATAAAGGAAAACCTTTCTAAATTTCACCTGGATTTTCTTCTTCTTGGAGTTTTCTACGATAATCTTGGTCAAATCTATCAAAAGCATGCAACTCGTGATAGAGCTCCTACAGAACAAAAAGAATATCAAAATCTATAGTCAGTCCCATTGAACGGACATACCAACTTTAAGATCAAGCAAAACATCCAATCTGGTGAGACAATGAAGAAAAATTTTGTGGTACTTCACAAAAAAACAAATTTCGAAATCAAGTATAAAGAAATTCAAGCCGTTTGGCATCTAGTATCTTATGGCTCGGTTGTATTCACACAGCCAAGTCAATTGGAGTGTAAAAGATAAGGTTAAAAAATGAAGGAACAAAAATAAAAATCAATTATCCCTAGTCACAACAAGGTGGATGCCAGAAGTACCAAGCCTTCCTAATGGCGGACTTCGAAAGCACCATTTACAAACACTTTCTGAGCCAATCTTTAACAATCGAACAAAAACAGTCCATGGAATAACATTTCAGTCAATAAGAAAACATGAATTATTTTTATTTCCCTTCACAAACATAGCGCAAGTGCTGCACACATGATTGGATTATAAAGAAGTGGGCATCCATAAACGCTTAGCTAGATTCATAGACGTTGATGTTTTTCACTTTTTGGATAATGCCAATTAGGAAGCGTGCTGATGATGTGGTATGGTATGACGAGGGTTGGTTTGCTAAGGTGTCTTGATTTGTTGAGGGGGGGTTGGTTGGTGTAGCAGGTATGATTAAATGCCACTGGAGCTTAGTCAAAAAGAGGAAGACCAAATGTAAGTCAAACCACCCCTCAGACCTTACAAGAAAAGATTAACCAAATCAAGGTACACCAAATCTGTGTCCAACCAATAACTTGTATTTTGAATATTTGATTTATGAAATACCTCATATGATGCGGGAAACTCGATCAGATCCACTATAGGAAAAACACCTATTACCGGCGGAAAATTTTCCGCCGGTTAATCATGTAGGAAAAAATTTTCCAGCGGCTATCCGGAAAATCCAGAAAATCTATCCGGTTAAACCAGCGTAGGAAAGCTGCCGGAAATTCTGCCTGAAAATCAGTCATAAATATTTCAGCGTAATCTGCCAAAAAATCCGTCAATAATGAGCTATTTTCTTGTAATGATCGTTGTCGAAACTGATTCAATTTTAATCAGGACATCTATCTCATTGGCAGATTTTTTGTGCAACAAAATAGAGGAAGAACTCTTGTTTACCAAGGGGATTAGATGGCATCTACAAAGACCATGATGGGGGCTTCACATTCGGGAGAAGATGATGCCCAAGGTTTAGTTAGCCAGTGATTGAGCAGAGTGAAGAGTTGCTAGTGGTCAAAAATTGAGATGTGGAAGAGTTCAATCCCTCATAAGAGAATAGAAGAAATTCTAGCTAACAAGACTTTCATGTGTACATGCAATGAAAGAGGAGATTAACAGAGAAGCATGCAGTAAAGATGAACAGGGAGTGATGGGGATTGCATGGTGGTACCAGCACAATGATTGGAGAGCAAGAACATTGTGAAGAGTTAGAAGAATTGCAAGTTGGTAAAAGTAAATTGATTGGGGAGCAAGTGCATGACCAACATCGAGAAGAGAAGGTACATGACATTAGCACCCCTTTGGTGGATGAAGGGGAGGGGAAGTGGAGCATTACGACACATCATTGTGGGCTCCAAATATTTTGTGCCTCGATCTCTCCGTGCCGCCTCTTTCTTGTTTGTTTAAGTAGGCAAGTAGAGTTTTAACGAGTTTAGGTTTCCGGGTAAATTTTTCAGAAGGCATATTGAGTTTTAGATAAGACACTACCCAGAGATTTCGCCCTCATTTTACGAGGACTTTATGATTTGAGCTCTAGTTTCCTATAGGCACAAGCCCCTATAGTTAATTATCTCTCCCGATAATGAGAGAGAACTTTAAATTAAGGCTAATCGTAAGATAGGTCACATATGTTGCAAACACAGCATATAATAGAAACACTTTTAGGGTTTGAGTTTGAATTTGAATTTTGAAGTTTATCACCATATACTTAAAACAGGTGATGGGGGAAAATGAAGACAAGCCCGATCAAGGTCCCATTGTCGTCCCGAGCTATCATGGTTCCTAGTCTACTTAGTCAGAGGAGGTAGTCGACCTAACCTGACATAAAGCATCTTATCGTCAGTCATGGGTTGCTTCGTCCAAAGATACCTTGTAGACCTAGAGTGGTGTTTGTCTAAGGGATAAACCTAAATCAGCTTAGCTAACAAAGGGCTTTATGCATATCGAATATACCTTACAATTCATTACTCAAAGGTTTAACATCGTTGGGGAACATACGGGCTTTGGCCATGATCATAATATAATGTTGTCATTTGTGGCAAAACTAACTAATCAAAGGGCACGTGCAAGTCCTTGGCTAGCAAGAGACTATTTGAGGATGAATCTCTAGTGATACACCGACATGATATTAAGTCTTTGTAAGCTTAGGTTAATTTCAAAGTACACTCCTAAAAAACGATTGCAGACCGGTGGATGGGATTAACTTTAAATTTTAATGATTAAAATTTT